>JARQZK010001457.1:177500-657500 GCA_030704885.1 Cynegetis impunctata | reverse complement strand
ATATATATATATATATATATATATATATATATATATATATATATAAATATATATATGGCAAACTTGGTCCTCGAGATGAACCGTGTCAAAGGTTTGAAAAATCTCGAACTTTCAGCTTCATTTGAGAGGTAATTTTCAAGAGAAGAATTTGAGACTTCCTCGGGAGAAAGAAAATTAAGACAACAAATAATAGAAGAACTTCATACGACTGGAATCCATATAACAATAGATTTAAGATGAATTGTCTCATCCAAATTGAAAAGAAATGGGAAAAACCTCCAAAAAAGTCCATACAAATCCAAACATGTTTTCGCTTGAGGGAGTCCCAAATCCGAGACGAAATATAGAGTCTCAAGAATAAATGAATCAGCATTGAATTCTTGCCCCCAAGATTATTGTCGAAATACCTTCTCAAGCGACTAGTATAATATGTATATATATATATATATATATATATATATATATATATATATATATATATATACATATACAATAATAATGATGATAATACATAGGGAAATTCAAAAGAAAAATTGATGAATAATTAACTGAGCTAGTTTCATGAGATCCGACAACAGGAAAATCCCATTCATCCTTCAGGGAGATGTTAGAAAATTCGAAATCCGCACCACACCCGATGGAAACACCAGACAGTACGTTTTCGCCGTTCGTTAGTAGTATCCCGTTTATCAACTGAGTGGGCATAATTACATATATATATATATATATATATATATATATATATATATATATATATATATATATATATATATATATATATATATATATATATATATATATATATATATATATATATATATATATATATATATCGTAATCAACTTGCATATTGTTCGAATTATTCACAAATAATTTTTGAACTTATAACTATAAGCAATGAGTAGATAATACTACTATATTATATGCAAACCCATTAATAAGAAATCAGAAGTGAGGCAAATTTTTGTAATTGTGAATTTAACTACTATTTATCTAGTTTAGCAGAATTACTGTATTATCAGTAGAGTAATGTAAAATCTTACTAAATAGTGTACTGTTGAATGGACTTTTCATTGACACATAAATAAATTATGGTTCGAAAAAACACACCTACCTCATAATAGGTACATAGTTGCCAGACACTTTGTAGTAGATTTGGAAAGTTTTCTAGCAATAACTGTTCTTCAGCAAAAACAAATTTTTTCGATGTCATTCAAATTATATACACTTTCAAAGTTCCAAATCTATACTGCTATTACAAATGAGGTGGAATATACTTCCTAGATTTGTTTACAAACATAGTCATTTAGTTCGTTACATCCAAGTGAAGCTAATATAAACCGTGTAAAAACTCTTTATTACTCTGATACATTCTATTTGATGTAACAATCTATCGCCTTGTCTGAAGATCTTTAATTGTTCATCATTTATATCGGGATTCAAGCTTCGTTGCATCTACCAAATTTCGGTTACCTCATGAACGCTGTGACTTAATTATTCACGGTAGTAGAAGACAGTATATAGACAGTTATTTGAATCATTGTATTTTCGACTGCTTGTCTAAAGGAATCAGAACGAGAGTGATTTACAGTTTATCTCGAATATCTTGGTTTCACTTCAGTTAATATCAAACGTCTAGTTTGACTTTAAGAAGCTTCTCTCAACTAAAAAACTCTCCCTTACAAATTGAGGAAATACTTCATATATTATCCAGATATTCCAAATAGGTCATGATAATATTTTGGAGTGAACCAACTTAATCATGTGATAGATCCATGTGACAGATGGAAAAGCACATGCAATAAAATCAGTAGGTATAAGAAATATGGTTGGGGTATAATTCAAGACTTTGCAGTATGAACTTAATTAGAAAATTGATGAAAATGGAAAGTTATATCATTATTTGAATAATTATTTTTCTCAAAAATTCTTTAAGTTTAGGTAAATTTAATTTTATCAGGTTGTAGATATTTGATACTTTCTGTCTTGGGTAGCCAACAGCGAATTAAATCACGTCAATTAAAATTTAGATTAAGGTTTGACATAATTGCCATGGTAACTAAACTATTAAGTCAATCAAAATATTCTTTGTTTTTATAGTGTCTTATCGAAGAGTTGTCCTTGTTGAGAGTCAAAACATGAATTCTAAAATTATTTAATTTTCAAACACAATGAGATGTAAATTTTCTTACCGAATACCACACGAGGTTAATTTATTTCCGTTAACTATTCCTCCTTTTCAGAATATTCATGAGGTCAAAAAAAATTCCGGGAATAATTCAAACTCTAGTAGTATTACAAGTGAGAACCTATGGTTCTCGTAAGGAAATCTCATAGAAATTATCCATTTGGCATAGGAATTAATTCAGTATATATCCTTTAAAACAAAATATAAAATTCCACATTTTTTCAATTATAAAATTGGTGATAACCAACCAAATATTTCTAACGTAAAAATATAAGGCCGTTAGAAATATTTGACTGGTTATCACTTTCGATGGATGGATGATACTGATGAGCCCCAAATAAGGGCGAAACAGACTGTCTATCATTTCCATTGATTGTGATAAACAACTTAAAGGTTTTAACATACACCGTCCAAAGTATATGGAGGCATTTCGATGTTTCGTGAACTCGTATAACCAGCTCCGCTAGGAGGTTTGTTTGATTAGTTTCAAATAAATGTCCTACTACTTGATTATATATATATATATATATATATATATATATATATATATATATATATATATATATATATATATATATATATAAATATATATGTATATATATATATATATATATATATATATATATATATATATATATATAACTGAGATTGAATTCTCGCATATCACTTGGTGAAACATCAGAAAGAATAAAGGAGAAACTCTAAGATAAAAACACTTAGCTTATGTTTCACAATATAAAAAATATATAGATACTGTACTTAGCAGTAATAAAAAGTCGCTATAGTTCTAGCTATGAACTCATTATCAAGACTGACTACAGGAGAGTATTGCATCGTAATTTATAAAACAGACAAAAGCAAAGGTGATACCTGAAAATCAATTTGTTCGTTTACAAGGGGTAATTGACTATTATGGGCGGAACTTATTTCGAGAATTTCGAGAAGGTCAAGACGTTTACCCTTGTTACCTGAATGTAACAATTTGGTTTTGTTGAAATCCAGGAAGTGATTGAATTTTATACAATGTTCAGAGAAGCCAGTGGTATTTTTGTTTTGTAAAATTGACTTTTTATGTTCTTCAACACGAATATTTATATTCCTTCCTGTCTGTCCAATATAGAAAGCAGGACATTCGTCGCAAAATATTTTGTAAAGGCCACTGTTTTCTCCGATGTTAGATTTTTCTTTATTATTGACCAAGAATTACTTCAAGTTTCTTTTATTTGTACAAATTGTTTTAACGTTATTTTTCGATAGTCTGTTACAAATTTTGCTATTCAAATTAGGCACATAATTTATTGGGAAGTATTTTTGTTCTTCATTGATAGCTAAGTACAGTATCTAAAGATTTTTTATATTGTGAAACATAAGCCAAGTGCTTTTATCTTAAAGTTTATACTTTATTCTATATATATATATATATATATATATATATATATATATATATATATATATATATAATATATATATATATATATATATATATATATATATATATTTATATATATATATATATATATATATATATATATATATATATATATATAATAGCTACATAATTCAACTTACAGAATATTATACTTGATAATTATCGAAGTAATTTTTTAAGTTGAACTTACAAGAGCTTGTGAATAAAAAACATGTCAGTTAATTTGTATCTGATTCAATTTATGTCATCTATCAGTATGCATGTCTAGATAACATAAAACAATGTAAATCAATTAAGCTTGTAATAGAAATTTCAAACAGTAAATGAAACTAATAAATCGTAACATCTATTGAATTAGATGAACAAGTAGATACTTCGCTATTGTATATGAGTCAGATAAAAGAAACAGTTATCTATTCATAATAAGATTTTCATATCTTCACCGATACAATCGAAGTAGTCCATGGATATTTCACTCTTCAATGAGTAAAAAATGTCGATACTCTCATAACAGTCGAATTTTTATAATGAAATGAATATCCAGAGGCCATAGAAACAGCTGTGATTCGAATTACGATTCATTGATCGAATTAATATATATATATATATATATATATATATATATATATATATATATATATATATATATATACAGTTCTTTCATGATGAAAGGAACAAATTCATTAAAAAATTAGGTTTCTATTTCATGTTAAAATCCTCGGACAGGTCGATTAGTATTTTTATTTGGGCATTTTTCGCAATAAAAATTTTGTATACAGGGTGTCTCATTCAAGAGCTATGGCTTTGTCATTAGTTTTTTTAAAGGTAATACCCTGTATATTATTTCACTTTACAATTCTACGATAAATTCTTATCACTTTTTGTGAACATACCATATGCCTCAACTCGATGGATTGCCAGAAACGGAGATAGTGGGTAATGAGAGGTACGATATGAAAACACACAAATGTAATTACTAATTTAATTTTTACATATGTTCAATCTGTTGTCCGTTTACTTCGAGACATTTTGAAGTCGATTCAATGTTCCCGTTGCACATTTTCAATACTTCTGGACTGATAAGTCTTATTTCCTGCCTGATTCTCTCTTTTAGATCATCAATATCATTTGGTCTATTCAAATAAACTTTAGACTTCAAATAACCCATAAGAAAAAATCCAATGGGGTTATGTCCGGTGATCTTGGCGGCCACTCAATCGGACCTCTCCGTCCTATCCATCTGTTGGGAAAAGTTGCATCAAGAAATTGTCGAACAGCGATTGAATAGTGAGGAGGTGCCCCCATTTTGTTGAAACCATATCTCGTTATTAGGTATGTCAGGATCTTGTGGGTTAGGAAACAAAACAGCTAAAGCCGGAATGAGTTCGAACTGGAGAAAAGTTCAAGTAGTCCTCTCCGTTTAGTGTTCCTTCAAAAAAATAGGGACCAACCTATACGATTTCGAACAATCGCTGCCCATGTATTAATTTTTTAGAGGCCGCTGTGTGTGGCATTCTTGCATCCAATGAGGATTCTCGGTCGCCCAATACCTACAGTTTTGTCTGTTGACGTGGCCATTTAAGTAAAGGTGGCTTCATCAGAAAAAATTATGTTTGTAATGAAATTTAGATGTTGATTATGAATTTCAAGAATCTGCTCACAAAACTGTACTCTGCGGTCAAAATCGTCTTCTAATAATTCATGTACCAGCTTAATTTTATAGGGATGATACTTATTTACCTTAAGTATTTTATGCACGGACCCTACTGATAAATTGAAATTATTGGAAATTGTAGGGATGGATGTATGAGGGTTATCTTGGGTTTCTAGTAGAACGTTCAGCACTGTTTCTTCAGATACTCTCGGTGGTCTTCCTTTAGGTAAATCTCTAACGTGGCCGTATCTCCTGAATTTTGATTCAATTTTGCTGACTGTCGATCTAGTAATTGGCGGACGATCAGGATGATTTTCATTGAATAGATTGCAGACTTCTTCTTGTGAACGCACCCTATCTCCAAAACCAATCATCATAAGTACTTCAATACGTTCTCTCTCAAGTAATTGCATTTTCTTAAACAATGAAGTAGTGTAGTGCCTGGAGCGTTAAAAACGTGAAAACTGCGGACTATACAGCACCAGTGAATGAATTCAGATGGTACATGTGAAATTTCATTCTTCAGATTTAATGACAATGTTTACCTAAATTTTTTTTTTGTACTTTTAATCCACATTTTAAATCTCCAGGTGCTCCACTATCTCCGTTATAATCTGGGAATCCATCAAGTTGAGGCATATGGTATGTTCACAAAAAGTGATAAGAATTTATCGTAGAATTGTAAAGTGAAATAATATACAGGGTATTACCTTTAAAAAAACTAATGACAAAGCCATAGCTCTTGAATGAGACACCCTGTATACAAAATTTTTATTGCGAAAAATGCCCAAATAGAAATACTAATCGACTTGTCCGAGGATTTTAACATGAAATAGAAACCTAATTTTTTAATGAATTTGTTCCTTTCATCATGAAAGCACTGTATATATATTTCACTGGCCCACCACATTCGCCTCGGTGTTTCTATGAGAAATTAAAAGAGTGGAGAAAAAAATTTTGCACAGTCATATGTGGGTCTATGAGGAGCATATTTTGAAATTATTTTGAAAAATACAGGGTGACCCAAAAAAGGTAGATATCAAAGTTATATTTTTTCTTATGGAACACACTATATTTTTTCATATTTTTGGATACTATAGACCAAATAAAGGTAAGTTATAGTTATATTTCCTATACCTAAAACTGGCCGTTTCTGAGAAATTTTAAGAAATTAAAAAATACAGACCATAATCAAAAATTTGTTTACACCCTGTACCATGAAACGAGCTGCTAGTCACTGAATTTACAACTTAGCTGAAAGGTTAAAGTTAACTACCACATAAAACTTTTATTTCAAAATTGTACAGAGTGGTGAAAAAAATTACATCAAAGTTTGGGCAATATTGAGATAAAACTTGTATGTGGAAGTTAACTTTAACCTTTCAGCTAAGCAGTAAATTCAGTTACGAGTAGCTCGCTACATGTTACAGGGTGCAAACAATTGTTTAATTATGGTCTGTATTTTTGAATTTCACGGAATTTCCCAGAAACGGTCAGTTTTAGGTATAGTAAATATACCTAACCTATCTTCATTTGGTATATAGTATCTAAAAATATAAAAATATATAGGGTGTTCTATAAGAAAAAATATAACTCTGATATGTACCTTACTTTTGGGTCACGCTGTATATTTCAAAATAATTCTGGAATATGCTCCTCATGGACTCACATATGACTGTGCTAAATTTGTTTTCTCCACTCTTTTCGTTCCTCATAGAAACACCGAGGCGAATAGGGTGGGCCACCCTATATATATATATATATATATATATATATATATATATATATATATATATATAGAAAACAGAATTCTTCGTGTTAACGATACACGTTCGTGACAATAAAATGAAGTGAACTAGGACATTTATTTGAAACTAATCAAACAAACCTCCTAGCGGAGCTGGTTATACGAGTTCACGAAACATCGAAATGCCTCCATATACCTTAGGATGGTGTATGTTAGAAACATTAAGTTGTTTATCACAATCAATGGAAATGAAAACAGTCTGTTTCGCCCTTATTTGGGGCTCATCAGTATCATCTATCCATCGAAAGTGATAACCAACCAAATATTTCTAACGGTGTTATATTTTCCTTCCAGTGACTATATGGCATATAAATATGACACAGCGCCACCAGTCGGAAACAAATGAACCACATCCCACAGATAGAAGAAAATATTTCGGCAACGAGAACTCGTACGTCCTGACACCCGAAGGTGGTTACTATAATCGCTAAGCAAGAGTAAAGTTGATACATCCATTCGATGTAATTCAACATTCACACGCCGCAAGTAACAAGCGCTCCAAATAAAAATTCTAACATACACCATCCTAAGGTATATGGAGGCATTTAGATGTTTCGTGAACTCGTATAACCAGCTCCGCTAGGAGGTTTGTTTGATTAGTTTCAAATAAATGTCCTAGTTCACTTCATTTTATATATATATATATATATATATATATATATATATATATATATATATATATATATATATATATATATATATTTTATATATATATATATATATATATATATATATATATATATATATATATATATATATGTGTGTGTGTGTGTGTGTGTGTGTGTATATATATTTAGGGTAGCCCCCCAGAGGTGCATGAATGCTCCATAACTGTTTTGTATCTAACCTATCGAGCTGAACTTTTTTTTTAGAATGTCGTTCCAACAACGTGGCATATCCAAAAAATATTTTTATACAGGGAGTACCACAATAAGATTATGTTCCTGTTAAATAGCAATCCAACATTTTCGTTAAATTTTTGAATTCGGCATTAATTTTTGAATATAATTCATCCGAGTTCAAATATGTGACAAAATAGAGTTTTGCATAGACGCACAAAGAAATTCAATTTCAATCAATAGCTCATACTTCAAAACTTATTTTGAGAAATATACCTATTTCAATTTTGTTAAAATGACAAACCACGAATAACAATAACTCAATTTCTTCAAATGGAAGAACTTTTTTTTATTACATCATTGTATGATATTTCTCAATGACTTTCTGTAGATTTAGGGTCTATACCATTGATTCCCAAAGTGGTCCAGGTGGACCCCCAGGGGTCCACGGTAGACTCGACGGGGGTCTACGTTGGCGTGACAAAAATATCGGGGTTCACAATTCGTAGGCGGGGGTCCACGAAAATTTAATTTCAATTTTCAATTCGATATTGAAGAAATAAAATGATGGCTTTACTTCACCTATCAATGTAGGCAGATAATATTTTAAGTAGTTCAGCGACTGTTACTTGTAAAAACTTGCATATTCCATATTCAGTACATCGTGTCGACATTTGCAAAGCATCGCTCTGCGTCGTCCACTACTCTTGTTCAGGCTTGCAAAGGGACGAAATACGACTTGTGGTGTGTGTGCTTGCAATCTTGCATGAACTTGTTTGATTCTTTACCAATATACCTTGGCATACGAATGCCAAGGATAAACCTTACTCATTTGTTTCCTGAATTTTGAAGAAAAGTAAAGCGAATCGATGATAGCGTTTGCCAGTGTCGGAAAAAGTGAGTACTTTGTCACAGGTAGAATGCCTTGATGAGAATATTCAGACATACGTTCAACATTTAATTGCCCTGCATGATGACTTCAAAATCAGTTTTGAAGATATTCTGACGATGCAAATACCACTATGGATCAGGAATCCATTTGATGAAACGGAAGTGGAGAATGTGATATTAGATGAGGAGCTACTCCAGCTTAGCACTAATAGCGCTGAAGGTGAAATTTAAAAAATGGTATCAAACATTTTGCTTGCAGGCAAAAATATCCGAAAAATATAGTGGACTGTGGGAAATGGCGCAAAAGCTATAATTTTCTAAATTTGATTGGTTGCTTGTACTTTGAGTAGATGTCAAATATGTGAAGTTGGATGAAATCACTTTTTTGATTGGCCAACTTTGCTTTTTTGAGATCCGCTCACAGAACAATCAATTAACTAATCAACCAATAAATTCCCAACTTTCTCTCGAAAACTGTTAATTCGTGGTTGGAACTCAGCCTCAACGCAAATTTCAATAGTTAGATCTATTCTTCACATTTTCTGTGGAGTTTTGGGAACACCTATGGTAGAAATGTTGCTGCAGGGGGTCCACCGGAACTAGCAAAATTTTCAAGGGGGTCTATGAGTAAAAAAAGTTTGGGAACCTCTGGTCTATACTAAGAGAAATTATGAAGATCTGATTCAAAATAAGAAATATTAATCGTTTCTTCGAAAAAAAATTACAAAAAACAAAATACCGAGCTCAATTTTAACACATATTTACGCGTACATTCAATATTTGTACACGTTTAGTTGTTAGTAATGAATTTCACTCGCTAAGAATTTGTTGGATTGGTAGATAGTACCTCCTCTACTTATCCAACGTTTAGAATAGGATTGATTTAAAAATTATAGCTCTATTGTTATCGGAAAAATATTTGTACTGCGATAAACCATTCAATTCACAATTACCAGAAATTGTTTCCCTTTAATTGATATGAACGTTTCAATTCAAATTCATGTTTCTATTAAAAAACCATATTCGTACAAATCCATTTCAAAGATAAATTTTCCGAAGCAGCATTCATTTCCGTACTGAATTTGCTGTCGATGGGAATCGTATTTTGATAAGGTTTCATGAATGTATTACCTTTTTCATTGATATAATGAGCTGCTTGTGATGCAAGATACTCATCGTTAGTTTCGTGGGAATATAAATTTAAAACGAGATATATTGACTTCAAGAATCATGGCCATATGGTATCACATAAGATATATCAATTAAAGAGAAATTATTCAATATTTTATTTGTATTTCTTATTCCCATTTTTATTGAATTAAATATTGCATACCGTTACTTCATGTTCATCCATTTCAATTAAAAACAAACTAAAGAAACTGGTTTTCGAAGATTTACACTGATTATTATTTCATGGTGGCGTTTCGCGTCTACTAGGACTTCTTCGGACACGATACTGAAATAACTCAATAAAGTATTTCTACTGAACTGGCAGGTACTAAAATGGTATGACAGAGTGAGTATCTATGTTTAGACATTCTTGAAGTTCCGAGACTAGTCATTAAATGGTATACACATTCAAAAGAGGTGAGTTTTTACGGTCTACTTGATCATTTAACAAATTTCCGGAATATTTATATATGTTAAACTTTGATGTTCTGTTTTATACAGTCATTTAATGATTTCAGTATTTGAAAAGCTGTTCACTTTTATTTACAAGATTTAAGACTTTTTCTAAATATTTTGTCACTTCTGAATCTCTCGACATGTTATTTTTCTGAAACAAAAATATCTTCTATGTTTATTAACAAAATTTTGACTTCTATAAAAACTGTTGCCTGGTGATTTCCATTTGTTAATGAAAATGGTTATGTAATTCAAGTTTTTTTGAAAAGGGTGGGTAGTTGAGTGCACAGATTGAGTTGTTTATGCTTGAATTTGCAGGTTTTAATATTTTTTGTGTTTCGATTTATTTTGTGTTAGAATAAGTAAATATTTTTTTGTAATTTAATGAAGTCAATTCCTCATATGATTGATTCATGACTTTCGTTAAATTTTCTCGAATATGCAACATTTCCAAAATATTTAAAGATGTTAAAATTGTGATTTTACTCATTTATATGTTTGATTGATGCTTTAGTTCAGATTTCTGCGTTTTTGTGTGATTTTAATCTTTCTTCAATATTTTTGGGAAGTTCTATATGTGATTTAATTCAATCATGCTCGTAAAAGAACTCTGTCGCAAAAATTCCAAAATCTGAATAGGATTTTCATCTATCCTGCATCAATAAAATCATTAAGAAAAAGAATCCAAGAGTGGGTTATTAAACATTCCTCATTATATGTAAATTGAATGTAAGATGTTGCGAACAAAATTATGTTTAACTCTCCATGGCGTTTTTATGGTCATTATTGTTCAAAGAAGATTGATAATAAAAAACGATGAAAATTTTTATACATCATCTTTTACAACGGCTTTGTCTGTCTGTCCGTCAGTACGCATGCTGCAGCGGAGGAACAGTAAGAGATACAGCTTAGCTCTCACCAGATCCTGAGCCGGGATGGTCGATATACCCTTAAAGTCGAAAACTCCGATGACATATGACCTTCAGGTCGATCACGTGATCTAAGTATCTCGCGAACGGTCTAAGTTAGAGGAGAAATTTTAAATTTTTATTGAAGCTTATAAAAAAAGAAATTCAAATAAGTTACTTCCGGTTTGATTCAATTTTTTAAGTTTGTCCTATACGCACATAACCTAAATGTCGTTTAGGAGGATTGTGGGTTCGAGTCCCACCTTGCTCTTGGGTGTTGTGTATGTCCAATGAAATTAATGCCCGATTTCACCTACTAATTCCTAAAGTTAGGCAATACTTAAATCGGATTTAGAAATTCCTAAGTGCCATTTGCGTTTCACCACGCGTTAAGTAATACATAAAGACGATAGGAAATAACTAACGTTAGGTCTGCCTAGAGTATTTAGGAAATGCTTAACCTCAAATTGATATAATAAAATTATTATATTTCTATCATTTTTTCTTTTCTTACTATCCTTTGTCAAATTTACAGTCTACTATTAAACAGAGAGAGGTAGCCTACGCCCGAAACCGGGTACGGCACCGCAAGAAGAAGAAGACTAAACAGTGGTACCAATTATATGTACAAAACTTTCCAAATCAAGTTTATAACAAGGTATTTCCTATCGTAGGAGTTACTTACTTAGGAACTTCTTTACATCTCGTTGGTGAAATCGGGCATAAGAGGTTCTAAATAAGATTAACTGTTGGGTAATGAGGCAGTTTCAAGCCTATTGGCCGTTCGGAACCGGCGTAAAACTATAGGTCCCTTGAGTTGAAAAAAAGTCCCGCTTTAAGCGGACTTATGTGGCATTGCTAACTTGTTTATGATTGTGAATTACACTTGAGTGGGTAAATTCATTTTTGGAGGATATATTATATTCAATAAATAAAGTATCTTATTAAAATTATTATAAGATATATATTAGTAATAAACTATTCGCAGATTCCCAATTTGGTTTCCGAGCTGGCCGCTCGACCACTCATGCATTGACGGATGTTGTTGATGGGCTGACTGCTGCATTGGAGAGGGGAAGCTTTGCTCGGATCATTTTATGTGACCTGAGCAAGGCTTTCGACTGCATTGATTTGCAGATACTTATTGGAAAGCTCGGACATTATCATGTGGGGGACATGGCGCTGAGACTTATTCATTCATATCTTCAAGACAGGTCGCAGTATGTGGAATGCTGGGAACAAAGATCTGAGGTTTTGTCGGTACAGCAGGGTGTTCCTCAGGGGTCCATCTTGGGACCAATTCTTTTCATTATTTATGCCAATGACCTGCCTAACTGCATAGAGAAGGCAGATACCTGTATTTATGCAGATGATACTACCTTTATTAGTGTGGAAAGAGACATGGACACCTTGAACACATCCTCAGAATCCACAAAAGTACGAGCAGAAGAATGGTTTCAAACAAACAAATTAAAGCTCAATACTGCTAAAACACAAAACTTAATTATAACACTCAAGAACACCACCGGGTATGAAGAGAGGGAACCTGTAGGGCTTCTTGGTTTCCGTCTGGATAGAAAATTGACATGGAATGCTCATACTGATGCTCTCGCTTCCAAATTAGCCAAAAACCTCTTCCTTATTAGACAACTAAAAAGATCCGTCTCAAAGGAACTGCTAAGAATGGCATACTTTGCATTTATTCATTCACACATTAGCTATGGAATTCTGGTATGGGGACATTCAACAGGTGGGCAAACACTTTTTAGAATTCAAAAATCAGCTCTTCGTGCTATTGAGGGAGTAAACTGCAGAACACACTGCAGACCACTTTTCAAAAAACTTCAAATCATGACCTCTAGCCCTCAATACATTCTGGAATGTCTAATATATATATGAGGCAAAACATCAATAATTACAATCTACACTCAGACATTCACTCTTACCAGACAAGAAATCGAGACAACATACAGACTTCCCAATTAAGACTCAAAAGATCCATGAGCGGAACAATTACCTAATACGGTAAAAGTATTGAGTTTAAAGGCCTTTAAAATAAGAGTTAAAAATTTTCTGCTCGGGAAGGCATACTATGATGTTGCTGAATTTTTGAATGAGGATGTGGTGGAGTTTTAGATGTCTTATGTCAGATTTTAGCTGTGTTGCTTGTGCAGAATTCAGTTGTTAGCTTGAAGTGTTATGTATGTAAAACATTTTGTACTTGATATTAATTTAATTTTAACATATTTTAGAAAATAGATATGTAGCGTATAGTTAGGAATATGTTTTATTACTATTCTTCATTTTTATTATTTGGCGTGTGTAAACTAAAATTATATATATATATATATATATATATATATATATATATATATATTTTGTAATAGCACCAATAAAATAAACCTTAAACCTTTTTATAACCTTTTTTAAACTATAAAATTTTGAATGATCTGATAGTAGAATAAAATGAACAATATAATTTAATTCATAAATAATGAACAGATTAGTTTAGATCAATTATATTTAATTTCAGTTTCACACTTGATTGGAAAGTTTTGATAGCTCAATTTATGAAACTGAAGTTCGTTATGAAAAATAATGTATCTGAGTCATCATTTTGAGAGAATGCTCAACTGATTTAGACAAATGATATTTGTTCAAAATCAATTCGAAACGACTTCGAGACTAACCTCAAAATAATGTTTCGCATTCTCCCGATTTCGCGTTTTACTCGTGAAACCATTACTATGATTTGAAAAAATTAATTGGTTCCGAAGTAATTTCGCGAAATCAAGTTTTTAAAGATCCAATAATGTCAAGTTTTTATCGCGATAGCTATCAAAGATTCTTCGTCCGATGGTAAGTACCTACACTTTCTATCAACAGAACATTCATTTTAGTTGTACATTTTTTAAGAATAATAGAATATTCCACTATATTTAACGAAGTGAGACTGGGGTATTTTTCTTAATAATTTTTATGAATCCTGGACCTCCATTCTCTAGGTTTTTTCAGTATCGTAGCTTTTATTAATATTTTTAGAGAAACCCTTATTAAAAAATCACCTAATACTTGAGGCACTTTTAAACTATTCAGTGTTGTAGTTAAACTGGTGAAGAAATAACTTCATGTATTTATTCATTAGTGACCATATTTTCAATAAACTATTCACAATATATGTAGAATATTAATATACAATATCAAGAGAACGAATCTGCACAATAAGAACCTTACTTTTTGGTACCCAGGAATGCACTTGTGGGGCCCCAAAATGAGATTATATATTTTATTATTGGAGCTAGGAATGAGACTAGGAATGAGATGTTATTTTATGGAAACTAGGAACAAGATTGAAGTTGCGGGGGAAATTCCGCGGTTTATTCACCTTTTTCAGGATGCAGATCTGAGCATTATTAACGCATAAGGGTATATATGAATTTATATACATATATATATATATATATACATATATTTATATATATATATATATATATATATATATATATATATATATATATATATATATACATATTTATATATATATATATATATATATATATATATATATATATATATATATATATTGAATGGAATTGGCATTAACTTGGTGAAAGTTCATATTCATAACTTTATAAAGAAATAAAAAAAGAAATAATTTAAAAAAAAAACTAACTTTTCACAGGTTAAAATAAAAATCTATTGAGTAAACGCGTTTCGTCATAACATTGACTTCATCTCGTACTAAACTATGGTATTACAAAACAATCTATTTATACGAAAATTGAATATAACAGAGGGGTTCTTAGAGAAACTAAATAACAAGAAGCAATTCATTCAGAGCTATTAGTAGGTACCTACATTGAACAGATTAAGGAGAGGAGAAGGGTTTACTTCAATCTGGTCGTTAACTAAATTTCCGGAATTTTTATATTTATTGGATGTATAGGGATTCCCAGCAGTTGGTTTTATGGAGACTATTTTCAAATTGTAATATATTATAATTGTGATTAAAGGTATGGTTTTCTTGAATAAGATGGCACGCATAATTAGAATCAGTTTTCTGCTTAATATAGCTACGTTGGTGTTCGAGTTTTGAAATTTCTAATTGTACGTCCTATATAGAATTTTTCACAATCGTTATAGTCGAGTTTATAAACACCAGTAAGTTCATCTGAATTTTTGATTTGTTTGTTTTTAATCAATTTTCCAATGCTATTATTGGTTTTATATGAAATTTTGAAATTTTATTCTTGAAAAAACAATTTCAGGTTTTCGGAAGTTTTGCCCAAGTATGTTAAACTGTTAAATACTCTTCTTTTTTCGGATATAAGTGTTAGTAAACATAATATTAAGATTTGGACTGCGACAAAAAATTACTATATACTCTATTCTAGTAAGTGAAACCTTGCTGAAAATAAATTTCTTATGAACTAAAGATGTCGGAAGTACTCGAAACATATTCGAAGTACTCGAAAATATTGCTATGTACTTCGAGTTTTTTGAAGTAGGTGTACCTTCGAAATTTGAAGGTTATCTCTTATAATGCTGAATTAAGTTTTCAAATAAGATATTCATGAAAAGAAATTCTTTCGAAAACTTTTTATTTTGTAGCTTCTTTGTTCGTCCATCATTCAAGTTGTGCGAATTAGGTACGAATTATTCACAATAAACCAAGCGATTAACATGATTATTATTATTATATATCCAAATTAATTCAATTTTTTTCGACGTTTCGAAAAAAATAAAGCGCCTACTCAATAAAAAATATATTACACTAAATCAAACAAATTTATTCATTCAACAATCAAATTTGGCTTTTGTGTCTTTTTTCTAAAGCCGGTCCGAACTTTGAAAATCTATTTTCTTATAATTCGCATTGAAAAGTATACAAGATAACAATTATTTATCAATGTATTAAAGTCAAAAACAATTACAATGGCGCCATCATCGAATTGTAGATATAAAAGAGAATATAATAAAAACAAAAAAATTACTCACCAAAATAATTGACAATAAGGAAAAATTAATAACACACGCACTAATCCTTAGAATCATCTTGTCAATAGAAAATCGTAGAAACGAACGTTTAGATTGAAAAATGTAAATACGAATATTTCATATATTCTAGTAAAGTCTTTATATACACCGAAACGAAACAAACCGGCGTTTATTTTTTCCCAACTATCGGTTACTACCAAGGTCGTTGCGTCTTATTCAAATCAGACAACGTCGATGCACTGACCACTGTCAAGTACTGGAGAATGAAGGACGAAAACGCACCAGCCTCTTCAATGGAAGAGGAAGATACGATAGTTCCGTGAGTACGCAAGTTGGAATCGAGCTTCCTATATAGTACTATTAATTCAAGCACAGCAGTTGTTACACTTTGAAGTAGGAATGGCGACGTTGCCGCAGTTTTTAGAAATATCAAATTTCAGGTACTTACTAAATTTTAGTCGAAATAATAGGCTATTGCAGCGTATCGAAAGTCAACAGTCAGGTGCGGCAGTAGTATTTCATCCGTTTTAGGCCATCTAGACAACGAATTTCCAAATTTTCATGTCTGATATATATAATTTTAATATATATATAAATATATATATATATATATATATATATATATTTTCTTATATATATATATATATTTATATATATATATATATATATAATATATATCAGTGGCGGCTCGTGAGGTTTTGGTTTGAGGAGGCTACAAGAGGTGTTAAAAAAATACACCATAGGCGAAAATTTTTAGGATTTTCAAGGTCAACCGCCTTATAATTTAGAATCAAAGTAAAACAAGCACCCTAAGCTATTAATTTGTTTGGAAAAAAATTGTTTTTCACTTTCGAGTGTATACCTTGAGACCTACAACTCCTATTTATAATATTCACAAAAACTCTTCTCAGCCAATTAATCAATTCATCTATTCATCATTTTTTTTTTCTATCACAAAATAGGAACCTACCTACCTACTTAACGAATTTGTTACTTATTCGAGGAATTAATCAATTGTTGCCCAGCAAGAACCAACGGGGAGGTGAGAGTTTTTTCTTGCCAAAAATAAAATAGGACCCTCCCAAAAATAGATTAAAATAAAATTCTTGTCATAAAAGAAAAACAAAATAAAAATAAAATAAAATAATAAAATATACATTTAGGCATAAAAAAAAAATTTAAATAAATTCTTTGGCATAGACATCTATTTTTTATAATTCCTGCATAGATGCCAATGCCAAGGCAGAAGCCTTGAATAAAAAATAATGTTTGCATGAAATCAAACAAAAAATAAATTCTTTTAAGATTTTTACAAGGAACAACGAATTATTTGATATAATACTAAGTAATAAAGTATCTAGTACCACAAACAAAACCTGTGAAAAATAAAATGTGCAAAATATGTGTGGGACAGCAAATAAAAAGTTATATATTTTTGAAGATTAGCGGGATTCTGCGATCTTTAACGTTAGCAAAATGATCTATAATATCCTCATAAAATTTTTTGTCTTTCGCCAAAAGTTTTACCAATTCCTTTTCAATAGACAACAAACTAATATTTTTCAAACGATCCTGGCTCATTGAATTTCGTAAATAAGTTTTAATTCTCTTAAGAGTGGAAAACGAGCGCTCTACGGAAGCCGATGTCACCGGGATAGAAAACAATTAGACATAAGAGTTTATAAACTTGGGGTAAATCTTGATTCAAATCATTATCAAAAAAGGTATTTAATAGTCATGACATGATTTTCATTTTGCCCCAAAATTTCATTGTCATTATAAACAACACACAGTTCACTCTTTAGGCCACCTTATCAAAAAAAGTGTATTTTAGACATAAATTTTCCAAAAGTCATCTGGAAAATTAGCCGAAAATCCGGTAAACAAATTTATATTGAGTAATTCGAAGAAATGCAGTTCTTTCAAATCAGAGAAACCTTATTTCTATTTGACCCCTAATAGTATCCAAAATTTCATAAAATATTTGCTTATAGTGAAGCTTCCATATCTGCGAAGCTGAATTTCTTTCGTTTTGGGCTAAATTGAGTCGTATCATCAGTCGTTTGAAATACAGAAAATAGTTTTTTGAAATAAACTTCTGCACGAAATTCTGAAATTTTCTCCAAAAATAAACTTGAGCCGATTTCGTGAGTAAATCACATCTGAAAACTTGTGCTGTAAGATTTGAAAACTATTTCTGTTTTGTTCAAAAATTAATCTAAAGATGTTTAAAAAATATATAAATTCCTTATCTTGTAAGTAAGATATTAATCCGCGTGCGGTATTTAAAGTTACTTTATCGGTGAAAAATTCCTCACTTTCAACTATAGAATTAAGAGCCTCTAAAATTTTATCTTATTATTGTGTATAGTAAAGATAGCTCTTGAAGTAAAATTCCACCTTAGTTGGTGCGTTACTTGGAATTCTGTTACCTACTATTGCATCTAGAAATTTTGTGCGCGTTGTTGATTTTGAAAAAAAGGTTAAAATGCAGAACAAATTTTAAAAAAAATTCTAACTTGCCGAATAGAACTACAAGCGTTACTTAAAACCAAATTCAGGTTATGTGCATAACAATGTGTAAAAATAGCTTGAGGAGCAAACAGATTTAATTTTTGTTTGTAGACCGTTTAAATGGCCGCCATAACCGCTGCGCCGTCATAGGTTTGTGCTATAAGTTTAGATTGAAAATTTAACTTCGAAAATATCTCATATAAGAAATCGAATAAATCGTTGGCAGACCTTCCAGAACTGACATCATGAAAACCTAAAAATCACTCAAATAATGTTCCATCTTTTACGAACCTGCATATTATAGACAACTGCGATTTACAGCTAATGTCAGTTGTCTCATCTACTTGCCAGGAATAAAAATTAACATTTTTAAGTTCATTTTCGATAAAAGTTTCCAAAACATAGGAGCAGAGTTTATAATTTCGTTTTGAGTTGTTTTTGAGGTTCCGGAGAAAACTGTAGCGTTGTTAATGAAATTATACAGCTTTTTCGTCATATTTGCAAAATAGATCAAGAAGTTCTTAAAATTTCCCTTATTGCTAGATTCGTCTGTTTCATCTTGTCCCCTAATAGCTATATCTTGGCGACATAAAAATAATATAATGTAGACCAGTTTCTCTCCAATATTTCTCTGTTTTCCTTAACTTTTTCGTTGTATTTTTCTAACTCTTGAACACGTGCTGTATCAATAACATTAATAATGTTTTTTTTCCAAAATTTTAAATTTGATCCGCGACACGACATGTTCCTGGGATTTTTCGTGCCTTTCCAAAGAACGTGATAAATTTTTTAAATCGTCAAATCCTAAGCGGCCCCAAAACAGAGACATTTTTCACTAGTAAAAAGTAAACACTGCCAACAAAATAATTTATTTTTTACCTGTGATCGCGGTGAGGCATGGATGCCGCTCGTAATTCTTTGTATTGAAACCGCGGTTTTGTTTTTTATTATACTGCACCAAATTCTTCAATTCAGGGGTAGGTCTCACTGTTTTTTAACTTTATCCTCATAACTTAGAGCACTAAAGTTATGGGATAACAAATATTCCACTAAGTCACCATTGAAATTTTTGAAATTAATTTCAGTAAAGAAACTCATTTTACACAATACGCGAACTCTTTCTGGCGGGCTGGCGGGATGGCGGCCATTAGCGCGAATTACGACACATTACGATTTCCAACGAATTGACTCGAACGTCATGCGAAATTCTATAGTGTGATTGGTCGATATTGTATGAATCTGGGTTCCTTCCGTGTTGCCATTTACATGTGTTTTGGTTTACTATTGCAATAGACGTATTCTGTTTTTGAGTGGTGTGAGTTTGCTTTTATGTGGCAGGCATAATAAACGTTGAGAATATACCTTTCTAAGCATTCCGCTAGCGTTGCACAAATCTTGAAATGAATGAAATGCAGTAAATGTAAATACCTTCTATCTTAATTAATAAATTATATTATATAATGTAGGTTGAAAGGAAGGTAGGTGCATAAAATAATATGATTTTGATTAATATGAATATGCTGAATGCTTGACTATTCAATATAATATATATATATTAGTGATTCACGGAATATTTTTGGGAGGCTTAGCCTCCTTAGCCTCCTTTGACTAGCCGCCCCTGATATATTATATATATATATATATATATATATATATATATATATATATATATATATATATATAATATATATATATATATATTAGCTGACCCAGCAAACGTTGTTCTGCTATATAAATTATTTTTATCTATCTATGCATATCTGCCGATGTATCTAAATCTATCTATCTAGATAGTTATCTATCTTCCTATCTATCTAATTATGTATCTATCATTCTATCTATCTATCTACATATCTATCAATCTATCTGACCCGGCAAACATTGTTCTGCCATATAATTAATTTTTATCTATCTATCTTTCTATCTATTCATCTATCTGCCGATGTATCTCTTTCTATCTAACTATCTATCTATCTATCTAGATAGTTATCTATTATTGATCCCTATTGTGGATCTGTGAATAAAATTTAAAAAAGTCATGAGAAAATAAAAATAAGAGTCTTGCCAAAACAATTAAAGTTTATAATCAACAAATGAAAATAGGAGTTGATCGTAGAGGGGTGAAAATTCAGGGTTGTATGTATTTTTGAATGTTGATCATAAAAAAAATAAACAGAAAATTTTGTCTGAAAAACAAAAAATTATTCTCAGATTCTCAGACCTACCCGATATGCACACAAAATTTTATAAGAATCGGTCGAGCCATTTCGGAGGAGTTTAACAAATAAAAAATAGGGGTTGATCGTAGAGAATGAAATGTATTTTTGGATGCTGTATCATAAAAAAAATAGAACATAAAATTTTGTCTGAAGAACAAAAAATTTAAATTAAGGGGTGGACCACCCTCAATATTTAGGGGGATAAAAAACAGATTCTCAGACCTACCCGATATGTACACAAAATTTCAAGAGAATCGGTCTAGCCATTTCGGAGGAGTTTAACTTCTAACACCGTGACACAAGAATTTTATATATTAGATATATATATATATATATATATATATATATATATATATATATATATATATATATATATATATATATATATATATATATATATATATATAGTATATATATGATATATATATATTATATATATATATATATTTATATATATATATATTATATAGTATTGTATATATATTTTATATATATATTTATATATATATATATATATATTTATATATATATATATATATACATATATTTATATATATATATATATATATATATATACAGGGTGACTCAGTTTTTTTTAGCAGGACTTTACCATCTTGTGAAAGTCATTTTTTATGATGAAAATCTCATATAAATATATATGCTAAGGATTTTCGTTTCAGATATACAGGGTGCCAAAGTTTTATATTTTTCTGTTTTTTTCTAAGTTTCCTCATAATTTTCAAAATAATTGAATGAAATTTTCACACCTATTTCACTTCAATAACTCAATATTTGGGGTTGTCAAGCATTTTTGAATACCCACAGGGTGATACACTCTTTGGGGTTGTACCCAATTCAGCCCACTCGAACTTTTATGCATGCCGCCTCTGCTTCCAATGAAACATCACTTTAAATTCTCTTTTCATTTTGGATTCTTTTGCTCTCTTTTATTATTTTCGAAAACTGCATGGATGTCGAGAGAAATGCCAAAAACAATTGACTGGTGATGAAACTTTATTTCTTGAACACACTTTATTTGACATTTATTAGTTAATGACCAAAAAAAATTACTGATGAATTGACATTTGATAAATATATTACACTTCAATAACTCAATATTTGGGGCTATCAAGCATTTTTGAATACCTACAGGGTGATACACTTTAGGGTCGTACTCAATTTAATCCAGTGAATAGAGGAGGATTACCTTACAAACGGTCCGGTAGTACTGAATTTTCGATATGGTATCTAGGATGGTTAGTTAGTAGGTATCTGAAATGCAAAATGCACAATTTTTCTAGCTCTGTGGCCGCCGCCATATTGAATGAACCGGAACTTTCTTCAGATTTTTGGCATTTATCTCGACATCCATGCAGTTTTCGAAAAACATACAAGATAGCAAAAAGTATCGAAATTACGAAGAGAATTGAAATTGATATTTCATTGGAAGCAGAGGCGGCACGCATAGAAGTTCGAGAGGGTTGAATTGGGTACGACCCCCAAAAGTGTATCACCCTGTAGGTATTCAAAAATGCTTAGTAACCTCAAATATTGAGCTATTGAAGCGAAATGGATGTGCCAAATTTCATTCAATTATTTTGAAAATTATAGAAGGAAACTTAGAAAAAAACAGAAAAATATAAAACTTTGGCACCCTGTATATCTGAAAAGAAGTCCTAAGCATATATGTTTATGTAAGATTTTCATCATAAAAAAATGTCTTTAACAAGATGGTAAATTCGTGCTTCAAAAAACTGACTCACCCTGTATATATATATATATATATATATATATATATATATATATATATATATATATATATATATATATATATATATATATGAAGCTTTTCGGTAAAAAGTCCTGAGAAACAGCTCCGAGTTTGAATAAGTTTTTTTTGAAATTTCTGTTTTTTAATGTTATTTCAAATCAGAAATCTTGTAGAGGGGGTAAATAATTATTAGTATTTCATATGAAAATATAAGTTTTTGCGCAGTTTTCTTTGAAAACAATTGGACTAAAGAAAACCTGAAATTAACGCTATCCGATATTTTTTTTCAACTCAAGGGACCTACAGTTTTACGCCGGTTCCGAATGACCAATAGGATTGAATCTAAGTCATTACCCAACAGATCAAATTTTTAGAACCACTTAATTTCATACACACACAACACCCAAGAGCAAGGTGGGACTCGAACCCACGATCCTCGGTTTAAAAGCGATACACCTTACCGCTGGGCTACCGAGGCCTGTCACCAATATTCTTGAATAATGTGAAACGGTTTTTTACATTATCAATGGTCGTATGTTACGTCACAGATTGAAATGGGAAAAAAATACAAAGTTTATTGATATTTTTCAACAGTATATCAGATATTTACGTAATATCTATGGTACGAACGTTAAAGTTGTTTTTGATGGATACAATAATAATGGAGCTAAAGCGTCTCAGAGAAATCGTAGATATAAAAGTAATACTTCAATCGATAATTTTTTTGAAGGAGACATGCCTCTTAATCAGAGGCGGATTACCCTTAAGGCAAACTAGGCATGTGCCTAGGGGCGCGAGGTTACAAAGGGGCGCGCGGGCGGAATTGTAAAATAAAGAATAAATGTACAATATACATAAAAACCCACGTTTTTCTGAGGGGCGGTACATCGGTTCGGGTCAAACTATAGGACGTGTTATTTTTAATATAGGGGCGATGCTTGCCTACAGCGCTCTGAACGTTTAATCCGCCTCTGCTCTTAATACAAGCAGTAAGTGATGCAGGTCGTTCAATTGTACAGGCTGTCCCATTTTCGATGTCCTTACGGGGTAACTCGCTTATTTTCAAAGATAGAGATTTGCGGTTTTCGCGAACGTTGGCTACTTTTTTGTGAATCTCACGATACCATAAACAAAATTTTCATAGCTTGCTTCGTTTTTGAGATACAGGGCGAAGTTGAAAATATTGCATTTTGGCCCTCGTCTTGTATCACAGCTATCTTTCAACTTATAGGAAAAGTAAAAACTGTGTTTTATACACTTTTTTACGTAGAATCCAGTGGCGTAGTGAGATTTTTGAAAGGAGCTGTCATTGTTCAGATATAACCCAAAGTTATATTTTTTCAAATGGGACACTCTATATATTTTTCCATATTCAAAACATAAATGCTTTGAGCTTTTCAAAAATATATGATACTTATATAATATTTCAAGTATTAGCCCTGTATTTAGATAAATTTCATTTTTGTTATAGCAAGTCAAGACAAATATCACTTTAGTAGAACGTTTAGCGCAATAAACAAATATCACTCTCATTCGTATATGGTAGCATGGAAAGTATTCATTAAAAAAATATTATTCAGTATGAGTCACTTAATAATTTGACAAAACAATAAATTTAAACTCTTATGAAACACTCTTTATCGACTATAAACGCTGTGGACCTAATTAGTAGGTAGCTATGGAAAAAGAGCAAGTCCAGAATGTATATAAGTCCTGTCACCTACCTGTCAAAGTTAACAAATTTTTCTTACAATGGCGAATGATAATCCAAGATATCAAAATTACGAAAAATTAGATATGGTTGGGATATACTACCAAGTTGGTTTCAATCCAAATCAAGCGATGGACCTCTATTTTGAAAGGTATTTACAATTACCCATTTACTGGGTGTCAGTAAGATAATAAGATAGGAATTTTGGGTTTCCTGAAAGGAGACAACCGAGTAGGAGAATATTTGGCAGACTAAAAAAAAATTTGGAAAATTTTGGATCTTTTGAAAAGCCTAGACCAAAAAGTTATAGGAAAGAAAATGCTGAAGATGCTGAAATTAGTGTTCTCGCAAAGGTAGAAGAGAACAAAAATACTTCTTGCAGAGAAATTGAAGATTTGATTGGCATTCCAAAGACAAGAGTTTCGAATATATTGAAAAAGAATGAATATACCCCCTACATACCTCAAACTATACATCATCTGCACTCAGGTGATGCTGAGAAGCGCATTGAGTTTTGTAGGTGGTATATATAAAAGACGGGAGAAAATATGAATTTTGGGCATTTAGTGGTATGGTCCGATGAAAGCTATATAAGTAGCGCTGGCATTTTTAATCGAAATAATCATCGTTATTGGTCAAATGAAAATGAGCACGTTACGGTGGCTCGTCAACAGCTAGGCAGATTCGGCTTTAATGTATCTTGTTTCGTTTTTGGAGGAAGATTGGCATACCGCATTTTCGACGGTAACTTGAATCACCGAAGATATTTGGAAATTTTGGATGATTGTCTTTGTGAACTACTTGACGAAATTCCCTTGGCTCAATACGGACAGAGTTATTTCCAACAAGATGGCGCACCTTTTCATAACGCAGGTCCCGTTAGGGCTTCTCTTAATGAAAGATTCCAAAACCAGTGGATTGGTAATAATGGTCCCATTAAGTGGCCACCAAGGTCCCCTGACTTATCGATATTAGATTTTTTCATATGGGGCTTTATGAAAAATGAAATAAACCACACGCGACACGAAAATCGAGATGCTCTCATGAATGCCACGAGAGAAGCTTTCGAATTCTTACGCATAAGACTCTTCTTACTGCGGTCGATTGACGCTATCCTCAGAAGATGTCGGTTGTGTCTTCAACAGAATGGACAGCAACTTGAACAATATTTATAAAATATTTTCAACCGAAAAATAATAGAGCTTTGTTTTATAACAGTGTTTCATATAAGTTTTAATTTCTGTTATAATAATTTTTAAATCAATCTTTGTTTAGTAACTTATATTAAATAATATTTTTTCAATGAATACTTTCCATGCTACTATATATAAATGAGAGTGATATTTGTTTATTGCGCTAAACGTTCTACTAGAGTAATATTTGTCTTGACTTGCTATAACAAAAATAAATTAAATAAAAATGAAATTTATCTAAATACAGGGCTAATACTTAAAATATTATATAAGTATTATATATTTTTGAAAAGCTCAAAGCATTTATGTTTTGAATATGGAAAAATATACAGAGTGTCCCATTTAAAAAAATATAACTTTGGGTTATATCTGAACAATGACAGCTCATTTCAAAAATCTCACTACGCCACTGGATTCTACGTAAAAAAGTGTATAAAACACAGTTTTTACTTTTCCTATAAGTTGAAAGATAGCTGTGATACAAGGCGAGGGCCAAAATGCAATATTTTCAACTTCGCCCTGTATCTCAAAAACGAAGCAAGCTATGAAAATTTTGTTTACGGTATCGTGAGATTCACAAAAAAGTAGCCAACGTTCGCGAAAACCGCAAATCTCTATCTTTGAAAATAAGCGAGTTACCCCGTAAGGACATCGAAAATGGGACAGCCTGTACAATCAGCTCTTGATAGTGTACATTGATGTGTTAGTGATATTGATGGCTTTAGCACCTGATCATAAAGAAATATTTTTCTTGAAACCAGTCAAAAATAAGGTCTTAGAACGAATTAACTCTACAGAAACCATGCCAATGACATATCCAAATATTACCAAAAATCATCTCTTTTTCATCCATGCATTCACTGGATGTGATACAACAACTGCTTTTTATAATAAAGGAAAAAATTGTTTCATCAGTTTTTAATAGTGATCAGAAATTACGTGCAGCAGCGGAAACATTCATAGTTCAAGAACAACTTGAGGAAATACTTTTTGATGGAGGAATTTATTGTATTCTCACCATGTATGGTGCTAAAACTGCCAAAAGCTTGAATGAACTGCGATACAAGCCTTTTATAACATTAGCTTCGAAAGACAACATATTGAAAGAGTTTACCTTCATGTTCAACAATGGAAAAATAATGCTTCAATACCTTCCGAAGATTGGGGCTGGCAAATAGATCATTACTTAAAACTAATTACAATGACACAACCCGCAGCACCGAAGAACGTGTGTTATAGCTCAATTAGTTTTAGAATATTCAGAAGAAAATGTATTAAATCATTCGAATGAACGAATTATAACTTTCAAAAGGTATGTTGATGGTTGCCTTATAATAACATCAGAAGATTTTATTGATGATATTCTTAAAAAATTCAACGATTTTAATAGAAAATTACAATTTACTCTAGAAAAAGAAACAAACAATACATTAAGTCTTCTTGATATTACTCTCATACACAAAAACAATGAAATTATCACAAAATTGCATAAAAAAAAGTTTTCGCAAAGAACATTGAACTTCAACAGTACACGTCATTTGTTGAGTTTAATTATCGGATATATAGACAAAGCACTTAAACTTACTTCACCTACACACAGGTATGAAACACTGAAAGATGTCCATGAATTACTCATAAAAAACGATTACCCAATAAAACTTATACAGAAAATCACTACAAATAGAATTCATAAACTTTACAACACATTAGAAACGTCAGATAAAGAAAATATTAACAAAAAATATATTCCTCTTCCATATATTCCTCATTTAAGTAATAAAATATCGCATATTTCGAATCCACACGATATTAAAGTAGCCCACACTGCACAAAATATAATAAAACAAATATAATCTAAATTAAAAAGTAAAACACCTCTTCTGCAAAAATCTCATGTTGTTTTTAGTATACCCTGTAATAATTGTAATAAATCATATATAGGACAAATTTTTCAACATTTAGAAGAAAGATTAAAAGCACACAAATATACCAAAACATCAACCACAGCACTGATCAAACGTAAAAACAATTTGAATCATAGTTTCAACTTTGATAGCACAAAAATTTTAGAAATAGAGAAAGTTCAAAAACGCAGAGAAATTTTAAAAATGTTACATATTCAAAAAAATTTAAGTAAAGTCGTAAATGTTAGAACAGATATAAAACATTTAAGTCCAATATACGCAGATTTAATTCTTTAATTTTTCTAAGAAACAACATGAATCAAAACAAAATAATTCAACAAACAAACTCTAACCACAAAAACTCATCTTCTTAGACAAAATCTAAACATCTAGAATTTTCAATTTTTCTAAAAAAAAGAATAGTTTAGAAAATGTGATCTCTAAAATTACAAGTAATGTCTTTTTAAAGACAAATCCAACATTCAAATATTTTAAACCTATTTTGTACATTACGTGGGTGAAGGTTTCTGTGGTTCCCTTCCCATCTAATATCAACAGACCTGACTGTTGATATTGGACTAAATAGCACGTAATTAATAACTGAAGACGGCCACAGCCGTTATAAAAAAACTTTTGAAAAAAAGCTAAATAGTACCCTATTCTTTGACTTTCATAATCAAAATAATTTGAACCTATTTCGAACTTTACGTGGGTAAAGGTTTCTGTGGTTTCCCTTGTATAATAACAGATTTAAATGTTAATATTGGACTGAATAGCACGTAATAAATAACAGAGAACGGCCACAGCCGAAAAAATTTCTGATGAAACATAGTAGTCTTTTTTAACTATTCAAATTTTTTCAAATAAAAAAAAAAAAAATATATATATATATATATATATATATATATATATATATATATATATATATATATATATATATATATATATATATATATATATATAGGGCTTTTCAAATTCGAGTCTATGCATGGGAAATTCGATAACGGTAAGAGATACAGGGTTGGTTAAATGGGGGCAAAGGTGCATATTTCAGAGGTAAATTATATGGATTCAAAAATCGAAAATGTCGAAATTCTTCTTTTGCCTATATCTTTTTATTTCAGGAATTTTTTTAAAACAAATTGTCACTTTGCCATTGCAACTTTTTGTAGGCTATCCAAATATCTAAATAAAAATTATATACAGGGTATCGTATAAATTGGGCCACCGTCAACTTTTAATTTTCGAATACGGACCTGTATTTTTAATTCCATTTTTTGGAATGCCAAGAGTCATGTTTCATATTGTAATAGTATTTTCATCTGAATTACAGAGTATTTTGGAAGTATTGAACAACTACCAGTGAAATTTCAACATTTTTTTTTAAATTTCAGCCGTAATTTTAAGAAAATATCATAGAATAAGTTATAGAATGCCCAGTATCAGTTCAATATTTCCGAAACATTTCATGATTTCGATAAAAATAAAACGCCAATATCAAACAACATGACTCTTGACATTTGAAGAAATTCAATAAAAATACAGGTCCGTATTTGAAAATGAGAAGTTGAGAGTGGCCCAATGTGTACGATACTCTGTATATATATATATATGTCATTCAGATATTTGGAAATGCCACAAAAAGTTGCTATGGAAAACTAGCAAAATTTTTAAAAAAGTATAGTTTTTTCAATTACAGCAGGAATTTGAAATAAATGTTGAAATTTTACTGTTGATAGTTCAATATTTCCAAAACACTCTGTAATTCAGCTGGATAATATGAAACATGACTCTTGGCATTCAAAAAAGTGCAATCGAAAATACAGATCCGTATTTGAAAATTAAAAGTTGAGAGTGGTCCAATTTATACGATACCCTGTATATAATTTTCATTCAGATATTAGGATAGCCTACAAAAAGTTGCAATGGCAAAGTGACAATCTGTTTTTAAAAAATTCCTAAAATGAAAAGATATAGGCAAAAGAAGAATTTTGACATTTTCGATTTTCCCTGTATAACTCCAGAACTGAAGAAGCTAGATCAGATTTTTTCAAATCCATATAATTGACCTCTGAAATATGCAACTTTGTCACCATTTAAGCAACTCTCTTATGAGAGTCTCTTACCGTTATTGAAATCCCCACTCGAATTTGAATAGCCCTGTATATGAGTATATATACAGGGCTATTCAAATTCGAGTATATGCATGGGGATTTCGATAACGGTAAGAGATAGAGGGATGGTTAAATGGGGGCAAAGTTGCATATTTCAGAGGTCAGTTATATGGATAAAAAAAATCTGATCTAGCTCCTTTAGTTCTGGAGTTATATAGGAAAATTCGAAAATTTCGAAATCTTTTTTTTGCCTATATCTTTTTATTTAATGGATTGTTTTCAAAACAATTGTCACTTTGCCATTGCCACTTTTTCTAAGCTATCTAAATATCTGAATAAAAATTATATACAGGGTGTCGTATAAATTGGGCCACCCTCAACTTTCAATTTTCAAATACGGACCTGTATTTTGTATTGCATTTTTTCAAATGCCAAGAGTCATGTTTTATATTGACGTAGTATTTTCATCTGAATTACAGAGCGTTCTGAAAATATTGAACTATTACCAGTAAAATTTCTACATTCTCTTAAAATTTCAGCTCTAATTGAATAAATATCATAGAATAAGGTATAAAATGCCTAGGATTTGGAAGATAATCAACATTATTCGACGAAAAATGTCTTCTTCGAGAATTCATCCACATTTCAGTTCACGCAACCCATGATCAATATACGAAAATGTGAAATTCTTTCCAGTACGTACATGTATGTGCATATAATCAATGCCCAAACAAAATAATCTTCCAATGGCAATCTTCATACTCCAGACACCAATTTGGAAATATTTCATTGTTACTCACTTTTCGAACTACCTATATAATTATGTTTCATATTGGCGTTTTATTTTTATATAAATCATAAAGTGGTTTGTGAATATTGAACTAATACTAGTGATATCTCATCATTTTTTAATTCCATAACAACTCTAATTAACCTCAGTAGGTATGAGGAAGATCTGTTGTATGTATTCTGCTGAGAACTCACAAACATAATCTGTCACAAACATAACATTGTATTTGATCATATAGGTTTTCATATTTTATAACTTATCGCATAAGAACATGTTTAGTTATTATCTAGAATTGAAATAAGTCATTATAAGTAATCATAATCGAAATAAATGTTTGAATTGACAATCTTCTCATTCCAGACATTTACAGAGTCGTTTTTTAAAGTTATTATTCGCTCTGAAGATATCTCTTCGGCGTAGTGATGCCAAAGCGTTCATGATTTTAATTCTTTAATCTTCTATACTTTCAATTTCGTTTTGATATATTCTATTTTTTAGTGTACCCCATGAAAAAAAGTCAAGCGGAAAGATGAATGCTCCTACTATTTCTGTAGAAAACGTTAATCACATCTATTTTCTGCTCTATGGGGAAACCCATTTTTAGTACTAACAGATTTTTCATTAAATACCAACGGTAATTTCCAAGAAACTGTCAAAATAATGACAAGTGAGGTGAACCAAATATTTATTTTCCAAAGCATACTATGAGAATTCAAATAGTTTAATCATAATTGTTGTATATAGCAGCAGAATACCCATGAATTAGCTGAAAATGTAGATAGTAGATAGTAGATAGAAAGTAATTAACAATGAAATATTTCCAAATTGGTGTCTTTAATATGAAGATTGCCAGTCGAACATTTTTTTGTTTGGGCAATGATTATATGCACATAAACGTACTAGGAAGAATTTCGCATTTTCGTACATTGATCATGGGTTACGTGAAGTGAAATGTGGATGAATTCTTGAAAAAGACATTTTTCGTCGAATAATGTTGATTATCTTCCAAATCCTAAAAATTTAATTAGAGCTGCAATTTTAAAAAAATGTTGAAATTTTACTGGTAATAGTTCAATATTTCCAGAACACTCTGTAATTCAGATGAAAATACTACGTCAATATAAAACATGACTTTTGGCATTCAAAAAAATGCAATAAAAAATACAGGTCCGTATTTGAAAATTGAAAGTTGAGGGTGGCCCAATTTATACGACACCCTGTATATAATTTTCAATCAGATATTTAGATAGCTTAGAAAAAGTGGCAATGGCAAAGTGACAATTGTTTTGAAAACAATTCATTAAATAAAAAGATATAGGCAAAAAAAGGATTTAGAAATTTTCGAATTTTCCTATATAACTCCAGAACTAGAGGAGCTAGATCAGATTTTTTTCATCCATATAACTGACCTCTAAAATATGCAACTTTGCCCCCATTTAACCATCCCTCTATCTCTTACCGTTATCGAAATCCCCATGCATATACTCGAATTTGAATAGCCCTGTATATATATATATATATATATATATATATATATATATATATATATATATATATATATATATATATATATATATATATATATATATATATATATATATATATATATATATATGTGAGCAATGAAGTAGGCCTAAAGATGAACTTGAACAAAACGAAAGTCATGTACAATGAAATGGTAGAAAATCACGATATCACGGTCAGCGATACCACACGTGAAGTAGTGGACGAATATATATACCTGGGACAATTAATACATAAGTCTGGTTCACTACTTCCGGAAATCAACAGAAGAATAAAATTGGCATGGAAAGTATTCGGACGAAATTCCATCATCTTTAAGTCAAGAATGCCACTCCGCCTAAAGAAGCGAGCCTTCGATCAGCTCATAATATCAGTCATGATGTACGGCTGTGAAACCTGGGCACTAAAGCAAGAGTTCATAAGGAAACTCCAGGTTGCACAAAGGTCTATGGAGCGGTGTATGCTCGGCATAACAGAGAGGGACCGTAAGACAATAGAGTGGATTAGAGGAAAGACCTAGGTAATAGACGCCATCCTCAGAATAAAATCCCTCAAATGTCAATGGGCAGGGCACATAGCGAGAAGGACCGACAATAGACAAAAGAAGCAGGAACAAACTGGTATCAAGCTGCTCAACAACGTAATACATGGGCAGGAATGAAGGAACGATATGCGAGGAGGCTGCACCGTACTTAACGGTAGACCATAGCTGGATATGATGATGATGATATATATATATATATATATATATATATATATATATATATATATATATATATATATATATATATATATATAAATTCGTGGTCTAGGGGTTATTAAACGGAATTCAAAACCGCTTCCGTGTTTTAGCATTCGATAGTGTGCAATAGTTTATTATTTCGGGGGGAAACATGACTACAAAGGCCACTTGAAGAGGTTGTACTTTGTTCATCAACTGGAAGTTGACTTAACTTCAAACTCTTGTAGGATACGGAATCTGTGATCCATTTTGCTCAATCTAAAGAATGAAAAATCAAAATAGTCGTTCCGTAACAATCCTCAAATTCTAATTTTTGTTTGAAGACTAAAAACTGTAGAAACTCTCAGAAACAGAATGAAAATTATAGAAAACCTATCTTATAATTTGTTATTTTTATATTACTCAATAACACAAAAACAACGCACGGAAATTACTGTTCAAAGTCGTCCGACTTTAATAATATACTATTGGCAACATTGCATAAAATATGTAATTGCTTCAATGATCGTTATGGCCTGCCACGCTACAGAACGCACCGGGTACTGTTAGATGATTTCACTGTATCACTACCTTTAAGTGATTACCGGCTTCTTGTATTTGGTAGTATTTTTGTACCATTCTGTGGACATGAAGATTGAGACTTTGCCTAGTCCTGACAACCGATGTTTAAATCTTTTCTGAATTGCTTTGTTATGTTGTTCTTGTTGGATGATTGGAAAAGTTAATTGTTTGTGATCACGGTTTTTGCGAGGAAGGAGGACTATGGTTAAAAGTACAGTTCTTCTCATTGATCTGTTTTATAGACTTGAAAGTAGACTGAAGATTTGCATCTCATTACATCCTAACATTATCTACTCTTTAATACAGATGTTAATCGAAATTAAATCCGTACTTATTTCATTGAATTATTTTTCTATAGAAGCTTTAAAAATTTTCAGAATGAAATTTTTTTCTTAATTTTCTTAGTAACACGATATAATTGACTTTGTGCAGAGAACAAACACATCTCTTTCGTTCTAAGTTTTCGAACGGGTAATGAGAAAAATCGTTTAAAATATAAGTTAATAAAAAAATTAAACTGATAATTACTATATTAGGTAAGTCGAGCAGAAATTATTTGTGTTAGACGAAACAATCACCAAAGAAATACTAACAAAAATGTTTGAACAGCAGTGCTCCGTCACTTAGGCCGTTTTTTACTCAAAGTGCATCGCGTCTAGATGCGATTCTTACGAAAAAAGACTATATAGGCCAAGCTACAGAGATTTAGGGTGAGCATTTTGTGTAAAAAGTGTAAGAAGAAAACCAGCTGCGCCATTGTTTGTAAAATAGTTCCATAATGATATAGTGATATGTTTTTCACTGGACTTTATTATTATGGTATTAACAATTTTTTGCGCAAAATCGCATTTTTTTAGTTTTTTGCTTTTAAAATTGAAACTATCAGAGTAATCGTGATGATGTCAATAGACTAATTATAGAAAATGAAAAGACAAAGAAAATGAGAGGTCGGACGACTCGATCAGACCCTTAGTTTAAGAGAAAATCGAAAAAAACCGTCAAAAATGCAGTTTTTTCAAAAATTCATAACTCGGTTGTTTTTTGAGTTGTATCGTAGATCCTACGGTCAGTATTAGTTATTAATATAAACTTTGTTTATGCGAAGAGCAGGAACTGTCCGATGTATAGTTTTTGATCTGTGGCCATTTTTATATTTTACTATGCAATTTTCCAGCAGGACTGAATGCGACAGGTATGGTCCGATTTCAATTTACAAAAAAGATTTTGAAAGTAGAATTCTCATATTTCAAAACGTTCATCTTGGTTTTACATGAAAACGCTGAGAAATATGTTTAAAATGAAGTTGAACATGACGAAAAACGGCCGAGAAATTACTGTCATGTTCAAAATGCCGACACATCGCCTGCTGCTCTACCCCCACTCTTCAACTACTCTCACGCGTTCGGCCGTTTTTCGTCATGTTCAGCTTTATTTTTAACATATTTCTCAGCGTTTTCATGTACCACCAAGATGAACGTTTTGAACTATGAGAATTCTACATTCAAAATCTTTTTTGTAAATTGAAATCGGACCATACCTGTCGCATTCAGGTCTGCTGGAAAATTGCATAGTAAAATATACAAATGGCCACAGATCAAAAACTATGCATCGGACAGTTCCTGCTCTTCACATAAACGAAGTTTATATTAATAACTAATAGTAACCGTAGGATCTACGATATAACTCAAAAACAACCAAGTTATGAAGTTTTGAAAAAAGTTACTTTTGGCCGGTTTTTTCCGATTTTCTCTTAAACTGAGGGTCTGATCGAGTCGTCCGATCTCTCATTTTCTTTGTCTTTTCATTTTCTATAATAAGTCTATTGACACCATTACGATTACTCTAATAGTTTCAATTTTAAAAGCAAAAAACTAAAAAAACGCGATTTTTCGCATAAAATTGTTAATACCAAAGTTATAAATAATAAAGTCGAGTGAAAAACATATCACTATATTATATGAAACTATTTTACAAACAATGGCGCAGCTGGTTTTCTTCTATCACTTTTTACATGAAAAAATCTCTGTAGCTTGGCCTAATAGTTTAAGAAACCATGATTTAATAGAAAACCGAAATCAAAATAATTTATTTTATGAAAACAAACATCACTGAAGAACCACGTTCAATAGTGAAAAATAAAAAAAATTTGATATTAATTTATTTTATTCAAACAATAAGCGGTTGAAGAAAAGAGTTGAAACCCACAAAGGATCGTATTTCAACATCAGAATCCACGAAAAACCATGAAATATCTACGTAAGAATGGTGGCGATTGGAGAAATTTAAACAAATTTTTATAGTTTTGTTCTGCCTAAAAATATATAAATATATATACCAATTTAGAAATTCATGGTCAAGAAAGTCTAAAACGGATATAGAAACTATTCCCGCACATGAGTGAAATATAAATCTTGTTTACACGATAAAAGACGCAATTTTGTAGCAATAGGGCTGAGAGTATGATATCTTGAATGGGATTGGTTTTGGTTCGAATTGGTTGATGGGTTGACCCCTCGGCAGAATAAATAAATCTTGTTCACACTATAAAGGGCGCAATTTTGAAGCAATAGGGTTGAAACATTGTAAATGAATAGTTTCGTATGATATCTTGAATGGAATTAGTTTTGGTTCGAATTAGTTGGGAGGTTGACCCCTTGAGGGAAAAATAAATCTTGTTTACACGATAATAGGCGCAATTTTCAAGCAATAGGGTTGAAAAATTTTAAATAGTTAGTTTCCTATGATATCTTGTATGGAATTGGTTTTGGTTTGAATGGTGAGGGGGTTGACCCCCCAGGGGGAAAATAAATCTTTTCTACTCCACAGAAGGAGCAATTTTATAGCAATAGGGTTGAAAGTTTGTATCTAGGTTTTGGTTCGAATTGGTTGATGGGTTGACCCCTCGGGAGAATAAATAAATCTTGTTCACACGATAAAGGGCGCAATAGGGTTGAAACATTGTAAATGAATAGTTTCGTATGATATCTTGAATGGAATTAGTTTTGGTTCGAATTAGTTGGGGGGTTGACCCCCAGGGGGAAAATAAATCTTTTCTACTCCACAGAAGGTGCAGTTTTATAGCAATAGGGTCGAAAGTTTGTATCTAGGTAGTTCTGTATGATATCTTGAATAAGATTGGTTTTGGTTCGAATGGGTTGAGGGGTTGATCCCACGGGGGAGGAAATAAACCTTCTTTACACGATAAAGGGCGTAATTTTGGAGCAATAAGATTGAAAGTTTGTGAGTAGGTAGTTTCGTATGATATATTGTATAGGATTGGTTTTGGTACTATTGCTTGGGGGGTTGACACCCTAGAAGAGGAAATTAATCTTGTTCATACGATAGAAGGAACAATTTTGGGACCATAGGGTTGAAACTCTGTATGTAGGTAGTTTCGTGTGATATCTTTTATAGGATGTTTGTTAACTCCACCCCTGAGCATAACCATAAAAGCATATTCCAATTCCAAACAATCCAGACATTTTTAATGAAGTATTAACTTCTTTGGTTTTAACTGAGTTTTGAAAGTTAACTAAGGTTCTGTGAAGCTGACTCGGCAATGGTAACGTGATCGTGCTGGGTCAAATTAATTCCAATTTCATTTTTTTTGCCGATTTCCAAAAGATACTTTTGATTTGTTGGCATAATAATTTCTGTTTTCAACTGTCATTGAGGATCGATGAGAGAAGTTTTTCTTGAGAACACGGTTGATTGTTTGTTATAGTGGCATTAAAAGAAATCAAGTCATCAGATCTCAATAACAAATTATCCTACGGCAGCTATTTATCGCATCAGCTTGTACAACATCTTTATGGCCAGATGCAGATGCACCGACAGGCTTCTCATTGGTAATGGCTATAATCAAATTACTGTCATCAGCGAAGCTCACAATTTAATTTTTTATCGAATCAAGGAGATCATTAACATGAAAAAGAAGAAGTGACGCAGAAATTATTCGTATTCGAAGAGAATGTAATTAACAAAAAATTCAATTTGAACTTTATACAAGTGGAGTTGCTCGTTTCGTCTTACTATTAGTTCGATAGAATAGTTAGATTTCTCAGATATTATCATGAATAGAGCTAACTGGAAAATAAACTTTATAATTAGCTTGACTTGAAACTTCATCGAATTCTGCTGTAACTATCTAATTATAATTTATCAGACTTCGGTATCAATCTGCGATGACAAATAATTGGAGAAAGATTAATCAACTGTTCATTCGCTGAAAATATTACAAAGATTTTCATTCAAATTCATTCAGTAGAATGGGTTTGTTTCGATTCCTACTTAATTTTGATTATCGAACCAAAACACAGGAGATAAAAAAACAAAATTATTTCAAGTGAAACATGGGGCCAATTCATAATATCTGTGATAGTGATGCCATATTTATGACTGTAGAACAAGGATGCGGAATAAAAAGGTCCACATCAAACTTGAAGTCTGAAAAAACCTAAGAAAATGAATGGATAAATAAAAGTAAATGCTTAAAAAGAACAAACAAAATCCTCGAAAATTTTTCCAATCGAAGAGGTAACCTACAGAAAGTGAACACAAACTTGCATATGGTTGGGTCATATTTCCAGATTGCAAGATAACATAGGGGTTTGAACAAATATCAATGAAAGAATACAGAGAAAAAATACGAATAATCAAAATGATAATAGAAGATGAAGCTGCCTTAAGGAGTCTGGGAGTCAAGGATTGTGAATTTAATCTATTATATAAGAATGTTTTATTTTATTATGAGCTCAGTAGATAGTTTAATAAATTCAGAAGTATTTTGCTCTTGACTATACATCCTAGTGGTTTGAGAGTAGCTTTTTCACCTGAAATTAACAGAAATTTTCAATTCTGATGTTGAACATAAAAAAAATTGCTGCAGGGCTCTGATATTAGGGTCATATCTTCCCCTTTATTTTCCAGAAACAAATGAAATGTCTACATAAAAATTAGTAGCGGTGAGAGAAAATTTTTGTAAATTGTACTTTTTTAGCATCCATTGAATTCATGTGCCCATTTTTAGTATTCTAACTGAAAAAGAGTGGCTGTAGAGACGCGTAATGCTTGAAAGTCCGCAAACACTGCTAAACTTTCAACACTTAAATTGCGGTAAAGTGAAAAATCTAAACCATCTAACTCAATGTGGATGAGCTATGAATGCCTCAAATATCACTAAACACGTCAAATGAAATTAAAATTTCAATCTTTCACAAACTTTGAGAAAGTTAACGTCGAGACGAAACGTTTACTTTTAATAAAGCAGATTTTCAAGCACAAATGGCCTGCTATTGCTTAAAAAAGGCAACTGAATATAGGCTTGTCATACGTCCCGGTATTTTGCTCTTGTCCCGGTGTCCCGCCAGGTTTGATCGATGTCCCGGAAAACGGGTGTAAGATGTAAAAAGTAATGAATAATGGCTGTAAGTACTTTAATTATAACAACAGGCCTATAAGGAGGAGGTGAGTGCTACCTAGAGGAAAGGTGCACACTATCACTTTATCGAGCAAAGAGACGAGAGCGCTTTGTTCTGAAAGCACAGATCAACATTGTCAACTTATTACCCCGAGGCGAAGCTAAAAAAAAAGTTGATAACTGGCCCGATTTTAAAAATTCCAACGGATATCGATAAAACACACATGATTTCATTAGGGAATTTGAATTCCCAATTTTTACCAACGAAGAATAAAAAAATATAGCGTTTTTACCACGAGGTGAAGCTAAATTCTCACTACAAAAAGTTGGGATCTGGTCCGATTTTGAAAATTCCAACGGATATCGATAAAATACATATGATTTCATCAGAGAAGTTTTGTTCCCAATTTTTCCCAACGAAGAATAAAAAATTATAGCGTTTTTTTAGATAGGCATTACGACATGCGCATGCGCCAATGTCGACATGTACGAAGTCCTACAGAACATGCGTCGAAGTGCTCTGTGTGCCACGGTAACCACGGTAATCGATAAAATACATATGATTTCATCAGAGAAGTTTTGTTCCCAATTTTTCCCAACGAAGAATAAAAAATTATAGCGTTTTTTTAGATAGGCATTACGACATGCGCATGCGCCAAGGTCGACATGTACGAAGTCCTACAGAACATGCGTCGAAGTGCTCTGTGTGCCACGGTAACCAAGCAACGTTGATAGCTTAAGCTTGATTCTGCGTCTGTGCTTGATTCTGCGTCTGTGTCTGCTTCCATAGAGATATCTTATCAATTTGATTCATAATTCGCAGCAAAATGAGCCGGGATAGGATATTCAAATTCGACAGTCAAACAATGAATTTTTTTGCTAAATTTTCACGGATTTTATTCGTAATATCGACTTATTAATACATTTATTGCAATTTTCCTTCATTTCATTCGTAATATCGACTTTCATTGTTATTTTTAATTTATATAATAGGTACATTAAAAAAATATTGACGACATGCACATGCGCCGTTTTATCATTCCTAGTGCTACGCAGTAGGGTGTCCTTCATTATTAATAAATGTTTTTTTTCAAATTGACTAAACAAGTTTTTATAATTGTTTTTGTTTTTGCAGTTATACACAAAGTTTTAGTTTTATAAAAAATAAACTTAATAAGACTTGCTAATTGTTTAATTAAACAATATCATGAAGTAATTTAAATTTTATTTCATTAACACTTCTTTCTAGATAGATCGGAAAAAATTATCATCAAAAAAGAAAGAATATATATTTTTAAGTGGCAAAAATTCCTTTTTCATTTTTAAAAGGTGTATGGAACGAACAATTTGGGGTTCAGAATTCCCCATCTCTTCACTTGCTAGGATTTAAAAAAGGCTTAAAACTCGCGATTTTGCTACTGATTTTTAAGAAAATTTCCAGGAGAGGACCCCTTTCTACTGGGGGGTCTACCCTCTCCGATGAGGCCATCCCATATTAATGTGTCCCGGTTTCAATCATCAAAAATATGGCAAGCCTGACTAAATATATATATATATATATATATATATATATATATATAATTTAGGGTTCAAGATTCCCCATCTCTTCACTTGTGAGGATTTAAAAAAAGCTTAAAACTCACGATTTTGCTACTGATTTTTAAAAAAATTTCCAGGAGAGGACCCCTTTCTACTGGGGGGTCTACCCTCTCCGATGAGGCCATCCCATATTAATGTGTCCCGGTTTCACTCATCAAAAATATGGCAAGCCTGACTAAATATATATATATATATATATATATATATATATATATATATATATATATATATATATATATATATATATGTATATATATATATATATATATATATATATATATATATATATATTATATATATATATATATATATATATATATATATATATATATATATATATATATATATATATATATATATATATATATATATATATATATATATATATATATATATATATATATATATATATTATATATATATATATATATACTATATATATATATATATATATATATATATATATATAAAATTAAGTGAACTAGGATATTCATTTGAAACTAATCAAACAAACCTCCTAGCGGAGCTGTTTATAAGAGTTCACGAATATATATATGCCATGGAGTTACTAGAAGAAAAATGTATGACCGTTTGAAATGTTAGTTTGGTTATCACTTTCGGTGGATGGATGATACTGATGAGCCCCAATAAGGGCGAAACAGTCTGTCTATCAATTTCCATCGATTGTGATAAACAAATTAACATTTCTAACAATTACCGTCTAGGCTAGATGTGGATATTTCGATGCTTCGTGAACTCTTATAACCAGCTCCGCTAGGAGGTTTGTTTGATTAGTTTCGAATAAATGTCCTAGTTCACTTAATTTTATAACCACGGGCGTGTTTTCCGTTTAACACGAATAATTCTTATATATATATATATATATATATATATATATATATATATATATATATATATATATATATATATATATGGCTCTAACACTTCGATAGAATTTTTTTTATAGCATATAAAACAGTTGATGAATGAATTCAATACGTGGAAACAATATCTAGATGCACAATCAACATTCAGAGCAAATAGCATGCATATAAATAGAAACATCAGGATAATATCCAGGACAATGATTCTCCGTTTGTATTGTATCAGTTTTTCCACACGAGAAAATTAGATTAGCCTAGAAATTGACCATAACACGAATACCGGCGAGCATTCAGCAATAATCATAACACCTGATGAAATATAATGATCCAGTTCACACATGAATGTTTATTTATTTTATTCTCTGTCGAACTGCGTTACATTCATATACATATTTATCACTTGTAGCATAATAACACGCGATGAATTGATTAACGGAAATCTCATTAATATCTACTGGTTTCATAATCCTTTTAAAACTCCTCCAGATCGAAATAATCCGTTACATCTCATTAAAATTTTTCAATAAATTTTAGAACATTTTTATATTATAGAGCACCGTTTCCTAACCTTTTTAAGCCACGGACCCCTAGTAAATCAAACGCAATTATTAAAGACCCCCTTAATAAATTTAAAAAAAGGAATACATTTCTGACCATTTCTTTTAGTATTACACATACAAAAAAATAGTAGTACCTACATTTTTTTATAAAACATACCTACTTTGATTTCGTTATTACAAATGCGTCAGCATACGATTCTTAATGTGAAAAGCTTGTTGTTGTTTTTTTGAAAATAAAGGACCCCGCACATTTAGTTAGAAAAAATGGCGATAGCTAAATTCGCTAATTTTTGGATATATTATAGATACTGGCCAGCTATGAAACATATCAATTTTAAATTTTGTTCGCACGACTGGTTTGGGATATAGAGTGGTCCAAATGTCAATGTCTCGATAAACCATCTTTACAATTTTAGAAAATGCTTTTAACATACAGACTTTCTGTGAAATGCGATAACCTCAGTGGAAAGCTAAAGCTTGACGATAGTTACTCATATAACTGAAAATTGAGTCCGACATATACAGGCTGTTTACTCGATGAGTTTGTATACACGGTCTCAACTTCGACAATTATGTTTCAAAAGGCTTTATTTCTTACTTAATAATAACAAAGGATACTCGAAATAGTAGACGGAAAGTACAACTGTCTACCATGTACAATTTAGAAAGAAGGATGGTCTAATTTGACATCACCGAATTTTTCTTCTTTATATTTTGTACAGGGATTATTTGTGAGGTAGGTACTGGAAAAATGCATGAGTTCATTGCCAAATCGAATAGTTAAAAAACAGGCCAGATTCATGTTAAAACTAAAGTTCATATATCGTATGTTCGTTTCTTAATATCGAAAAATGAGAGTGTATCTAATGATTCTGATGGGACTGATTGGATTTCAACGAGACAAGTAAGAATAGTACTTATATTCAGTTTGTATTGTTCAGGGTGGTTTGGAATCGCTTCTTCCAGATCCATAGACTCACTTTTCAAGATACAGGTACAGTGAAATACGTTCTTTGACCATAAGTCTAGTATCCTGAGTGAATAATTCTTTTTACATTTGAATATCAATTGAAATCGCGTTGTTTACCGAATCTATAATTTTAGTAAAAGGATATTTCACGTGCGGGAGCATACCAGAATAACCAAGGTACCACAACACCATTGCCACATGAGCACATGTTCCGAGTGTTCTTGGACCTGATTTACAGGTACAGTAGTACCCCGACACCGACTCTCGGTCTTCATTATTTTGAATCCATAGCTGATACTTTGTAACATTTTTATATCTCGAAAATAGTCTCAACCTAACAAGGTTAATTTCGAGATGAGCTTCATCAATTCCTAAATTAATATCTTGATCACCTCAAGATGTAAAATAATGTTTATCTACGAGGTATGCCTGTAAAAATGAACATACGGTATAAAAACGTCAGTTTCAACATGATATGTACTTTTTATAGTATATTCGATTTACTTACTCTCCAGTACCTCACAAATAAAAAGTTTTCAAGTAATAAAGAAAAAAATTCTGTGATTTTAACTTTTGGACCACTTTTTTATTCTATTCTATACATGGTAGGAAGCTGTATTTTCCTTCACTGTTTTAAATATCGTTTGTTATCAATGAAGCTGGAAATAGAGTTTTTTGGCATAAAACTGTCGAAGTTGAAGCCGCATACACAAACTCATCGAGTAAACAGCCTGTATATGCCGGGCTCATTTTCAAGTTATTTGGATGGCTTCCCTTAAAGAACGGTTTTTTAGTGAAGTTATCATATTCCAGTAAAAATTTGTATGTTAACATCATTTTCTGAAATTATGAATATGATTTTTTTGGACATATATATTTGGACCACTCTATATCCTAAACCAGTCGTGGGAACAGAATTTAAAATTGATATGTTGTGTAGGTAGCCAGTATCTACAATATATCCAAAAATTAGCGAATTTAGCTGTCGTTATTTTTCTAACTAAATGTGCGGGGTCCTTAGGGATATTCGGGATGATGTTACTTAAAAGTTGTATTCTCAAATTGGATTCCACTTGTTATCTGTTTCTGTATTTGTGTTAGTATATAAGAGAGCAGGAAAGATTTTTTTCACAGGGGTATGTGGTTAATAAAATTAGCTAATATTTCAGTTCTTCTTCTGATGTTTTCTCATAATCTTTCTTTACATTCACCCAAAAACTTGATGAAGTGTTACATCTATGTTGAAAAGGTCTGATATCTAGTTTTTTTTTTGTCGAGTACTGGAAAATAAAACGAAACGAAGACCTTAAAGCGCGGAGGTGTTTAATCATTCCGTCTTGTACTTGTGTTGGCAACATTGCTTCACCAGAGGATTCCAAAAACGTTGACAATGTAGAAAAGTGATAAAAGTGTTTTTGAATTGGACGATTTGTCCAAAGATCAAACATTTAGAATCGATTCAATTTTGTCGTCAGCTTGACACATGTTGCTATCTCCCGCTATTCATTCATGTTTGTTAAATAGTCCAGAGATGCAACTGCAGACCCTTATACATATACTCGCGGGCCGCCAGGGGTCCGCGGACCACAGGTTAAGAAACACTGTTATAGAACACTTAAGGTACTATCAAATTTCAGATATGTATATTGCTGCCTAACTATTTTCAAAGAATTTATTTCGGAGAGTCTTAACTATTTAATTGTGATAATAATTACACGAATCAACACAAAATTTGACATTGACGTCAAAGTATGAAATTTCGGTTGATTGGATCATAGTTGAACAAAAAAAAATAAAATGGTATGAAGAAGTTCGCCTTTGTATCCCGAAAGAATGTTTGAACGATATTTAAAAATATGTTTTTAATTTTTATTTTATGATTAAACAATATAAATATATGTGCAATATATTTTTATTAATTTTGGCTGTCAAAAAAGTGAAAAATAATTTGAAAGTGCAACATTACTCTTTCTTTTATGTTCATAACTACTTTCTCTCACTTATCCCCAAAACAAGTCTCCCATCATATTTTTATTGTATTGGATTTTTCTACTTTCGATTGAGGATATATGCTGTTCCAATTCTTTTTCGTGAAAAAGAATTGGATCGACAAATAAATTTCTTGGATTAACTATCTTTCATAATAATAATACTTTGAGTTTCGATATATATATAGAAAACCAACTTTCACGGATATATGTATTCCATCGGATTCAAACCATCTACTTTCCCATAAACATTCAGCTTTTAATTCAATGATCCATAGAGCGTTGTCAATTCCATTATCCGTAACAAATTTAGCAAAAGCAATTTCGACTATCAAAATAATTGCTTCAAATAATGGTTTTCATACAAGTTTGATAGATAAAATGATAAACAAGAACCGTAGTCGACTAGCGTACAACAGCATATATCCTCAATTAAAAGTAGAAAAATCAGAAAAATTCACATCTTTAACATATTTTGGTCCTCTAACAGAAAAAGTTGCTTATATCATACCTAAATGTAATATTAAATTGCTTTCAAACCTAAGACAAAACTCTCAGAATTTTTATTCAATGCCAAAGATATCACTTCAAAATTTGAAAGTTCAGGAGTTTATGAGTTGATTTGTCCTGTATGTAAAGGAGTGTATATAGGTCAGACTGGTCGATCATTCAAGACAAGATTTAAAGAACACCAACAATATTTTTTGAAAAATAAAACGGATTCTACGTTTTCAAATCATTGCCGTGAAAACCACCACCCATTTACACAAATAGATAATTTTCAAATCATGCACAAATTACCGAAAGGAACCAAACTTACTTACTTAGAATCATTAGAAATTTTTAAAATTAATCATAATGCAAAAGATATCTTGCTGAACGACCGAATTGACTTGCTATATTCTCCTATATTTAGTGTATTCAAAAATAACGACTTTTCTAAGAACATTGTATTGTACCAATTTGGGAAATTCACTCGATTAGCCCTTCTTGAAATATGTTCCTCTTGTCTATTTAGGTACCTGCAATAATTCTTTACCACCCATTAGCGCAAATGCATAATTATGTATTCAGTTCTTAACCTCTTCGGACCCCAAGTATCATATATGATACCTGAGGATCTGAAGCATGTTTAGACTGCTTAAATTCAATTTACGGGTGTATCCCGTTGGTATCGTATCTGATATGCATCTCGCGCCTTAAAAATTCACATTTTACCGCCTTCCAATCAGTTCTGTGAAAACAACAGAACAAATAACATGGACTCGCAAGTTCATAGACGGAATTATTATTATTTTAAACGTAAGTAAAATAATTTTGAAATTGAAAAAGCTGTTTGCTTATAATTTTTGATGATTGGAGTTAGAAGAAAATAGTAAATGTAGTTTTCAATTAAAACATCGGACATTTGAACCGTTGTATCACTGCTGATACCTTGGGTTTTCGAGACTACAATATTTCTTAAATTACTATAATAGGTTATACACGTTTACCGGGTTTATTTCAAGTTTTCACAGCTCTTACTCAAGCTGAACGGGAGGAAGCAATCGCTAAAATCGATGAGATATCAGATTTGCAAAATATTGAGCCGGATAACTCAGACTTTGAATCTGCAGACGATGAAGACAATTTTGAGCTGTTAATCTTCCTGAGGAGACTTTGCCAGAAGGAAACGAAATAGCTTCACAGGATAATTTAGACTCTTCGGGTCATGAGTTGCCTTTAGCAAATCTCGTGGATCGTGACAAATGACAGAGTAACTTATAAGTTAACAATTATCCAGAAAGAATTCAAATATTATTATTCCTCTGGTCAAGGTCTATAAACAGCTACTAGAGTATTTCTCAAAAGATATAGACCAGAATACATGGTTGGAATATCGTCAGCATGCAAATTGTCTAGGCTTCCAAAAGAAGCATATTCTAGATTATTTGGCATTCAAAACAAAATTGGCTGAATCCCTAGTATTCAATCCCAAACATGTAGAAGTGATGAAAGCAGTTGTGAAAGCGATTAAGATGGACCTGCAGCTAAATTAAGAAAAGTGTTACCTGTTCCGCTACAAGAGCTAAGAAAGCATGAAGCCAAACATTCGCCCGAAGACACCACCCTTTCTTGAAAAAGTAGGTCCAACTTCAGACTTCCAGGTGTGACAAGTTGACTTATATAAATATATTACTTGCAAAGCATTCTATAGCTTTAAATCGAGCAGAAATTGGTTCAAAGTAGCACATTCTTAATTAGAGCTTACATTATGCCAAACAATTTTGATGAATTGGACTACTAACATTTATTGAATTTGTATTGTCAAAGGCTCAAGGTATCAAATATGATACCACCCCCAAAGACACAGGATTTTTTAAATTAATTTTCTGTTGTTAGTTGTTTATATTTAAACTGAAAAATACATATATTGTTAACATTTAGAAAAGAAATTCACTTGGGTCCGAAGAGGTTAACTCAATCTGCCCGACGATGGTCCAGTGACCGAAGTTGCAATTACAGTCTTATTATTTTTGTGATAATAAACGCAGTTAACTCAAGTTTTGTTTTTGTTCATCATGTTAAATTATCACGTAGTAACGACGGATTCCATCAACCTTTATGAGGATATACTTGGACCAAGAATATTAGTTAATATTTTATACACTCTCTTCTATAATTATGTTATATCCAAACGGATTTTTCTTTTTTTATTCATCAATCCTAACATATTCCATCAGAGCTTAGCATTGTTATTACATAATATGTACCTTTTTCCTGACTAGTTATTACCATAATCGATATTCTTTGTTACTTTCTACCGAACATTGATTAGAGGCGCTTTTCTACAGAATTTGCATATTCAATATTTGAATTTTGCATATCAACGAGCTAAATTACTAGAACTTGGTTTTATATTTATGAAATTCAATTCAAGTTTGAATAACAAATAAGGAAAAGCATTTCATCAATAAAATAGTATGTTGGGTCGACTGTAGGTAATAGAAAAGAACAAATGTTTTTAAGCATCTCTTATATTTTGGATTGATTCGACCGATACATGATGTGAATTAACATATTGAAACTATGGTTTATAAAAACAATTTAAACCATCTCGATGTTAAAATTGATGTTATAGAATTTTTAGTAAACGATGTAGGTACCATACTATTGAAAGCTGCCATTTTGTGTTGGAGTGGATGTAAGATGTAAGGAAGTACTATGTATTACGTTATCAGTCTGAGGTTTAGAAAAATTGAAAAATATAGTTGAACAAATTTCCGTCAATAACACTTATAACCCCATAATAATAGAAACAGGAGTAGACTGCTTTTCGTTACACCAGTGTGTTTTATAAAATTTATACAACGCAGATTTGGTATGCCATTGGGGTTCCAGATAAAGTTTTCGAGTGTGAGCTCGCCCTACAATAGTGGGATTCCATTTTTTGAATGTTGTCAAAAAACTCTTTAAGAGTCTTGTTTTTTTCAGCGTTTAGAGCTAGTCTGTTGCTGTTTACTGTTGAGTTTTCGCCTTCTTTATCTTCGTTTCCAGATTGACTTTGCTTCCAGGATTTGACAGATCTTTCCCCAATGCATAAAGTGTTCATAAACATATTTTTACAAACTCTTATCTCTGTTTCATCTTTTTTCAAATAGTATTGCCAGGTGTAACTCCTTCTTGACTGGTTTTCGAATTTTCTATTTCTTTGACGTTTTGTTGTTGTTATTTTCACTAGCATGTCGATGTAAATCTTTCTCTGATTCCAGTCCAAAGTATCCCAAAAATAGTTGAAGATATCGCCTCTGTCTTGATCAGTTAATTTAAAACATTGTATTGAAGTATTATTTGACGAAATTTTGCATTCACATCGTGGACCTAATACTCTTCGTTCTCTTTTAATATTGTAATTCCAACCGTTGTCAGTTTTCTTTTTGCCAGTGTATTCTTTGCCTTCTTCTCTCTTTTTTTTGTTATTATTCTCTCTCCAAGTATCCGGTCTAACGTCATGTCTTTTTCGCCTCTTTCTTTTATTACTGGAAATAGAACGTTCGTCTTCTGTACTGTCTTCTTCCGTGTCGTCTTGTTCTGTTACAGTACTAGTTATGTTATCATCTTCTTCAGTTGTACCACTATCTTCACTTCTGTGGACGTACTCAGGATCCTGTTGCCTTACAGCTTGTGTCTTAATCCCATCGTTATCAGAATTATCTGTTCCAAGAATTTCATTTTCTTTGGCAGAATTTGATGCGTCTAGTTCGATTTCTGCTTCTAGAATGTCCTGACATGATTCAGTCCTCATGTTATTTTCATTTTCTATGACTTTATTATACTCGGTCCCATAGTTGTCTGCAAAATAAAAAGTTATTATCAAAACTAAAGGAAGAAAATAAAGATACCTTTAGTAATCATCTCTGGGTCTAAAACATACTGGCATATAGGCACGTTTTCTGGATTTTTCAGGTTATTTACTTCCAAGGGTTTATTATAATCACTCTCATTGTTATCTACAAATTTCAAACACTCTTTCGAAAAAAATACTGAGTAAATGAAAAAAATGCATTATTACCATTATTTATTACTGGAAACAAGCATTCCAGACCATCATTTTCTAGGTCTAATGATTCGACAACATTGAAAATATCAGCATTATCAAGGTTATTATTGATTATGGTTGCCCAAGTACTCTCCCTATTTTTAGTAGTATGTTTTCCACTTGAAAATATGCCCTCTGGGATGTCAAAAATCAAAGGAACCACACAGTTGTTGACAAATTTACCAGGATGTTTATCATTTTGTACTGTTGAAGGGCTAGCAACTATTTTAGGTAAATGGGGAACTACTTGTTGCATCATGAACATGGTGCGAGAAGAAACAGGTGGAACTTTTAGTTCTGGATGCAATATAAACTTGTCCATTATACTAGAACATATGTAAGCACATTATAAAAATATCTTAATACAATCATCTCAATAACAAGATTTTTAATTGTGATAAATTGTGAATATTTGTGTATTGAAGAAAATGTTTGAACTCCATTCTGTATGAAAATTTTATTAGGAATAGTATAGAGAAAATGTCGTAACTCCACTTCACGTGGTCATTTTCAAAAATACGATTAGCCAGGTGTACCCTCTTACCCGAAATAGGTAACTTAGGAAATCATATAAAAAATAATAAATCAAAAACTAAAACAATAAATCAGGAGTTTATAAAATTGATTGTGGTGACTGTGATAATTCTTACATTGGTAGAACTTTCAGACCAGAATTTTAGAACGCAAACGTAGCTTTGTTAATCAAAATTCGGATTCGCATTATGCAAACCACTTAATACAGAAAATCACACATTCAATTTTGACTTTAAAATATTGAATGCTGAAAGTAAAGGAATTAAACTTAAGTTTCTAAAATCTATTCTGAGTGTATCTATCCGCTCCGGATGTTGGCGACAAGCAAAGCAATTCGAACTTTACTGGCTGCTGCTCTAAACAGTCCTCGTGCAGATAGAGAAAACCAAGCTCTAAGGTTTCTCAACCAGGAGATTATGCGCCTTCCAGTTCCCCTTCTACCAAGAATCTTTCGCTGGAGTATTACTTGGAGCAGGCCGTATCTCTTTTGGTTCCCCATTATGTGTCCAAAATATTTTAATTTGCGTACCTTAATTATGTCCACTAATTCAGTCTCTTTTTGAAGCATTTCTAGAACTGTCCCCATTGGAAACGTGATCAACCCAGGAGATTCGTCTGCATAGCCACATCTCAAAGGCCACAAGTTTTTTTGTGGACGCTTCCGTCAAGGTCCAGGACTCGGCACCATACAGGAGCACTGACCAGACATAGCACTAGAGCAGTCTCAGTTTCGTGCGCAAATTAAGGTCGCTGCTTCGAAATAGATTTCCCATTTTAACGAAGGTGGCCCTTGTCTTTTTCTATGCGGCATTTTATTTCTACAGAATGATCCCATTGCTCATCGATCGTAGTACCCAAATATGTGTAACTAGTTACTCTTTCAATTTGTTGGTTATTAATCAACAGTTGGCCGGGCTGTATGTTGTGTTTACTAATCACGATAAATTTGGTTTTCTTGGTATTAAGAGATAATCCGTATTTAGAGCTAGCGTTAACCACACGATTCATCAATTCCTTTAGACCCTCCAGAGAATCAGCGAACACAACGGTATCGTCCGCGTAACGTATGTTGTTTAGTCTCTATTCATTAATTAACACTCCAGCGTCTGTGTTTTCTAGTGCCATGCTAAATATATGCTCTGAGTACAGATTAAATAAAGTGGGGTATAAAACACATCCCTGTCTAACACCGCGTCTTATTTTTATATCCTCTGAGTAATCACCCTCGACTCTGATATCTAGAATCTAGAATCTAGAATGATATTGTAGAATCAGTACAGATAAATAAATACAAACATTCATGTCTGCTATTGAATAACCAAATTGATCTTATACAAGCCCCCTTCTGAATATTTTCAAAATTACCGATCTACCTGACTAGCAGTTTATAATGGGTGTTTCTATTTTACTAATAATTTGTAACTATCCTTCTATTCGCCCTTTCTACACATTTTGTCATCTATTTATTTCTTGTATTCGATATAACGGAGAAATATATTTAGTTTGTATTTAGCATCTGAAGAAGGTGAAGTTTCACCGAAACGTGCGTCATGCGTATTTTTTTTAATACTTGTGTAAATTGTGTTTTTAAGTCATTGTTTTAATATAAAAAGCATTCTTTCAATAAAATATTATATTAGGCCTTCTGTTATAGAAAGAAACAAATGTTTCTAAGAATCTATTTTATTCACAACCATTTCTCTAGTATCATTCAATAATACAAAAATTATAATGTAAATACAGCCAGAAATATAGTAGATTTAACAGAATGATCTTCAATAATAAACTGTCAAAGGTCCGTCCGATGAAGAAACCTGAGATATACAGATTAGAATGTGAAGAATGATATTCATCTATTACATAGACCAGACAGGAAGATGTTTTGAAATAAGACTAAATGATCATTCAATACACAGTCATACTTCGAAAACTACGTAGTAAATATATAGCTAAATAATAAATTCAAATTAGTAGATTAATAAATTGGAAAACCAAAATGATATTAGTAAATAAATGGCAAGTTCAATCAATCTTTTTGCCATCCCTTTACCTTGAGGACATTGAATTATCTTATTTGTTGCCGCTATGAACATTTCTATGGAGGTCATATGTAAGATATTCTGAGCATTCCACAGCAGCACTAAAGTTGGAACGATTCTATTATTTTTCGTGTTGTTTCTGTTATTTTCATTCAATACCATACATCAAAATGGGGAAAGAATAGCAATTGAGTATTCCAGCTCTTGACGAAATATTTAGATGATTTGATATGATTCTTAAATCTATGTCGTCAACCGGTTACGTGATCTTAGGATCTACATCAATTTATCATGCTTTACCAGGACGAAAGCCTTCTGAAAGTCTATGAAGCATAGGTATACATCAGAGTCTACATCCCTACATCTTTCAATAAGCACACGAATTGAAAAAATCGACTCTCTTCTTTCGAAGCCATTTTAAAAGCCAGTCCAGTATGTTCGTCTAGTTTGTTATATACTCTATTATATATTATTCTAAGCAACAACTTCAGCATCGCTAATGATCTAATGTTCTTCACATTTCCTGGAGTTCTACATCTTTGGCAGTAGTATAAACACCGATGGCAGCCAATCATTCGGTCATATATTTTCCTTTTTCATATATTTTATCGAATAGGTTCTCCATCATTTTTCAATTTCAATTGGGTTATCATCTTCTCCAACAGTTTTTAAGTTCTTCAGCTGATTTGCTGCTTAAATAATTTTCTCCTTTGAGATATAAGGTCCAGTTGACTGACACCTGCTGCATATCAACGCTCTGTCTCCCTCGACCTACGTATTATTCTAACTGTTCGTTTCATCTTATGTGTTCAGGAGGGAATTCAAATGTTTATCCTCGAAGAAAGATGAAGATGATTGTTTCCATATTCCAGCTGCTTCTTTTACTTTTTCATGCAAGTTGAAAGTATTAGGCCTTTGTTCTAATTCTTTATTACTTCGAATCTTTCGTTTAGTCAGAGGTATTTTTTTGGGATATCTGAAGTTCCATTTTAATTCATTAATCTACTAATTAAAATTTTTTTTCTCAGCTATATGTTCAATCCGTATTCTTACTAATCTTGGTTTAGTTTCGTTTTGCAGATATAACATTTCTCCTATATTTTATAGATGATGGTCCGGAAATCTAAAAATTAAGAAACTACATTGCCTGACGCTTTTTAACTAACATAGGTATCAGTGGCGGCTCGTGAGGTGTTGGTTTAAGGAGGCTACATGAGGTGTTAAAAAATACACCATAGGCGAAAATTTTTAAGATTTCAAGCTCAACCGTCTTATAATTTAGAGAAAATCAAAGTACCCTAAAATATTAGTTTCTTTTCGAAAAAAATTGTTTTCATTTTCGAGTGTCTACCTTGAGACCTACAACTCCTATTTACAATATTCACAAAAACTCCTCTCAGCCAATGAATCAATTCATCTATTCATCAATTTTTTTTTTCTTTCACAAAATAGGTACCTACCTTCCTACTCAACGAATTTGTTACCTATTCGAGGAATTAATCAATTGTTGCCTAGCAAGAACCAACGGGGAGGTGAGAGTTTTTTCTTGCCAAAAATAAAGTAAGACCCTCCCAAAAATAGATTAAAATAGAACAAACAGAGACATTTTCTCTAGTAAAAAGTAAACACAGCCAACAAAATAATTTATTTTTTACCTGTGATCCGGTTAGCCAAGGATGTCTCTCATAATTTCTGATATTAAAACCGCGATTCTGTTGTTTGTTACCTTGCACCAAATTGTTCAATTCCGGGGTAGGTCGCAATGTTATTATTAAAACTTTATCGTCATAACTTAGTTCACTTAAGTTATGGGATAACAAATATTCCACTAAGTCACCATTGAAATTTTTAAAATTAACTTCAGTAACCGAACTCATTGTAAAAACAATACGCGAGCAAAATAAATTAAAACCAAACCAAACTGTTTTCGTTCACTAGACTAGTGACTACGATTAATGCTTTCCAACGAATTCACTCGATTTTACCCGAAAGCCTATATAGTTGTGATTGGTCGACATTGTGTGAGAATTAATGTATCCTTCTTGAACCGAGCCGAGCAGCTAGCTTCAATCGGTGTTGCTTTTACCGGTCTTTTCTATTTCAATAAAGTGAATAAGGTATATTCATTCGAAGCGTTTCTTTTTCTCTCTGGCATGGCATATGGAATAATGAACGCGTCTAATCGTCTATACCTTTTTCAGCCTCTGAGCATTGCCACTGTTGATATGAAATCTTGAATGAAATACAGTAAGCAGTATATGTGAATACCTTCTATCGTAATTAATAAATTATACTATATAATGTAGATTGAAACGAAGGTAGGTGCATAAAATAATATGATTTTGATTAATATGAATATGCTGAATGCTGACTATTCAATATAATAAAAACAAAGTTGATGTCGCCCTCAACGAGACAAACAGAATCATCACCGGATGCTTGAAGCCGACACCCCTGAACAAGATCCACCACCTAGCTGGCATCGCTCCCCCTGCCATCCGTAGAGAAGCAGCTGCACTCAAAGAACGATCCAAAGTAGCAGAATCTGAACGACACCCCCTACACGGTCTCCAACCGGCCCCTCAGCGACTAAAATCAAGGCGAAGCTTCCTGAGATCGACAGAAGAATACCTGGAACCTAAAACCAGAGTGGACCTTTGGGGGAAGACCTCAAACCAACATTGGATGAAGCCGAATGAAGAACTGGCACCAGGAGGCAGTGAAAACTGGGAAATCTGGAAGGCGCTAAACAGACTGCGGACGGACACGGCGAGATCTAGAGATACCCTAAATGAGTGGGGCTACCCTGTAGACTCCAATCTCTGCGATTGTGGAGAACTGCAAACCACGCAACATATGTACACTTGCCCACTGTGCCCTGCTAGATGAATGTAGAGGACCTTATGGCAGCGAAACCGAACGCAATTGACGTCGCCCGATTCTGGACAAAAAATGTTTAGCTTTAGTATACTTATTATATAATTTATGATGCTTCTGACACGAATAAATAATAATATAATATAGTAGTGATACACGGAATATTATTTGGGTGGCTGCTTAGCCTCCATAGCCGCCTTCGAATAGCCGCCCCTGATAGGTATCTATTATATGAAAAGACTCGTAATAGAATTTCAGTTAATTCGATAATATTATTGTAACTTGAATCAATTCGATCAGTAGGCCAAAAAAATATTGTTTCGAAAACAAATAAAAAACACCGCCAACAATTAGGCCATAACTGTTTACGAGCTATCGTTTTATTGCAGTGCACAACGCTCAACCACAATCAAACGAGTTCCGCATGTAAAACTTGCTCCAGTCTCGACTATTTGAAATGGATGCCTTCGTCGTTTGAATGCTGCTAGTTTTTCATCCTTTTTCCTCCCACGACGGCCTTTGGAAGAATCGGATAGAAGTGCATTGAAATGAGAGAACGTTGGACTGAATCAGGACTACAAAAGAGTCGTATCCGTTTATAACAAGAAACGGATATTTTAAACGAGAATTGCTGTGGGCGAATATGTTCGAATTGAGTCCAGTTCTATGAGGAATTCTCGAAGAAGGTGAATCCTGCTGGACCGTTCAAACCAGAGGATTACGAAAAATATTTTACAATTTTTACCAGTGATGTAGAAGAAAAAACGCATGAGTAGCAAAGCTCCGTGACAAAGGTCGTATTTTTCGACAGAAGTATAGTCGAGATTCGACTCGAGCGGAATATTTTAAGGTTTAAAAAACCAGGCTTCAATAGCAAACCGAAATAAAAATTAGGAAATGAATAATTTTATTGAAAAATCAATTCGCGAAGTGCATCGCTTTGATAGCGAACCGTAATAAAACATTGAAAATAATTAATTTTATTGAAAAAAATGTTAAAATTCGAGAAATGCATCCCGCACTGATTGTGAAACAGGTCGACATGCGATTCGAACGAAAAAGTGTCCGCGAAGTGAAACGCGTTTGAGGAAAAGTGTTGAAACACACAAAGAAACGTATCTTAACATAAACTCAATATTTGTCAAAAATCACGGAAAAACAAGAAATATTTACGTAAAAATAGCGTCATTTGGAAAATTTCACCCAAATTTTAAAAGTACTTTTCTGCCTCCTAGTACAACTATAACACAATTTCAGCTCATTTGGTTTGATAAGAGTCGCTCGAAATGCCAATATGTTTCAACAAAATATATAAATGAAAACACAACTATCAACGTGATAATGGAGCGGCTGGAGAAATTCACCCAAATTGATAATTTCGTTCAGCTCATTCAATTCGATGGGAGCCGGTAGAGATGCGAATATATACCAGAAAAAAAATTTAAAAAAAAAATAATATATAAGTATATATATAGGTATATATATATATATATAGGTATATATATATATATATATATATATATATAGGTATATATATATCAAAGCTGCCCAACCCCAGGCCCGCGGGCCACAATGTGGCCCACGAACGAATTTTGAATAGCCCGCCGCCCGCGTGAGCAAGTTTTAAAATTGCCTGTTAAAAGTACATGCACTTGGATCATATAATGGACTATTCACATACGTCAATTCAGGGTTTTATTTGAAGAAGATATCAGCGAATATGGAGAGTTACAAGTGTACTGCGCTGTGAGATGGTTTTCAAAGGGAATCATGTTGAAAAATTTCTTCACCTTGAGAGAGCTGGTGTTGGAATTTATAGAAGAAGGAAGGGTGTTTCATTTGGAAACTGATTTACTGAAAAAAGAACTCTGGTTGAGGGATCTTGCATTTACTGTTGACATTATCAATTACCTCAATATTTTAAATCTCAAATTACAAGTCAAAAATTGTTCACTTCCTACCTCGCTTCCGACTATGTTTACTTTAATAAGCAGATTCAAAGGTGAATTAAATCTGTTTTCAATGAATTTAGCCAATGAAAATATAGACCACTTTCCTACACTCAAAGAAATGAAAGAGAAGCTCGACAATATCTATTGTACTAAGTAGGAATCTAAAATTAGATGCTTATTAATGTCGTTTCAGAGCAAATTCCAGGAGCTCGAAAGTATAAAAAAAAATTGACAAATTCTTGTGCATCCTTTTATGATCAGTTTGACTGAAATAATCAGTTATCCTGCTAATATTCAGTTGGAACTCACTAATCGTCAAAATTATTCTGCAATAAAAAAACTCATTTCAGAAAAAATATTTTCAATGTCCAGAAGAATTTGTAGATTTTTGGAAACTGGTACCAAAAGAAAATTTTCCTGCAATAACTAACCTGGCCTTTCAATTTCTAAGTAGTTTCGGTTCAACATATGTTTGTGAAAAGATATTTTCTAATCCGAATTATATAAAAAATAAATTTTTTTGTTGTTACTGTCAACATCTGATTTGACGCCAAATATAGGTAAATTATTAAAACAGAAACAATTTCAGAAATTACATTAATTGTGCCAATTTTTCAGTTTGATTTTAAATTTTGTTAATTCTATTTCTTAAAATAGCAGAATATGCTAATATGCTGTTTATGATATTATTTTAATTGAAATGTCAGTGGTCAGTGGCACGCCTGTGATTTTTGAATCGTCCATTTTGCCCGACTGTTAAGAAGGTTGGGCAGCCTTGATATATATATATATATATATATATATATATATATATATATATATATATATATATATATATATATATATATTTATATATATATATATATATATATATATATATATATATATATATATAAAAAAATATCAATTTCATTCACATAGCAGACGACAGATTGTGCACTGTCCAGCGGTCTGGAAAACGAACTGCATTTTTACCGTACATCGATTAGAAAATGAGAGGAGCAAAATGCGGAAGCCTTCACATCTTGAACACACTAATAACCCCCATGCTTGCGTCCATATTTTATTCACGCACTTAATTGTGGTTTTCTTTGTGAAGCCGTTCAGATTCGTTCTGACGGAATATGATTATTGAATCCAATTAATTCAGAATATTGTTGGCTATTATTTGATTAATTGCATCGTTTCCAATTAAAATTTTTTTTTCTTTTTCGTGGGTATTCATTCTGGTTTGAGAGCAGTTCACTATTCATTACGTTCAATATTATTCATCACATATGTATATAAGTATATGTATATACATATATAAATACATTCATATATATATATATATATATATATATATATATATATATATATATATATATATATATATATATATATATATATATATATATATATATATATATATATATATATTTATATATATATATATATATATATATATATATATATATATATATAATATATATATATATATATATATATATATATATATATATATATATATATATATATATATACATATACATATATATATATATTGATATATATATATATATATATATATATATATATATATATATATATATATAAAGATATATATATATATATATATATATATATATTGATATATATATATATATAAATATATATATATTTATAAAAATATATATATAGATAGAAATATATATGTATTTATATATGTATATATATATATATATATAGATATATATAGGAGTGTTGTGTTCTTGAACATAGTAGGTTCTTTTAAAGCAAAAACTTCTTTTAAAGTTGTCGAATGTAATTTCAATACAACCTATAATAAAAGAATTCATACCACAAAAGAATAGGTATATATATATATATATATATATATATATATATATAATATATATATATATATATATATATATATATATATATATATATAATATATATATATATATATATATATATATATATATATATATATATATATTATTTATTCGAATTGTTGTTGCCAGTGAACTATTTCTAATCTCTTGATAATTATTAGCAATAACAGGCTTGTTGAATCTTAAAAAACTCGATTTTATCAAAAAGTTGACGTTTCGCCACGACATTCGTGGCTTTATCAAAACTTTTGAAAAAATTGAAATTTCTTTGACATTTATTGATTTGAAAAATTTGAATAGAAACATACTACTATGTTTCACTAAAATTTTTTCGGCTGTGGCCGTTCTTTGTTATTTATTACGTGCTATTCAGTCCAATATTAACATTCAATATATCTCAAAAAACTCGATTTTATCAAAAAGTTGACGTTTCGCAACGACATTCGTGGCTTTATCAAAACTTTTGAAAAATTGAAATTTCTTTGACATTTATTGATTTGAAAAAATTTGAATAGTTAAAAATGTTTCATCAAAAGTTTTTGGCTGTGGCCGTTCTCTGTTATTTATTACGTGCTATTCAGTCCAATATCAACATTCAAATCTGTTATTATTAGATGGTGAGGGAAACCACAGAAACCTTTACCCACGTAATGTTCGAAATAGGTTCAAATTATTTTGATTTTGAAAAGTCAAAACAAAATAATTCAACAAACAAACTATAACCATAACAACTCATCTACTCAGACAAAATCTAGACATCTAGAATTTTCAATTTTTCTAAAAAGAAAGTATAGTTTAGAACATGTGATCTCCAAAATTACAAGTAATGTCTCTTTAAAGACAACAATCAAATATTTTAAACCTATTTTGTACATTACGTGGGTGAAGGTTTCTGTGGTTCCCTTCCCATCTAATATCAAAAGACCTGACTGTTGATATTGGACTAAATAGCACGTAATTAATAACCGAAGACGGCCACAGCTGTAATGAAAAATGTTAGATAAATAGTACCCCATTCTTTGACTTTTCAAAATCAAAATAATTTGAACCTATTTCGAACATTACGTGGGTAAAGGTTTATGTGGTTTCCCTTATCATCTAATAATTACAGATTTGAATGTTAATATTGGACTGAATAGCTTAAAAGAGAACGGCCACAGCCAAAAAATTTTGATGAAACATAGTAGTCTTTTTTAACTATTCAAATTTTTTCAAATCAATAAATGTCAAAGAAATTTCAATTTTTCAAAAGTTTTGATAAAGCCACGAATGTGGCGAAACGTCAACTTTTCAATAATATCGAGTTTTTTGAGATTCACCAAGCCTGTTATTGCTAATAATTATCAAAAAGTTATATATATATATATATATATATATATATATATATATATATATATATATATATATATATATATATATATATATATATATATATATATACAATATATATACAGGGCTATTCAAATTCAAGTCTATGCATGGGCATCTCGATAACGGTGAGAGATAGAGGGTTGGTTGAATAAGGGCAAAGTAGCGTGTTTCAGAGGTTCATTATATGAATTTAAAAAATCTGACCTAGCTTCTTTAGTTCTGGAGTTATACAGAAAATATCGAAAATTTCGAAATTCTTCTTTTGCCTATATCTTTTTATTTTACAAAGATTTTTCGAAAATTTTGCCACTTTGCCATAGCAACTTTTTGTAGGCTATCCAAATATCTGAATAAGAATTATATACAGGATATTGTATAAATTGGGCCACCCTCAACTTTTAATTTTCATATACGGACCTGTATTTTTTATTGCATTTTTTCAAATGCCAAGATTCATGTTTCATATTGGCGTTTTATTTTTATCTAAATCATAAAGTATTTTGGAAATATTGAACTAATACGAGGCATTCTATACCTTATTCTATAATATTTTTTTTTAATTACAGCTGAAATTAAAAAAAAATTGAAATTTTACTGGTAATTCTTCAATATTTTTAAAACGATGAAAATAGTACGACAATATGAAAAATGACTCTTGGCATTAAAAAGAATGCAATAAAAAATACAGGTCCGTATTTGAAAATTAAAAGTTGAGGGTGGCCTAATTTATACTATATTAGTTGTATCACTTGAAATACTTATTGAGAAAAATGTAGTGAGGAATCTTATATGACACAGTGATCCTTTTTGCACGCGGATATTTGTCAGGAAGCACACTGGTTTGTTGTCACTATTTGCATGGAGCGTGATATAACTGGGCCTTTCCGCTACGTTGAACCGGTTGAAACGCGGGATCCTTGTTAATTTGCATAAGGTAATTTTATGAATATCCTGATGTAAATAAATTGCAGACTCGGATAAGCATGCGTGTCATAATGGTCTATCAGCACGTGCTCGATAATGATAGACAGTTTGTTTAAAAGGCGATGCACGTTCAGTACAGGGAGATGGTTCCTCCTATGAAACCCCAATTAACGTTGCAGTAAACAGTGAGGTGTGGGAGTGATTTTTATATCCGCTTTGGACATTCTGGAACACTATTTTCGAAATTGTGTTGATATATGATTCATCATATAGGTATATATATATATATATATATATATATATATATATATATATATATATATATATATATAAAGAAAAATTATTTTAAGTTCAGGTCTGCAGTCAAATGTTGAGAATAAGGTGAACTCTTTTTTCTGTTCAAGCTTTCGAGCACATTTATTTGCTCTTCATCAGGAACTCTACAAAGAATTTAAAAATGAACAATACTTCGTTTGAACAAAATCTCAGTTTGTGTACTCACGAAGAAGGTGAGAATTAGAATTAACTTTTTCTTGTCGCAGTTTACAGATTAACATAAATACAAAACAACACTACATAGTTCAAACCAAATGAAAATGATTGGATTAGGGACATACATAACAAGTTAAAATAAATGATTTCAAAATAACACCAAGAATTGCTGACCTTGTTAAGAAAATGCAGGACCACACTTCGCATTAGACTAGATCACTAGAATCGTGATTTCAAATATAATATTTATAAAAAACCGTTATCGGGGGTTTAAAACGAAGAAGTTGTGGAACCTTGTTTATATGAAGTCTTATATCTATTTTGGATGTAGAATACGTAGTTAAAATATTGACGTTTAATTGCATGACAACAATCAATTCGTGAAGAAATATTCAAATGCATTTTTCTCAAAAATGCTGCCTCCTAGCGAAGTATGAGAAGAGTACCTTATTTGTACAAAAAGCTTCATGTTTTGAAGTCAAAATTACTAAAAAATAACCACCAAAAAATTTGGGCGAAATTGTTTGCCCTGTACTACCCAATCCTGAAAATATTGCAATACTAACTTTCAGTACATTGAATAGTGCGTAAAAAGTTTCGTAACTGCACCAAATTATATCCAATTACCTTTACAGATTTAGAAATTATTTACAAAAAACCACCATCACCTTTAACACCCTGTATCTTAAAAATGTAGAAGTTGGGGACCCTAGTTTATATGAACTTTTATCTCTATTTTTGAAAGTAGAATATGCGGTTGAAATATTAACGTCTAATTTCGGGACACCCTGTATATATATATATATATATATATATATATATATATATATATATATATATATATATATATATATATATATATATATATATATAAATATATTAAAGAGAAGTAATAGTCCTTGTTTGAATGAGAATTTGTTTTAAGAGCTTGGGACTAAGTGAATTAAAAGGCAATTACATGAAGGATCTTATATGCACAGTCGAATATTTCGAAACCATTTGTTTCTTTCTCAACGACACTAAAACAGATTAAAAAATAAATACACGTCAATGCCGGATCTTAGCCAGAATTCAGTTAACTTACGCAAATGATCGGTGTATGACCGGAACCAACCATCAAGAAATAATAAAATTAAGACATCAACAGATGTGCACAGAAAAAAATAATGAGCCTGATATCAATCACTGCCAATGATTAAACGCATATTCATTATCATAACGTATTTTTCATTAGGACAATGTCCAAAATTTATTGATAATAATGAATTTCTGTGATTGATCAATCAACGATTTGGTTGTTATAATGAAATCTATGTCATTATGATAATGTAATTGAATCATGAATCTAATGAAAAAAGTCATCTTTATAATGTTATTTACATCAGAACAATGTAAAAAATACATCAAGTTAATGACTACATAGTGATCAATACTATGTACATTTAATCATCACGACACATTGTCATAATCCCTCTTTTAATAAAGCTATGTTCAATAGGCATAACATTAATGATTGAAAACATTAACCTATGTATAGTTCATCATAGCAATGCACTGCGTTTATCACTAGAGCTGTGGCAAACCGTATGTATTCGTTACTAAGTAACGAATACTTCATTAGACTCGAAGTAACGATTCGTTACTTTCGAACTAGCATCGTTACTCGTTACTTTCGCATTTTTCCTTTGCGCATGACTTTGAGCATGTATTTGTACTACTGTTCTGTTTATGAATATCATATAAAAAAATTTAAATTTATCTTTGGGTAATAATTATTAAGGTAGATAACCGTGACGTCAGATGTTTAATTTTTATTAGATGTAGGAGTGAAAAGATGACCACCACAAGTCACACGAACTTTACTTTACTTTTTTACCTACATATTACATCAGTTAAACACTCACATATTTGATAATAAAATTTTTTTCAATAAGTATAAAGAAAAACATGAAAAAAAACAAGACATACCTCTAAAAAAAAATTTAAAATTTAAATCACAAAAAATTTTTTATATTCACATACCTTAAAAAAATACCAATTTGCCAGTGTTTGTCGGTATTTTGTCCTCCAATAAACCATCTACCGAGAACAGGATTCTGATTCCGTATTGGAATTATTCAATTACTTGGCTTGTAATCGATCCCTCAAAGACTAAAAACTAAATGAACATCAATTTTACCCTAATAAAAGTAATCTGCAGAAACCAATTTATGTGAAATTATTTTATTTCAAAATGTTATATAAAATAATCCTTAAATCAGAAGCAATTGAACGAAGAGTTAATATAAAGGGGAGATGAACAATTTGAAAATATTGAGTTTTGAGTGTTGAAATTATTACAAAATAATATCCTTTTTTGATCACTCTGTTGAATAATTTTAAAAAAAAACCTAAAAAAGTCAAAAGGCGTGATTTCAGTAATAATATGCATCAATGGTGTTTCCTACAAATATGCACATGAATTTTATTGTGATTAATAAATTGCAATCAGCTATCTATAACCCTAGCCTACAGGAAAATGTCCTATAATGCAATAAATCATACTAAGTATAAATAACGACACATAAATATTAATTCAATAAGGAATATGAGCTTAAATCTTTCAAATTATCGTTATATTATACGGAACTAACGAATCTTATACGAAAGTATATTGTAACGAATTGTAACGAAACATACGAAACTAACGTATATACGGTATATCTGTAAAGTAAACTACTAACGAATCTTATACGAAAGTAACGATAACGAATGTAACGAAACATACGAAAGTAACGATAACGAAAACTAACGTATATACGGTAAAGTAAACTAAAGCGTTCAAATCTTTCCTTATACGGGAGTAACGAAAGTAACGAATACTTAGTAACGAATACTCCATCACAAAGTAACGAATACATACGGGTAACAAACTTTTCGTTACTTTTACAGGCCTATTCATCACCTAATGTTTTAAGTCATTCGGTCAATGTCCGAGAGCATTGGGACAATGCATAAAGATCATGGATTGATTAATTTCTTGCTGCACCCCCACCGTCAACGTAAATATGCCAAATGTCCGCCTAATTCGCTATACGACTATACGGGTATCTATCTAACGCTAACAGCCAAACGGTGAAGTATTATTTGTGTATAAGTAAATTTTTGTGGAAGCAGTTTCTTTAGAAGGTGGTAAGTACAGTAACTGTATTATTTTAATCTTGTTAGTTTTTTATAACATTTGAATAAAAGTTACGAACATATTTTTTGCCAGAATACAATCTCAAAAAAATAAGTAGTTACACTGAACACTGTTGAAAGAGACGAAAGAATGAAAACATGGTGTGTTTCGAGCACTTGTAGTAAAAATATATAAATGTATTGCATTTTGAACAATTTTTACATTATTTCGCGAACTACTATGAATTTTGCTATATAAAATAGATATGTTCAATAATGGAACTTGCTCATACATTGTTTTGCTAAATACTCCTTTAAATTCAGTATATTACTGAAAAGAAAATTGTATTTACAAAAAATCTACTATTCACTAAATTTTGACGATCTACACTATTTCAACATCATCTTGAAAAATAATCACTTATTGCAGGTTGTGACCATACTTGTGAGTGTGATCTGGATCTGAAGTAGAAACCGAAATATTCCATGCACCTTCATATTTATTCAGTATTTACTTTTCCCCAATACAAATCATGGTCAGACTACTATCTGTATAACAACCCAGAGCGCCATCCACCAAAGATATTGGAAACCAACAATTCACCGCTGAGATCGAAAATGCAGAAACCCGTCGCTAGAATACAAACTTCCTGACATGAGATGTCTACTTTGCAACTGTGGCGTAGGTATGTTTCTTTTAAAATTATTGAAGAATTTTCGTTGTTCACTTTATGTAATATATTAAATTGTGGATGGTCAACTGGTATACTTTTCATGATTTTTAATTTATTCTTGTATAATTTTATGTAATACCTCTAATATTCAATATAATATAGCTATAGTTGCAACTAACTATTATAACTTTACTTCTAGATTGATATGGACTCAACCATGAAGAACGAAAATGATAATTGTTTTCTCAAAAACTGTGAAAAAGAAGTGCGAAAATCATTGCATTTCTGTTCAATGGCAATGTCAAAGACAAGATTGAGTTTTTACTAGGCCCATTGGAAATCGAAAATATCGAGGAAAGTAGGTATCTGCTTGTGTAGATTGTGTTCACCCCGTGATGCTAATGTTAGTAGTTCAAAAAGAGCTTGATATTATCATTCTATGTCAGATGGTTGTTCTAGTCAGGGTTGAAAGAGAACAATTTTTTCATTTGTTATGAAATCAAATGACAGCTTCAGAGTAATTTGATACATATTTCTTGAACATCATATTTAAAGTTCATAAGATACTCATTTCATTAAAAAGTAGAGTCCCAATAAAAAAAAACTCAGTTTTCTAATATCTGGAATTCACCTTTTCCATTCTCGACCATAATATATTTTTATTTCTAGATGACCGTGATGAGGCAGCCACCAACAAAGTTGTGAAGAAAAATATCACTGGAAAAATGAATAACACAAAATTTTCACTTACAGCACTCATTTTTATATCTTGCAAAAACACCACAAGAAATTGAAGAATGGATATACTTTTTTAATTCTAAGAAAACTTCAATTCAATCTTTCACAATTGACGAAGATATAACAAAAATTCAAGAAGAGTATACATACTTCGATGGAATTAGATATAAGTTTTTCTATGTTATAAGAGCTGTTGATACCTAGTTGTTTAAAAATTATTTATATGTTTCCGATTTGAGTTTTCTTCCAGAAATTATTATGTGTCGGTCGTTTATTAAATACTTTTTTTTTTAACGTCAAGGAATTGTATACAGTAAAACACATATCTTATGTCAATATTTGAAAAATTATGAATAAACTGTATTATTCCAATTCAATGAATCTTTTCTATCTGTTTGTAGTTATCTTTGGAACGTTCTCGTTCGACAATGCCATCATAATTGCTTGGAGCATTAGCAATAATATATAGACATTTTTTCCCTATTTGCAATTATATACCTGTCACTATATACATATATATATATATATATATATATATATATAATATATATATATATATATATATATATATATGTATATATATATATATATATATATATATATATATATATATATAATATATATATATATATATATATCTATATATATATATATACATATAATATATATATAATATATATATATATATATATATATATATATATCTATATATATTTATATATATATATATATATATATATATATATATATATATATATATATATATATACATATATATATATAATATATATATATATATATATATATATATATATATATATATATATATATATATAAGTGTAGTCTATTTTATTTATGAAAATAAAAATTTTAAAGGGGTGCAACCTGTAGGCTCAGATCGATGTATTTTTACATTATATTAACGTCTTCGAACATTGAACGATGTTCGAAAGTCATTGTGCGCATGGCTTAGAAATAATGTATCGGTGATTGAGTCAATGTCCTGAGTTCCTTAATTCAATGACTGCAGTTGATCGGTTGATGTACAGAAAACATTAATATCATGCTGGACGTTGATTGACTGATACACAATGGTCATTAGTAGAATGTACTTTGCTTTGAAATCCAGGTGATGAAATTAACGCCTCTCGGGGATTGATATAATCACTTGAACATCAAGCAATTAATAATAATACATTGAATCAATGAACTAGAGCATCGGTTGAAAATCGATGTCCGAATACATTATCACAATGGTTTTATTCATTATATTCACGTACGTTTTTCGTTCTGTGTGTAATCATCATGAAAATAATAAACATATAAGATCCTTCATGTAATTGCCTTTTAATTCACTTAGTCCCAAGCTCTCAAAACAAATTCTTATATATATATATATATATATATATATATATATATATATATATATATATATATTTATATATATATATATATATATATATATATAAATATATATATATATATAAATATATATATATATATAAATATATATATATATATATATATATATATATATATATATACTAATATTCAAAATAAAACACTCGGATTAACGTTATTGGTTTTTGAAAAATTGCCGAACTCCACAGCTTATACCTACATTGAGTTTATGTGGAAATACGATTCTTTTTGGAATTCAATTATTCTTCTCAACTCTGCTGGTGACTATTCCGTTCGATCTGTTTCGCCATCAGTAAACGATACACTTCACGAATATTTTTCTTAAATGCTTGAGATTTGGTGGGTACGTGGGTTCAGTTGATGTTTAGGTACGTTCTTTCTTTGGTTTCAACTTTTTTCCTCAACCGAGATGCACTTCACCAATTTTTTTTAGTCAATAAAATTATTTTTTACCTTTTAATTCGGTTTGCTATTGAAGCGTGATTTATCAGAATATAATTCAATCCGTTAAAATCGATTAATGTTTCCCGTACAAAAAATATGGTCTTACTGATGGAGCACTGCTGCTCCCGAGCAGCAGTGCGATACGATGTCGTTGCCTACTAGATCGATAAAACAATACTGATGTCGTGTGGCACGGATATCGAATTTTCTAACATTATATTTTGAAATATGAGTCTGATTTGATTATTTATCAATATTTCGAACGTAGTATTATCTTCATAGATATAGATATATATATATATATATATATATATATATATATATATATATATATATATATATATATATATATATATAGATATATAGACCGTGAGCTAGCGCACATGAATTTGGAGTCATCGATAAATGTCTGGCATTTAGAGGTATGAAAAGTGTGATTCAGTTGATGAAAATAAGGCTGGTTTGAAGGGCCGACCCGTGTTCGAAAATTTGGAAAATTAATTTCCTTTTGCATAAATAAATTAATTTTTCACTGATCTCAAAGTGTCTGGCATTTGATACAGAAATAGACATCAATAAGTAACTCCCAATTTTCAAATGCCAGACGGTTTCAAATAGTCGAAAGGGTGATTCATAGGGGTGAAGTTGCAGAACGAAAAACAAAAATTCATCGTTTTCTTTTTGTCTGGCAATCGGAACAATGAAAATTATTGTCATGAAAATGATGAAAAAAAATTGCCAGACGGTTTCCAGTGTTCGGAGTCGAGTTTTTCTGTGGAAAATTATGTGAAAATTTTTTACATTTTTCAGTGATCACTATTTGTCTGGTATTTTGAATACTTAAAGTTGATACACACATTTCCCGTCACAAAAAATTTGCCAGACAAATTGGCAAATGGAAAAATGGTGCCAGACGAAAGAAAATTCGTAAAAAAAAAATTGAAATTTCATTGATTTATTTTTGTCTGGCAATTTGTATTTCAATTATAAATACAACTACAAACACAATATACAAATGCCAGACAAGTTGAGCTGTTCGAAAATGTATAAAATAATTGAAAAGATAGCAAAAAATAATGAAAAATTTCCTTTTTTTGTCTAATTTACACCATTTATTTATGTCCGTCATTTACAATTTTTTATGGAGTAGTATATTTTTACCTTGCTTGAAATGCCAGCCTGGTTGGTTTGTTCGAAAGTTTAAAAAAAAAACAAATTAAATAATTGTAACAAAATTTTTGAAAATTTCAGTGCTTTTTTCGTCTGGCGACTTGTTTCTCAAAGAAAAATAAACTTTCAAACTTAAATTAGAAATGTCAGATAAGTTGGGCTGTTCGAAAGTATATAAATGAATAAAAAAAGTTTTGAAAAAATCTAATTTCTCATTTATTTTCGCCTTTTTCCCTATTTTATAAGCTGTTAGTACTCAAGAAACGTACTTACTACTTACTATTTCCGACCTAAAAAATTAAAAAATTAAAAAATGCATGAATAAAAGTTTTTTATAAATCTAGTGAATCCTGAGTGAATAGTTTTGCGTTGCAATGTCGATCTATTTTATATTGTTATGTACCGGGTGGCCAGATAAGAATGCAAAATCTTGTAAACTATTCGTCGTAGAGACTTGCGGTAAAATATATTTTAACGAAAGTGGCCAACAAAAAATCCTAGAAATTATTTTCAGGTTTCCAAGATGGCCGCCAGGGAGCGTAACCGCCATCTTAAACTTTTAAAGTGATTTTTCTCTGAAATACTCCTCGTAAACGTATCACAAAAATATATGCGTTTGCAAGTTGAGCTTCATTCGAGTTATTTTCGTTCGACACTTTTTGACGTATCTATTGAAATGAAGTGGTGGGGAGTGAATCGTTGCTTTTTTAAATAAACAGCTTCTGAATGACTGAACGGATTTTAACAAAGTTGGTCTCGTTGGGACAAACATTTATTGTTTTCTCAAACTTATCATATCCCTGATATGTCAAGTTTTTAGTGATACCGCTAGAGCGCGTTTTTTGATATACTAACAGAAAATTTCCAATTTCTCTGAAAAATTAAATGCAATGACCTGACTTTTTTTCCACAAAAATGTACTGTTATGACACCAAAAAAGGATAGTGAAAACCGTATCTCGATATCTTATTCCCAGACCAAAATATCGAAGAAACAAAATTTAGTTATCATGAAATTCTGGGAACACTCCATTACACCCTTATTTATTTTCATTTATTTGACCTGTTTCAAGAATCAATGATGAAATTACATAATTTTATGATTTTTGAATAATTGTGTTCTTCGTTCAAAAAATTTAAACAAAAACGTGTAGGGGTATAATAAGCAATGAATATAATGTGCAAGTGCAAGGTAGTCAGAATATGGTAGGCAAAATAAAAGCCTGAAATAAAAAAGAACAAATATAAATAAAAAGATAATAGTGAAATGACAATTTCAATTTAAGTTGTGAGTGTACTTTCAATTATTTGTTAATTTTAAAAAGCACATTTTACTTATTTAAAATTCATGTTTCGAAAAATATTCTCCTGTCATATTTCTTAACTCGAATTTGATTTAAAATGTGAATTTTTTAAATTTAAAGAGATTTTTCTTGATTCTCAGATTTCATTGGCCAATAAATTCCGTTGACAGCATCAAATTCGGGAAACTTTAGGACAAAAATAGTATCTCGAGTAGCAATAGCTCATAATATAAGGAAAAAGTCGAAAAGAACAGAGAAATTAGATTGAACAAAAAAAAATTATGAAATTTTTCATTAGTTTTTTTACCAATATTTAATTCAATTTCTTATTAATTTTCGAACAACCCAATTAATCTGGCATTTCAATCTAAGGTATAAAAATATATTTTCAATCGAAATGCAAAATGCCAGACAAAACTGAATCGTTTGAATTAGAAAAAAAAAACCTGTTTTCATTAAATTAAATTAATTAATTATTTAATTAATTATTTATACGTTTTCGAACAGCTCAACTTGTCTGGCATTTATAAATTGTGTTTTTAGGCTTATTTCTAATTCAAATACAGAATGCCAGACAAAAATAAATCAATGAAATTTTTATGAATTATTTAACAACTTTTTTATAGATTTATAAATTTTCGAACCGGCCAATTTGTCTGGCGTTGAAAAATTAATAACATTTTATCATACCGCAAACACAATGGCCCTCTTATTTTGTACATTAAGATCATTGAAAAATGTAAAAAATTTTCACATAATTTTCCACAGGAAAACTCGACTCCGAACACTGGAAACCGTCTGGCAATTTTTTTTCATCATTTTCATGACGGTAATTTTCATTGTTTCGATTGCCAGACAAAAAGAAAACGATGAATTTTTGTTTTTCGTTCTGCAACTTCACCCCTATGAATCCCCCTTTCGACTATTTGAAACCGTCTGGCATTTGAAAATTGGGAGTAACTTATTGATGTCTATTTCTGTATCAAATGCCAGATACTTTGAGATCAGTGAAAAATTAATTTATTAATGCAAAAGGAAAATAATATTCCGAAATTTCGAACACAGGTCGGCCCTTCAAACCAGCCTTATTTTCATCAACTGAATCACACTTTTCATACCTCTAAATGCCAGACATTTATCTATGACTCCAAATTCATGTGCGCTAGCTCACGGTCTAATATATATATATATATATATATATATATATATATATATATATATATATATATATATATATATATATATATATATATATAAATATATATATATATATATATATATATATATAATAATAAAGAAATTAGTCGCGGAAAAATATTAAACAGGTAGAGCAGAATTATCGGTATAGCCCGCCCATAGGGAAGCAGCCGCTGACACGTGTTTCGGACTCTTTGGTCCTCATCAGAACGGCGTAGCCAAGCATTGGATTGAAAACTTGGAGATGAAAATAGCACAACAAACGTGGCAGGGGATTTCGTTTGTTGTGCTATTTTCATCTCCAAGTTTTCAATCCAATGCTTGGCTACGCCGTTCTGATGAGGACCAAAGAGTCCGAAACACGTGTCAACGGCTGCTTCCCTATAAGCGGGCTATACCGATAATTCTGCTCTACTTGTTATATATATATATATAGTGTGTCCACTGGGATTTTTTTTCTCAGAAAATAATGATGGATTATAAATCAGAATTACTTGAAACATACCTGTACCAATCTTTGTGATCATAGTATACTAGGTGTCCGAAAAAAGAATGATTTTTTTTTAATGTCTTGAAAAATTTTAGTATTTTTGGGGATAAGCAATTATGGTTTCTTACTAAAGATTACTCTATACATATCTGTACCGAAATTCATGATTTTGAAGGTAACTTATCTCTGAATGCCCGAGAAAAAATAACATAAAAATGATAAACCAATTTATAATTATGTCAACAAGTTATTCTTAGTAAATATCATAGTGAAAATCATTTTATACAAAAATCAAGAAAGGTAATTTTGTATTTATTTAGCGTATGGCTACATCACAGGTATATAACAAGAAATGGTGTCATTTTTCTTGAATCCTTTGTTGAGTCATACTCATAGGGACACTTTATTTGTATCTGGCGGGATCTTTGGCCCATACGATCGGTCTGGCTGCTTGCAGTATACGAGTATCGTATATAAAAATCCAGACTGAGAAAATAAGAAAAGTGAGTTGAGTTTTTTCCATATTTAGCACCTCATACCTGGAAATTGGTGTCGGCACAAGGTAGCAGGTACCCATACACTGAAAGTACATAAGAACACTACTTCATCCCATACATATTACTGCTGAGAAAATAAGTAATGTCTGGCGGCTCTGGGATCTTGGGCTATTACGATGCTGGTTTGGTCTTTCTAATGTTCCCATGTTGATCAAAAAATCTGTGACATGGTTAATGTTACGTTGTTTTTGACGTCTGTTGAATTCATTAGCAGCTTCACGAAAATTCCGCGTTCTATCACCAACTAATCTAATTAATTCCACTCTTGCCCGTAAAGAATATGAGATTTTTCGTGTTTTCCACGCCTTTGAAACAGTATAAACTACTAAACTATCATTGATTGACAGCTAATAAATAACATAATATTTTTCACAGCACTTTAGTGGACTAGTACCCGTTCATGATGCTATTACTGTGAGAACCTAAATTACTGGTCAATCATTTAACACGAATAATTCTAATTTCTAGACGATTTTGATTCTAGATATTTTTGGAGAGTTATCAGGTTGTTCTTTTCTACACAAAATCCTTATAATAAAAAATCTCAAGGCCGATATAGGACATCCAATAATGTACAACAGAAAATATGTTATAGGTACATATAAACAAAACTCAGTTCAATTTTACTCAATTTTCCGACTGACAAATTGTATATTTGAATGATAAAAATTGATACAGATATGTTCAAAGCAACCCTAAATAATATTTTGTCATTATTTTTCTTCAAAAATACCACAATAGCCAATTTTTTGATGACATATTGAAAAAAAAATTATTCGTTTTTTCGGACACCCTGAATTTTATGATGATGAAAATCGGTGTGGGTATGTTTTCAATGATTCTGATTCAAAATCCATCATTATTTCGTGAAAAAAAATCCCTAATAGTACTTCTTGAAATATGGGTCAATAAAATTGGTCGCAGTTGGCCACGATGACAGCCCAAAAATATTATCACTTTCTTGTTCGATGGACATTTCTAATACCTATCTAACAAAACAAAAATTTCAAAATTGATCAAATAATAACGATTTTACAGGGGTGGTAAGTCCTTATAGTGGACACACTGTATATATATATATATATATATATATATATATATATATATATATATATATATATATATATATATATATATATAAGGTTCTTCATAAATGATGATAGTAGTTCCAATTTCCTCTCTGCTCTAAATAGACCTGAAAATACCACAAAAAAGGAGTGACCCAATTTCCCATATCCTTCACAGCATCATAGCATCATTCAGATCAAATTCTTTCGAATGAGAGTCGCTTATGAAATTTATTCGGGTATAAACTTCATTACTATATACGCTCTAGTTCAGGAAGCAATTCCAAGAAAATATGTAGATTAAACCGTATCTCGACCAAGTTAATTCTTCTTGAAAATGAAATTATACCACAATAACCACAAGAGGAAATAAATGAATTCGAATAATAAAATATCGTCAAAAATTTGCTGCTCACTGTTAATTGAAATGTAGTTTTTAGTAGTATATTGCCCGAAAATGAAAAATGATTGCACTGCATCGAAAGTGAGATTCGGAAGTGGTTTTTATTTCCGTTTGAACCACATAGACTAAGATTTTCGGAATGTATTGATGTATATATATATATATATATATATATATATATATATATATATATATATATATATATATATATATATATATATATATATATATATATATATATATATATATATATATCGATACTGTGGACCATGATATCCTGGAGAGTAAACTTCGATATTACGGATTAGGAGGTGCTGTTATGGCTATAATTTGTCTAAACTAGGGTCCTTACTTTTCCTAATATTTATAAATGACCTATATATAGGTATATACATAAACACATATAACCAACAATCAATTCATGAAAAATATACAAGTTGACTATAGTCAATTCTATATGGCATGTCCACGGATGAGATGCCCAAGAGGAAAAACTTTTTTTTGTCCGAAAAATGTTCTTCTTGATAAAAATTTTTGGTTGTCCAAAAACTCCATAAAGTGATATAAAAAATCAAATTTTTGAAAATCAGTTTCATTTTATACTTAATTTGATGTGAAACCCTATGAATTTTAAGTCGGGAAATGTAATAATAATCTAGTGATTATCTAACTTATTTATTAATTTTTTTAATCTATTTCTCATTCGGGTATATAATTATATAGTGAAACATAAGCCAAGTGTTTTTATTTTAAAGTTTATACTTTATGAAATGAAATTATGTAAAACGACAGAATGAATAATTTGCACTCTTTTAATATTATTTATGGACGTATGTTGTCTCGAAGTTGAACTCAGGGATACCAATCTAACATTGTTTTGTGATCAATGGAATTTACTCATTCATCATCATTTTTATGATGGACCGATCCATGAATGAGTAAATTCGATATATATATATATATACATATATATATATATATATATATATATATATATATAAATATATATATATATATATATATATATATATATATATATATATATATATATATATATATATATATATATATAAAAATATATATATATATATATATATATATATATATAAATATATATATATATATATAAAAATATATATATATATATATATATATATATATATATATATATATATATATATTTATATATATATATATATATATATATATACATACATATATACAGTGCCGGATTAGCCACGTAATTGCTACAGGCCTCGCGCTCATTTACAAAAAATAAGTTTAGACATGCGTAAAATATCTTGCCTCAAAATGCCTTAAACGCGAAGCACTTAGGCACTCCCACCTGAAAATTTAAAACTCGATTTCGTCACGTTAAATCGTAGGTATAGGTTGTATAATACCTACTACGAGAAACTTTGGTGTCAAAATCTACAACAATAATTCAAATTTGTACCACATTTCTTAAAATTGAGCGCTGAACGCACAATTTATGTGTTTGTACTACTTGCACTGCACTACATGCAAGTTGGCAGCACTGCAAAACTAACACGGAAATTCCCTGATATTGTCATCGATCAAGCTAGTCGTAAAAGCCGAACAAATAAAATAGGATTCTATTGACTATCAAAGTATTAGAATTTGATGTACCTTTATATTTGGCACAACGTAAAAATCTGTAAAAACCTCTTTAGATGTAAGCCATTCTTGAGGAAAATTGTTTTGAGTTCGAGTCATTCGAGTTGTTTGGGTCTTTGAATAAGCTTCGAGTAGGTACTGTTTTAGGAACTAGTTGTCGATATTTGAATACTAAACGGCAATATTAAAAACTAGAGCAGAATGAGGTTGCTAAGGTTGTATGTTTGATTCACATTTTCAGTCTAGCATTGTATTTTAGTTGCATCAGTTTACATTCCACCATATTATTGTAACACCACACTTGTGGCCCCCTGGCGAATGAAAAAAAATGGCCAAAGTTTCTTGTCAGTTCTCATGGCTTAACCCCAGTCAGCTAACTGACTAAATTTGCTCAAATAGCTCTTTCACGAGTATCATGGATGTCATTTACTTACAGGAATATAAATTTGAATTTGATTGTTCGTATGTAACTTTGATTGTACCTAATGAATATTTAAAATAGTATACGTTTGAAATATTTTATTTCCAAAATTTGAAAAAAAGCCAAGCAATTTGATTCGTGATAGTAATAAACAAAAATATAGGAAGTTGATTTCAAAAAATGTTATCGTTACACGCACACAAATTTACGTGTTCCTACATAGCCGCGCCGGGTTGTCTCGCACAGACAACCCGGCGCGGCTATGTAGGTTTTATTCTCCAATCTGAGTTTAATACCATAAACCTAAAGCAAACCAAGGGCCTCTTGGTCGAATTTTCTGCAGACATTGCGCTGGCTTAATCCGGCGCACAGCATATATATATATATATATATATATATATATATATATATATATATATATATATATATATATATATATATATATATATATATATATATATATATATATATATATATATATATATATATATATACAGTGTGTCACATTTAAGATGAAGACACCTCCATATTTCAGTTATTCAAAGAAATATAGATTTGAATTTTCTCAGGGTCATGAACGGCGGTGGGACATATATTTTAAGATACTCAACTGAATTCTGAATTCTAAACTCGGCCTACTACGAATTGACAAATAGGGCCGATCCTCAATATTTTGTTTCGCGTTAGAGATATCGAAAAATGTTATAAAAAAAAGTTGTTCAGAAAAATTTTTTGGCCCATATACCAATTTTCTTGACAAAATTCGCATTTTCAAATTTATTAATATTTTGGTATCCCAAAATTATTACGAGTTTTCTTTTTTCAATTTTATACTTAGTGTGCCATGGAAAATAATAAAATTGACAGAAGTGTTAAATACTAGTGAATTTAGTGAATTAGTGATCAGAGAATCAAAAGGCCATTAACTTTACGTGAAAAAATCGAAATAATTAGGTTGTTTGGTGATAATTCTCATAGCAGCAGACAAGTTGCTGCAGAGTTTAACTTGAGACACCCCGAACGTGCTTTTGTTACTCATGGAAAACAGCCGCTGTAAATGCTGTTTTCAATTGAACTGGCAGTGTTGTTGAAATGTATCAGAATGGTCAACCTCGTCGAATACATCCGCATCTTGAGGATAACCTTATATTGGCGGCAAATCGAGCAAATCCATTCATGAGCTTCCGAGATTCATAATCTCAACTTAATATTGGCAAGGATAAAATTAGAAGATGCTTCATACGTCACAAAATTAAGCCGTATAAACCTAAGTTCTTGCATTCATTTAAAGAAGGCGATAATAATAAAAGATTGGACTATTGTTATTGGGCTCAAGGTAATTTTTTAAACTAAAGACATTTTTTGAAGAAGATTATGTTCATTGATGACGCTACATTCACCACTAATGGGGTTGTATTAAACTATCAAGTAGTCAAGTCCTTAGTTTCCATAGCGTTCTAGTTATCAAATTGAGAGATAGACTTAATAATTTTGAATTATAACCAAAATATTGAATAAATTGAAAATGCGAATTTAGTCATGAAAATTGGTACCTATATGAGCCTAAAAAAATTTTCTGAACAACTTTTTTCCATATCTCTAACGCGAAACAAAATATTGAGAATCGGCCCTATTTGTCAATTCGTAGTAGGCCGAGTTTGAAATTCAGAATTCAGTTAAGTATCTTAAAAAATATTACCCATCACCGTTTATGACTGTACGAAAATTCAAATCTGTGTTTCTTCAAATAACCATAATTCATCTTAAATGCGACACACTGTATATATATATATATATATATATATATATATATATATATATATATATGTATAAAATAGTTTTGAAAATCATTACCGAACATTTCTGTTGACTTTTGATGAATTATACGTTGAAGAAATGACTAAAAATTAAGTGACCCAGTTCTGCATATCATTGACAACATCATTCAGATCAACTTGTATAGTGACTTAGAGTCGCTTAAGATTTGTTCAGATATAATCTGCAGTATTTTATACGCTCTAGTTGAGGAAACGTTCACAAATTCCACTAAAATATGTAGATTATACCGCATTTCGACCTTGTTAATTCTCCGTGAAAATTGAAGGAAACGCAAAAACCACAAGAGAATCAATATGAATTTAAATAATTTAATATCCCAAGAATCAGTGAACAGGAAGAATATCGAGCTCGCTGCTAATGAGAATGTAATTGTTTCTTTTTTCATGTAGTATGAAATAATAACAGATATTATTTCTTGCGAAAACCTAGAATACCAGAATAATTCAAAAATAGTTGCCGATGAATTATTTCAACAATTTTTTACTTATGATGATTAAGTCATTCCTAACAAAAATAGCAATTATATTATATCACTTCATAAATTTGTATAGTGATACCATATAGTGAATATAGGTATCATTTTCGCTAATGAATTTAAGGACGTTTATATTTAGTTCGAAATTCAAAATGAATAAAGCAAAAATATTGTTATTGAAACAATGGTTAAAAATAACAATTTACACATTTATTATAAAAAATAACGCATGATGCACGTTTCGGTGGAACTTCACGTTCTTCAGATGCTAATGGCAAACTATGATTCTCTGTTATATCGAAAACAAGAAATGACAAATTATGTAGAAGGGGTAAATACGAAGAAGGTTACAAATAATTATTAGAAAAGGAAAAACCAATTCTGAACTGCTAGTCAGGTAATTCGGTAATTTTGAAAAGATTAAGAAGGGGCTTGAAGTATGATCGATTTGGCTATTCAATAGGAGACCGGAATGCTTGTATTTATTTATCTGTAATGATTCTAAAAAATTAAGTTTGATTCCCTTACTTTCAGTATTTAATATTTTAAAATCGAAATTGAATGTGTGATTTTCTTGGATTAAATGGTTTGCATAATGTGAATCCGACTTCTGATTAACAAAGCTACGTTTGTGTTCTGAAATTCTAGTTTGAAAACTTCTGAAAGTTCTACCAATGTAAAACTTATCACAATCGCAACAATTAATTTTATAAATAAACTCCTGATTTATAATCTTTATGAACTTTGGATTTATTATTTTTTATATGATTTCCTAAATTATTACCGGTGCGATAAGCAATGTTAATGTTGTGCTTAGATAAGAGAGATTTAAGTTTTTTACTTGAATTTCCGATGAAAGTGAGGCTGTTATATTTGATATTATTTTTAGTAAAGGTGTTAATTGTTATTTTTAACCATTGTTTCAATATGTTTATCAATTTACACCAAGTATCGGCCCAATCAATAAAAAAAAAAGCAAAAATATTGTCTGAAATAAACTTAATGTTGATATATTCTTGGTATTCTCATTGTCTCTCTATATGCGATTTTCTTCAAATCCAAATGAATCATATATTCCATCACTATTTAAAAAAGCACGAGAAACAGTGCTCCGTCACTAAAGTCGTATTTTTCCTTTGTTTTTGTTTTTTTGAATATGAATTATTGAGCCCCAAGTCAATTTGAAGGGGCTGAAGTGACACATAACACTTGAATACCTATATGAAATTTCTACATAAAATTGCGGCGGTGAACAAAATTATTTAAAAACACCAAAATAAATATTCCTATCATCAACTAAATATGAGATACAATTTTTAGCTTTCTAAATGAATTTGGAGAGGCTGCGTAAGCAGTATAGGAGATGCAAAATGCTGAAAACTCTCCAAAAATGCTTCAAATTTCAACATAAAAATTACTTCGATAGAAAAAATTAAACCGCATTGTGGACTTACTTCATATCAAAATACTTAAAGTTAAGTCTCTTACTCAATCAGCAGAACCTGTAGAGATGTGCAAGATCACAAAAATCACAAAAAACTGAGAATTCTCTACATTAAGATAAAATAGAGCACTACAGGGCCCTAACCTAACATCAACTGAATGCACATTTCAACCTCTGTATGAGCTGCGGTCCCAATAAAACTTTTAAAAAATATCTACACAAAATGGCGGTGAGATGAAAAAATTCATATCACCGAAAAGCAGTTTTTCAGCATGTACTAAATCCACATACGAATATTCAACCATCTATCTCAATCTGAAGGGTGTTTGGAGTGCAAAATCGTCCAATAGCTAGATGCACCCTACAAAAAGTCTGGGCAGGCGGAATTTTGAATATGTTGTAGGTAATTAGTTCTCAAATATTCTGCCACTGGTCCCATTCATTTCATTCTCTTGCCCAAAGATTGAGGATGCTAAAATGTGTACTGAATTTACCCAAACATTTTGTTTGTGCATGGTATATATATATATATATATATATATATATATACCTATATATATATATACATATATATATATATATATATATATGTATATATATATACCTATATATATATATATATATATATATATATATATATATATATATATATATATATATATATATATATATATATATATATATATATGTATATATATATATGTATATATATATATATATATCTCTATACATACATATATATATATATATATATATATATATATATATATATAAATATATATATATATATCTATACATATATATATATATATATATATATATATATATATATATATTTATATATATATATATATATATATATATATATATATATATTTAAATATATATATATATATATATACATATATATATATATATATATATATATATATATATATATATATATATATATATATATATATATATATATATATATTTATATATATATATATATATATATATATATATATATGACGTCTTAAATGCATGTGGAGATTAGCATAACCTCCAAATCCACAAAAAATAAAAAAGAATACTTCCTCAACATCAACACAATCCACGTACCAAATTTCAATCCTCTTTCTCGATAGGCAGAAATTGCGGAAGTGGTATAAATCTCCAAACTCTTACGCTTATATAAAGAAGTGTATACCACGAAAAAGCACAATCTAAATCAATTTGAAAGTGGAGTTTTTTCAGCTTCATATAACCTCGAAATAGATTTAGAAGGCTGAATTTCGGATAAAAATTTCCACTCCTGCAACATGTAGTGGAAAGGAATTTTTCTACGAATGTCAATAAAAACCATCATTCTAAGTTCAAAAGTAATTGCGGAACATAGTGCATTGTTTTATACACATTTTCATTGTGCTTCAATCACCATGGTGAGTCAACTACAAAGTTTACATTGTGCATGAGTATTTTTACAAAGGTGGCGTTAACCGGCGCCGCATGTTTTTTTGTGGAACGTCAGATTGACATTTTTTAAATATTCAAAAGAAAAACATTAGTTATCCCATTTTATGCAACAGTAACATTCGTAGAAAAAGTATAGTGTAAAACTCGCATGGAATGACCATTTCCTACTCGTATGATTTGCAGCACTCACCTGCGGCTCGTGCTGCAAACTTCATACTCGTAGGAAATGCATGTCATTCCATGCTCGTTGTACAATATACTATTACTTGGGTTTGTAAAGTTTCGAAAATCAAGTTATTAATTGAAATTCAAATATAATGCAAATACACCTCAGTTTCATTTCTAGATCCCAAATAATTCATTATGATATTACGTATATTATTCAATAATTTTCATTTCGAAAAATTATTGGAAAAATTAATTTCTGTATAATTCAATCTATTTTGTATTATTTTACCAAAGATTGTGTTTATGTAAGGGTAATTGAAAAATCCCTTTGTCATCCAATGAAATAAAATTTCTTGGAGTCACAAAAGAATTCCAATTCATGTTGTTGAGTTTTCACTAAGGCACTCGCTGAATTCTTTCTAAAATTAACAATTACATCGTTTGAATTTCTACCAACTGAATATCAATTTATGCAATGAGGAAAAATTCAATCTAAATTTTTAATATAACTGAAAACTTAAATTTCAACTGAAAATTTAAATTTCAGGAAATGTAGTCCAGTGAGAAATGAATTGATACTTCAGTAAAAAAGTAATAACTCCGAATATTAAACAATTGCTATTGACTTTGGAATGTAGCGATTGAAAATCCATACCGCATTTCTCGAACAAAAATAGTTTTTTCATTTCAAATAAACTAGATTGAATTGCATTCATCTCAATGATAATGCGGAAAGTGAATAATATAAAATATTAATTGATGAAGCCGATACTAGGTGAAAATTATATTTATAATGGAACAATATTGATAACAATTTTCAGTAATAATATCACAAGAGCATCGAAAATAATCGATTATACTTCCGAGTCACGAGACGTATTTTGCGAAACATCACGAGAGCGCAGCTCGAGTGGTGTATAGAAAATAGAAAATACGTCGAGTGACGAGGTCAGTATAACGATTATTTTCGATTGCTCGAGTGGTATTCGTTACGATTATATTACGAATAAAGGGGGCTCACACTTAACACCAAAAAGACTAAATTCATGACAATCACAAAACACCAACAACAGCGAGAAACATTATGGATCAAAGGGGAGCCAGTGGAGAAAGTCTGCAAATACAAGTACTTGGGAACAATTGTAAATGACAATAATGATTATTCACAGGAAATAACATCAAGAATCGGAAAGGCTAGAACAGTGTTTAATAAAATGAGGAATGCATTAACCAGAACAGATCTTAGTCTACATCTTAAAATCAGAATGCTTAAATGCTACGTATTTCCAGTACTATTATATGGAATGGAAGCCTGGACGCTTAAGAAGTGCGACACTGACCGGCTGGAAGCATTCGAGATGTGGGCATATCGAAGAATCCTCAGAATAAGCTGGGTGAGCAGAACAACGAACAAGGACGTATTGAGAAGAATGGGAAAGGAGAAGGAAATAATCAACACAATCAAATTCAGAAAATTGCAATATCTGGGCCACGTGATGAGAGGTGAGAGGTATACACTGTTGCAAACTATTATACAAGGAAAAATACAGGGCAAAAGAAGTATAGGAAGAAGACGCATCTCCTGGTTGAACAACCTAAGGCAGTGGTACAACAGTAGCTCTGTTGATTTGTTCAGATCCGCAACTTCAAAGATAAAAATCGCCATGATGATAGCCAACCTTCTTAAAGGAGACGGCACGTAAAGAAGAAGAAGAACGAATAAAAAAATATTAATTTTTTTTTGACAAACGTCAAAACACCGTCAATATGAAAACATTCACATTTTGACACGAAGCGAAACACCAAAACGATTATATCACGTCGTCAAGGGTATATTCACTTATCAATACGAAGTCGTTATGCAGAATTCACGGAATCTATTGGCTTATTCATACATGAGTTATATAAACACATTTATTTGTTAAAAATGCATAACGCGCCTTTCGAAGTACTACTTCTTCTTCAAACGCTGACCAAACAATGTTCTTATTCTAAGAAAGAATGCAAATATCACGTGTTTCATTCCTCCCTGAAGTATGTGCCAGGGAGACGGGCAGCTTGAGTTGTGGGGATGAATTCGTTCTGCCAGATCAGATGATACACTCCTTGTATGTACAATTTTATTAAGGATGGGTGAGACAGAATATTTATGGAAGTAGGAAGTGTAGTTAAGGTTCAGAGGATGATAGTGGCAAAAGATACGCTGTGTAAGTTTGCAGACAGTGACTTACTTAACGCCATGAGGAAACATCTGAAAAAAAACTCATGGCAGACTAGTCGACCCCGGGGTTTGCACCCGGGTGCTCCCGAATACTGGCCAGCTTACCTAAGTACTTGGTCATAATACAGATATTTATATATAGTCTCCGAACCTCCACCATAGGATTGAACAAGTTTAGAATGGGTCTTTTTGTGAGTTATACCTGACCATTGACACCATAGTCAAGAGGAAGGGGCAGTTTAGGTGAGACAACCTTGAAACCTACTAATATACATGAAATTTCTACATCCAAATGACGGAGATTAAGAATGATCTTACTCAATCTAAAAAGGCATTGGACCTAAAAAAGTAGTGGTCGTGCGCACCATAAACCTCTAAATAACAATGTCGGCGATTAGAAAAAACAGATCTTGCTTTCATTAACTTTATCCACGTACAAATTTTCTATCCTCACATATTTTGTCATCGCTTATATACGTCGTAGCCAGACCTTCCCAACTTTTGGAGAAGCCAACATTTTGAAGGAATTTACCAAAATTTCGATAGCTTTGTTCAGTCTCAATTACACAAAATACCTTCAATTTACTTGGTGTGACAGAATCCGTCAAAATGTGCCATAGAGAAAAAAATATTTATTTTTGATATTTATATATTACCTATATATATATATATATATATATATATATATATATATATATATATATATATTATATATATATATATATATATAACTGAGATTGAATTCTCGCACATCACTTGGTGAAACATCCTAAAGAATAAGGTAATATAAAAACACTTGGCTTATGTTTCACTATATATAGTGAAACATAAGCCAAGTGTTTTTTTCTTTTGAAGTTTATACTTTATTATATATATATATAAATATATATATATATATATATATATATAAATATATATATATATATATATATATATATATATATATATATATATATATATATATATATTCACTACATATACACTAGTCTATATGGATAGCAACTTTTAGCGCACTCCTTTAAAAGATATTAGGAAGCAATAATTCACTGTTTAGATAAAGAGCTATGGGTTTTTATCCTCATAGTAGTACGGCAGCGATTTCTATTGAAGAACAATAAGAAATAGGTCAGTTCACTCCGAGTCAAGTAAGCTGCACTGAAGAGATCTAATAAGATTGAAACAGCTGTATTATTCAGAGTTTGAGTCGATGGGACTTCACATCTTTTTTAATACCCTGTAGCATTGTGCATGCAGATTTCGCGTAGCGGAATACATATAACCAGCTCCCTTGAAAGATTGTGTCATAATTATAAATTATTAAAGAATTTTCCTTCTATTTTCTTCAATCTTTTCATTGCGATTAGTCATATTTCTACCAATATATATTAGGCTAGGGCTCCTTGGAATTATTTCAATTAGAAAAGGACTCTGAGAAGTTTTGGAACCAATGTGCTAGACGATGGAACCTTTAACACAATTCTTATCATTTTTCCTGAGTATATACGCTGACAAGTGTTTAGAAATTGTGGCATTATACAGTTGAGAAAACGCTGCAACACAAGTTTATTTTAGATACAACAATAATGTATCGTCACTGGATAAATTAGTACTAATGGAAACAATTCGACCATACTTTATTTTTAGCATAATTGCATTTCTATCTGCATCCTAATAACGCTTCATTATTAACATTTTGGAGCTAAGCTGCGCCTTAGTGATATAACACTAATTATGTTTATTCTTGCAATGAAAGTTGCATGAGTAAGAATTGGACAGATTGTTATTTGATCAAATTACTTTAATATTATTGTTGCCTTTTGAAATGATATGAATTGATTGTACTTTTTGAAAATACTAAGAAATAATAATAAAATCCAGAAGGGAACCCCTTCTAGATTTTAGTTTTTGGACTTTTTGATTTCTCTGTTATTATTTCAAAGATTTGAATGTTAACTCTTCTGATATGTATTTTTGTGTTTTTGACTTTGTCGACATGTTATTTTGTTGTTTTGTCTGTTGCCATTGGTTTCACATGTAAGTTGTTGCTTCCTTTATGTAATTTTTATGTTCTGAGCGGTTTTTCCACACCTAACTTTTAATCTCATTTTTCCTACTTGAGATTATAATATAGTGATGTTCATGACCAATGGTTAGTTGATATGAATTTAGTCTCTTTGCCGAGTAGATACCCAATATAATTTATCAATTTTTCGCAGTTTAGGTATTACGGCAATAGTCCTTGTGTATATGTATATATATATATATATATATATATATATATATATATATATATATATATATATTATATATATATATATATTATATATATATTATATATATATATATATATGTATATATATATATATATATATATATATATATATATATATATATATATATATAGACGAGTGATTTGTTTGCTGTATACTAATATGACAGAAAGTTTATTTGGGATCGCTGCAAAAAGGAAAATGAAATTACCCTTTTTCTTAATTCTCTTATTGCCTTCATCAGGAGACAGAAGTTGGGGTGCATTCGCGTTGGGCGCTTACACGCTTTAAGCGCTTATAAGCTTCGTTATCTGTGGTCTACTCGCGCTCACAAACGCTTAACACTAAGCGTAAGCTAACCTAACTTTTATCATCGATAATTAATAAATTTGTAGGGAAATGTTAAAGCATAGTATTTGCGTGAACTATCGGGCTTTTTACTACCTAAGCGTAAAAAGAAGATCTGACATTCATCTTTAATGCTCAAAGCCAAAGCGTGAGCGTCTCTAATCGCTAGTAGGCCAACACGAACGCCAATAGTCTTTGCTTCTAAGCGTGAGCGCTTAAAACGTGTAAGCGCCCAACGCGAATACACCCTATGTGAGACGTATTGTCTATAAATTTGGTTACATATTGCAAATCATTTGATTAAGAAATGACGCTGAAAAAATTATCCTGCCAAAGTTTACGTAAACTTTGGCAGGATAATTTTTTCAGCGTCATTTCTTAATCAAATGATTTGCAATATGTAACCAAATTTATAACTTATAACAAAATTTGTTTCCATTAGAAAATATACAATATTCTTATCCCTACTATACATCACGTCACAATTAACCAAATTGTTCTGAAAATCATCATTAAATCATTTATTCAATCGCATTTCCGTCAATAAATAAATACGAAAATTAAATTGGTAGCTTCCTATCGTATAATGCAAATTAAATTTTTTGTTTGCAATAATGAAACTCGACAATTCCGTATATTCAGAACTTTATATTTAAATCGGTTCTCATTCAACGCATTCCCAGCATATTTGAACAGAGTTGTGTATATTTATATCATGTTGTCACAGTGATTTAGTAACTCTGTTTATTTCAAGTACGCGATGAAATAATTTCGTTCGAATATATTGTTAAGTATCCCGAAATTTCAATGGAGATATTTGAAGATGAATATTCAACGCATTTAAACTACGCATTATGGCATTCATCGATAGAAAAAATTCTCGTTTTAGTACGTAGGCATCAGTTTTATTTGGAAAAATCAAATTCATACGTGAATTTATGAAGTGCATTGAAATATTTCGAATAAATCATATTAATTCCGAAATATTATTTATTGCATTTGAATTTATCTGTTGTAGACACTCAGCTAATGACAAAGTGCTGTTTTATTGGAAGGAAGTTCCTTACGGTAGGCTTGGAGGAGATAGCGATTTCACTGCGGGGCCAAACTGAAAAATAAGCGAGACTAAAAGAGTGACGAAAGTAGACTGACGAAAGTTACGCTTTTAGTTAACACAAACGAATACCTTTCTAATTTTGGATTGATTGGGCCGATACTTGGTGTAAATTAATAAACATATTGAAACAATGGTTAAAAATAACCATTTACACATTTATTATAAAAAATAACGCATGACGCACGTTTCGGTGGAACTTCACCTTCTTCAGATGCTAATGGCAAACTAACTATGATTCTCTGTTACATCGAAAACAAGAAATGACAAATTATGTAGAAGGGGTAAATACAAAGATGGTTACAAATAATTATTCGAAAAAGAAAAACCAATTCTGAACTGCTAGTCAGGTAGTTCGGTAATTTTGAAAATATTGTGAAGGGGGTTTGAAGTATGATCGATTTGGCTATTCAATAGGAGACCGGAATGCTTGTATTTATTTATCTGTAATGATTCTAAAAAATTAAGTTCAATTCCTTTACTTTCAGTATTTAATATTTTAAAATCGAAATTGAATGTGTGATTTTCTTGGATTAAATGGTTTGCATAATGTGAATCCGACTTCTGATTATCAAAGCTACGTTTGTGTTCTGAAATTCTAGTTTGAAAACTTCTGAAAGACAATTAATTTTATATACTCCTGATTAATTATCTTTATGAACTTTGGATTTATTATTTTTTATATGATTTCCTAAATTATTACCGGTGCGATAAGCAATGTTAATGTTGTGCTTAGATAAGAGAAATTTAAGTTTTTTACTTGAATTTCCGATTAAAGTGAGGCTGTTATATTTGATATTATTTTTAGTAAGGGGGTACACCTGATAATTATTATTTACGGCAATTTGTTTAATTACATTTTTCTCGATGTTGAAATTGGCGTTTGAAAGTGGAATATTTACTAAACGATGTACCATACTATTGAAAGCTGCCATTTTGTGTTGAAATGGATGTAGGGAAGTACTATGTATGACGCTATCAGTGTGCGATGGTTTGCGAAAAATTGAAAAATTATGTTTGTTATCTACTTTTGTTATTTTCAAATCCAAATAGTTAATTGAGTTATCTTTTTCCATCTCTAAAGTGAATTTTATATTAGGGTGTAAAGTGTTAATGAATGTTTGAAATTTTTTAGAATCATTACAGATAAATGAATACAAGCATTCCGGTCTCCTATTGAATAGCCAAATCGATCATACTTCAAGCCCCCTTCTTAATCTTTTCAAAATTACCGAACTACCTGACTAGCAGTTCAGAAGTGGTTTTTCTTTTTCTAATAATTATTTGTAACCATCTTTGTATTTACCCCTTCTACATAATTTGTCATTTCTTGTTTTCGATATGACAGAGAATCATAGTTAGTTTGCCATTAGCATCTGAAGAAGGTGAAGTTCCACCGAAACGTGCGTCATGCGTTATTTTTTATTATAAATGTGTAAATTGTTATTTTTAACCATTGTTTCAATATGAATACCTTTCTCTTTCTCTTTTCTCTTTATCCCTCTTTCTTTCCGTTCTCTCATCTCTTCTCTTCCTGATCCCACTCTGCCACGTCAATCGCCAATACATTATATGTACTCATGAATTCATCTACAAGCAATACCAAGCTAGTCGTCGAGTATGTTAGGTACGCTGGCTAGTATTTGAGAGGTCTCGGGTTCAAACCCCGGGGTCAACCGGTCTGCCATGGGTTTTTCTCAGAGGTTTCCTCATAGTAATGTAAGTCACTGCTTGCAAACTTATAAGGCGAATGCTGGGCCAGTATTAATCCTCTGAACCCTACCCACACTTCCTATTGTAGTGATAAGATACTTTTGTAATATTCATATGTTAATTCGCCCATTTAGCCGAGGTCATTATACAGGAAGTGTTGCGACAGTTCCACGGGTCATCGGAGCATTTCTAGACCAGTAAACCCGAATCGTTGCTATTCCACATATTCATTATATTAATTAAACTTTAAAGTGCTGACTCTTCTCCGCCGAACTTCCGTTAAGTATTGTCGCGGATCGGTTAGTGAGTCCTACGGGAGTCTTTAAGCCATCCTGAGTATGAACCTCCCAATAAAAAAGCTTTAAGAGTAAAACCTTGTGTTTTATTAAGAGGACCTAGGACCATCCTCACACTATGTTCCATAAATATCCCGTTGCACCTATCCTTAATGCACTTGTACATACAAGTGTATCATCTGATCTGGCTGAAGGAGTTAATCCCAAACTCAAGCTGCCCGCCTGCCTGACACATACTTCAGGGAGGAATGAAACACGTGTTTTTCCTTTCCTTTCCTTTTTTCTACAAGCAACTCGATAACGCGTCAGATGTGAAACATCGAAATAATTTTGTATAAGTTATATGCATGAAAGAACAGATTACTATAGGAATCAGATATGACATAATGAAAAAAGCTTTACAAATTTGTTCCATAAAATAATGACTACGTATTGTAGGTTTATATTCAATTATATAACATGGCGATACGTTATATTCTCGTTATATACACTATTCCGTCTAACTTTTACATTGCGTTGACGACCGAGTGTTCTATGTACTGAACCCTGGTGTGCCGTATTTCTGGGTTCGAATCCCAGAGGTTACTCCTGGCTTTTCAATTTTTTTATTTACAATCTCGTAAGAGCTCTTAGCCCCACATTTCAATATTAATTATTTCAACTTGGATTAGTATAAGTTATCACTTCTGCCGTGCACCCCGACACGCACATGTTTCGTTTTCGCAAATTGGGGTCCTTCTATATTATCCGAAGGAACTTCGTTTCTACCTGGTTTTCCATGACACTGTTTTTCTTTTTTTGTTTTCAAAGGTTTGAGAAGAGATTAAGTGCTCAGTGACTGATGCTCACACGTTTTTTTCAATTAATTATATAGATTTGCACCGAATCTTTCAACACAATCATATCATGAATAAGCTGTCCGTTTAATGCATAATAACTTAGTTCCCGAGAAATGGTTTAGTGCTCATATGTGGAAAACACATGTAAATTTCAGAAAAAAACTAATTCGTTGGAATTGCGTTGGTTCTTTTAGTCATCTTAATTATTTTAGAACACTTCCTTTGTTCGAAGATTAGTGTTTTCCTTAATCCTATTTCATTAACTTTGAGGACTTTGGCTGCTTTTTTGTACTAATTTATAATATATCGTTCAAATTATATTAGACTTACTGAAAGTTCCTTCATTCCCTTTCCTTTGTTGCCGCAGGAATAAAAGCCATTCTGAAAATTAACATCATCTTTTAACGTTTAGCTAGTCCCTGTATTTAATCATCGAGTATAGGTGTATATATTTTTTAATACGTTTTTTTATGAGTTTATTGTTATTTAAACGTGGGATAAAGGCATCATTGATAAATAAGTGTGTAAGTCACAAAAGAGTTATTTATGTACCGAAGTACAGGAATATATTAATGCTGCTTTATCACACATGTATAGTACAACAGTTTACCTAAGACTGCCTTGAATGGAAAAAAAATGTACAGCCATGTTTTGATTAAATTTTGTGAAAGTAAACTGAAAATATCCTAGCTAAAATCAATGGCTTTGATATCAACGAAATATAGTAGTAGTTTTTTACCTGAAAAACTACTTGACGTCCAGTCAATTTGCACCTAAACAACGCGTTTTATTGGGCTTATTTATTCCCTCTTGACTGACAAATCTAATATACGAACAATACTTTGATTGTTTGGCCAAAATTGATAAAAAAGGAGTGAAAAATGCGATGAATAAGGAAGTTTTTATTGCTTACTTCCAGCATTTATCAAAGAATTACAAGTATTTAAAATATACTTCCATTTCCTTCCATAGGTTTCAATAACTTTTTTTTAGGATGCACTAATTATTGGACTAGGTGGAGCATGAAGGGAAGCCAAACTTTGCAAATTGTTTCTAGAAAATTTTAAGCATGAAGAGCAAGTTTTCCATATACAGAGTCCTGATACACAAACCAAACATAACGGAAATTTTTTGTAACTTCTGAAGGCATCGAGTAGCTTGATATGTGCCAAATTTTTCGGCAATATTTCAGCTGCGTCCTCATCATACCGTCCATGGACGATTTTGGTTAGATATAGGAACAGCGCATGCTCAAGACAGCCTGTTGGCATAAATACTTTAATAATGATACCAAAAAAAGTTGCTTTCTTTCTAACATTACCTGATCCTACTCAATATACAGGTCACTGCTTCCGGAGATCATCAGCTTCATGTCTTGCAGATTCAGGAGAAGATCTTTTCAATATAAAGCGAAATGGATGCTGGAAAAGTAACACTGTGACTGAGGCATACAAAGACTTTTCCATTGAAAACTAAAAGAAAGTTGCCGCAATTATTTTAGGAAAATTTGAACTTAAATCTTCGATAAGTCTTGGTGGAACTTATAATAAAAATGCTTTAAAAGTAACAGCAAAATCAGAAATATTTTCTTCGGGAGTAAACATGTCAAATTGTGAAAATTGTACAATTAATATTCACAACAAACTTATTCACAATTTCAAATGTTTCTAATTCTTTTTGTAAGTAAGCATCGAGAAGAACTTCACTACGATGCTGAGTAAAAAAAAGGGTAGAATGGGAAAGGGAATCCACCACCAAAACTTTCAGAGACAATACCATAAAATGGTACACAGATGGTTCACAAACCACTTCAGGAGCTGGCGCTGGTTTATATGGGGCAGGCACCATGTGCGCACTGTCGCTGGGCTCCTGTTCGAGCGTCTTTTAAGATGAAGTACTGGCAATCGAAAGATGTGTGGATATTAACCCACAAGAAACTATCAAAAAAGCTACACGGCGATTCATTTTTATAGTCAAGAGGCTATTAAAGAATGAGGTCTATTTAGTCTAGGTTCCCGGTCACTCGGGGACACAAAAGAAATGAAGAGGCCGATTTACTCGACAGAAAGGGAGCACGAATGCCATTTAATGGCCCAAAACTTTGCGGTATAGGAAAATGCACCTATAAGAGAGAGTTTGGGGAGAAGGAGGAATAGATCTCATTAAAAATAAATTACATCTCTTCACTGGCTTCTTTACAGAGTAGTGTCGTCTCAGGAAGAATCTGATGAGAATTAGGCCAAGCTACAGAGATTTTTTCATGTAAAAAGTGTTAGAAGAAAACCAGCTCCGCCATTGTGTGTAAAATAGTTCCACATGATATAGTGATATGTTTTTCACTCGACTTCATTATTTATGTCCTTGTTATTAACAATTTTATGCAAAAAATCGCGTTCTTTTTAGTTTTTTGCTTATGAAATTGAAACTATCAGAGTAATCGTAATGATGTCAATAGACTTATTGTAGAAAATGAAAAGACGAAAAAAATGAGAGGTCGGACGACTCGATCAGACCCTTAGTCTAAGGAAAAATTCGAAAAGACCGTCCAAAATGCAGTTTTTTCAAAAGTTCATAACTCGGTTATTTTTTGAGTTGTAGCGTAGATCCTCCGGTTAGTATTATTTGTCAATATAAACTTTATTTGTGCGAAGAGCAGGAACTGTCAGATGCATAGTTTTTGATCTGTGGCCATTTGATTATGTTACTATGCAATTTTTCAGCAGACCTGAATGCGACAGATATGGTCTGATTTCAATTTACTAAAAAGATTTTGAAAGTAGAATTCTCATAGTTCAAAACGTTCATCTTGGTTTTCCATAAAAACGCTGAGAAATATGTTAAAAATAAAGCTGAACATGACAAAAAACGGCCTAGCGCGTAAGAGTAGTTGAAGAGTGGGGGTAGAGCAGCAGGCAAGGAGAAGTATGACATTCGAAAGCGTCGGCATTTTGAACATGACAGTAATTTCTAAACGTTGTCAGATAATAATTGTAAACCCCCACTCTTCAACTACTCTCACGCGCTCGGCCGTTTTTTGTCATGTTCAGCTTTATTTTTAACATATTTCTCAGCGTTTTTATGAAAAACCAAGATGAACGTTTTGAACTATGAGAATTCTACTTTCAAAATCTTTTTAGTAAATTGAAATCGGACCATACCTGTCGCATTCAGGTCTGCTGGAAAATTGCATAGTAACATAATCAAATGGCCACAGATCAAAAACTATGCATCGGACATTTCCTGATCTTCGCATAAATGAAGTTCATATCAATAGCTAATACTGGCCGGAGGATCTACGCTACAACTCAAAAAATAAACGAGTTATGAACCTTTGAAAAACTGCATTTTGGCTGGTTTTTTCCAATTTTCCCTTAGACTAAGGGTTCGATCGAGTCGTCCGACCTCTCATTTTTTTCGTCTTTTCGTTTTCTACAATAAGCCTATTGACACTATCACGATTACTCTGATAGTTTCAATTTTATAAGCAAAAAACTAAAAAAAACGCGATTTTTTGCATAAAATTGTTAATAACAAAGATATAAATAATAAAGTCGAGTGGAAAACATATCACTATATCATGTGGAAGTATTTGACAAACAATGGCGGAGCTGGTTTTCTTCTAACACTTTTTGCACAAAATGCTCACTCTAAATCTCTGTAGCTTGGCCTAAATAGGTTTATCAGAAACTGACGAGAGTAGATTCTTTGGAGAAGAGGAGGAAACTCCTTTTCACCTGGCTACATAATGCCTCGCCATTGCAAGCCAACGTAAACAATGGTTCGGATAAGAAACTTGTAGGAGTGAGGACATAACATCCTTGAAACCTTCTAAGATATTGCAGTTTATTGATACTTTGGAACTAGAAGGCGAGCTGTAGGTGGATGGCGTAGTACAGAAAACAGCTGTGATGGGGGATACAATAAACCTTAAGGTCGCAGTGGAACATAACCCCAAATTAAATTAAATTAAATAAATAATTGTTTTTGTGAATTTCTTGTTCAAATAAAACTTTTATAAGTTCTTTTTGTTTCTGAATTCATTTCCAATAAAAATGCTTTGCGTAGTGAAATTTGAGTTGAGTAATTAGTTTCATTTCGCGACGCAAAAGGAACAAAATTCGAGTGGCGTAATGGCTTCAAAATGAAGAAGTCGTAGATAAAGACAATTAAGATGTCAGTTGTATATCAGTTACAGTTTTGACATAGGGGAGGGGTGGGCATAGTGGCCACCCTAAGGAATATCTATTATTTTCCACCCCTAAACTTTTTTGAGACATTTTATAAATCCCTTCAACATTTAGTATGGTTACTTAGGCCTGATTCAAAAATAAAAACAACTAGATTTTCAAACTTATTTGTACAAAGTTTTGACTTTACCAAAAGCTGTCAAAGTGGCCACTTTAGGCCACTAGGTAGGGCAAAGTGGCCACTGCCTAAATGGATTTAGGTTGTATGGAAAAAATAGAACGCATTTAGTTTAAGAATTCAAAACGATTTTATTAGGATTTTAAACAAAAATAGGCATTACTGAAAGTATGTGAAACTATGAAACCACTGGTATTTACATAAATCACGAATAAACTCATCGTCCTCCTCTTCGGCTCCTGTGCAGGCTTCGTTAGCCCATTTGAGGCACCCAGAACATCTAATTCAGCCTTCGTTGTCCTTAGTATTCGAGTAAAAATCACCACACAATAAACAATCGACGTCGCTGACGTTGCCTTCATCATCATCATCATAGAGATCGTCATTCTTTCTCTTAAACAATACGCGTTTTCCTTTATTTTTAATATTAACCACCCTTTTCTTAGGAGGCTGCTGTTCCTTTTTGATTTCCCTTCCTCTTTTTGCTTCTAGTCTAAGTTATTTCGCATTCTCCTTATCTTCTTTTTCTTTCTTAATTGCCATAAGAGTGGCCTTATATGGACTGGATGTTAGAACTGTTGCTGTTCCTTTCTTCCGCTTAGTTTCTCTTTTGATAATCCTATTGACCTTGGGTACAGGAACAATTTCACGTGGAGTTACAGCAAATGAAGTGGACTTCTTGTTTAGTGGACTGTTCAAATTTGAAGTTGTTTCTAGGGCACCAGCTGATGAAGTGCTGGGAATAGACGGGTCAAATGTTGCAGAAGGAAACCCCCAAGTTCTATGCAACATACATTGCGGGCAAAGTGAACACATTCGCGGGCAAAGTGGCCACGGCTGTGGTCACTTTGCCCTATAGCACTAGTATTTTCTAAATACAATATTTCATGTACAACCCGCTATAGTATCTACTGTTGAGACATATGAATTCAAAGCTAAAAACATGTTGTTTTGCACGATTGATGTACAACACAATAACAACGCCTGCCAGGCGAGTGGATGAGTCTATTGCCGCGACGCTGCAGCACTATACAGGAAAGAAAACTTCAAGTGGCAACTTTGCCCGCAGTGGCCATTTTGCCCACCCTTCCCCTACATAAGTTATGAATATGAATTTAATAAATTCTTATCAATTTATTTCTTGTTACAAATTATTTTTAGTTATTATTTCAGATGGAATATGAAAATATAAAACATAGGCAGAGAACTTTTTCTTATCTTTTTCAAGGTTATTATAGAATGTGTAAAATACTTACAATATCATAAGTTTTCAACCAACAATACACAAGAAGATATTCAAAAACATAAAATATCCCAAAAAATGAACAATGTGTCGAATTATTTTTCATTGTTTCAATGAGAAAGTCCAAATATCTGTCAACCCTAGTATAAAATGCAGGTGTTTTTGGCTGTCCACAGCCAATACCAAATGATACAATGCCATATTGCTTCCAATCACAGAATAAAGGGCCACCTGAATCTCCTTGGCAACTGTCTTCACCTCCCTCAGGAACGAGAGTACAAATTATATTATGATCATCTGCGTATTCTATGTAATGTGAACATTTCTCGCTTGCGATGTAAGGTAATTCTACACACTTCAGTGAAGGTGAAGGATGAAACTTTGGCATTTTTTTAATCCAGGACTTTGTCGACCCCCATCCTGCCAGTTTGAATTTAGATCCACAAATTCCCGATAGATCTTCTGTAATATTGGAAGATGGTAGCTGTATAGTGGCAACTAATCCAGGAAACATTATTATTTTGTGTTCTAAGAGTATTAAGGCTATATCATTTCTATATGATTCATGATCAAACTCTTCGTGAGGAAAAAACGTCTTAGCTTTCACAGCTTGAATCTTATGTCTTTGAGTATTTGATAATCCCACCATCAATACTATTTCTGATGGTTCTCCAATGTCGGCGATACAATGAGCAGCAGACAGGACCCATTTTGGGGTGATTAATGATCCTGCACATATGTGTTTTAAATTGAAAGATGTACGAATTGAAACAATGAAAGGAATGTCTTCAACATTACATGGTTGTCCTCCGATGATCCTTTCATCCATCCAGCCGTATGTAGATTCAGATAGAGCAAATACAAATAATAACTGTAAATTTTCATGCAACATTTAAAAACTCATATCATTCAAAGCTTGCCTTAGTTGTACAAATTCTTGTTCGATGGTTAGACAAATAGTCTTGGTCAAAACTGACGTAGTAGAAACTACCAAAACGTCAACTTGCTTGGGACTAGACGACGTTGATAATCTATGATATAGATATCTCGAAATGATGTACTCTATGAAAACAGTGCAGCGAAAAGTACGTGTATGGATGAAATGAACGGAAATATATCGAATAGATCATATAAATTCCGAAATATTATTCAATGCATTTGAATTTGTCTGTTGTAGAAACTCAGCTAACTAAAAGTGCTGTTTTATTGGTTTTCAAAGGTTTGAGTAGAGATTAAGTGCTCAGTGACTGATGCTCACACGTTTTTTTCAATTAATTATATAGATTTGCACCGAATCTTTCACCTCAATCAGTAACATGAAGAAGCTGTCAGGTTTATGAATAATATCTTAGTTCCCGAGAAATGGTTCAGTGCTTATATGTGGAAATCAGATGTAAATTCCAGAAGAAAACTAATTCGTTGGAATTGCGTACGTTCTTTTAGTCATTTTAATTATTTTAGAACACTTCCTTTGTTCGAAGATTAGTGTTTCCTTTAATCCTATTTCATTAACTTTGAGGACTTTGCTACTTTTTTGTACTGATTATAATATATCGTTCAAATTATATTAGACTTACTGAAAGTTCCTTCATTCACTTTCCTTTGGTGCCGCCCGAACAAAAGCCATTCTGAAAATTAACATCATCTTTTAACGTTTAGCTAGTCTCTGTAGTTAATCAGCGAGTATAGGTGTATACATTTTTTAATACGGGATAAAGGCATCATTAATATATAATTGTGTAAGTTGCAAAAGAGTGATTTATGTACCGAAGTACAGGAATATATTAATGATGCATTATCACACATGTATAGTACAACAGTTTACCTATGACTTGAATGGAAAACAAATGTACAGCAATGTTTTGATTGAATTTTGTGAAAGTAAACTGAAAATATCCTAGCTAAAATCAATGGCTTTGATATCAACGAAATATAGTAGTAACTTTTTACCTTAAAAACTACTTGACGTACATTCAATTTGTACCTTAAGAACGCATTTCATTCGGCTTGTTTATTCCCTCTTGACTGACAAATCTGATATACGAACAATCCTACAATTGTTTGGCCAAAAGTGATAAAAAAGAAGTGAAAAATGCCATGAATAAGGAAGTTTTTATTGCTTACTTCCAGCATTTATCAAAGAATTACTTGTCGTCCAGTCTTTGTACTTATGACTCAATAAGTCAGTGATAGTTGTGAGGAAAAATGTGGACATGTATCAGCAAATATACACAGTTGATTGAGAATTTGAAAAGACAATCAGTAGGGTACAAGCCCCAGAAATCTAAAATATTTACCAAGAACGAACTCGTAATATTCCTAAACGAAGCTAATGATTAAAAACATATGCTGAACAAAGTAAGTGTTTAAAACAGATTTCCATTTCCTTCCATAGGTTTTAATAATATTTTTTTAGGTTGCACTAATTATTGGACTAAGTGGAGCATGTAGGGAAGCCGAACTTTGCAACAATTTGTTTCTAGAAAATGTTGAGGATGAAGAGCAAGTTTTCCATATACAGATTCCTGATACAAAAACCAAATTATCACGGGATTTTTTTGTAACTTCTGAAGGTATTGAGGGACTACATGTGGACCAAATTGTTCGTCAATATTCCAGCTGCGTCCTCATCATACCCTCCATGGACGATTTTCGTTAGATATAGTCGATCATCAGCTTCATGTCTTGCAGATTCAGATCTTTTGACTGTGCTCATATGTTAAGGATGAAACATTGGCGCCTTCTCAAGCCATGACTCTGTCGACCCCCATCCTGCCAGTTTGAATTTATATCCACAAATTTCCGATAGATCTACTGTAATATTGGAAGATGGTAGCTGTATAGTGGCAACTAATCCAGGAAACATTATTATTTTGTGTTCTAAGAATATTAAGGCTATATCATTTCTTAATAATTCACTATCAAACTTTTCGTGAGGAAAAAACGTCTTAGCTTTCACAGCCTGAATATTATTTCTTTGAGTATTTGATAGTCCCACCATCAATATTATTTCTGATGGTTCTCCAATGTCGGCGATACAATGAGCAGCAGACAGGACCCATTTTGGGGTGATTAATGATCCTGCACATATGTGTTTCAAATTGAAAGATGTACGAATTGAAACAATGAAAGGAATGTCTTCAACGTTACATGGTTGTCCTCCGATGATCCTTTCATCCATCCAGCCATATGTAGATTCAGATAGAGCAAATACAAATAATAACTGTAAATTTTCATGCAACATTTGAAAACTCATATCACTCAAAGCTTGCCTTAGTTGTACAAATTCTTGTTCGATGGTTATACAAATAGTATTGATCAAAACTGACATAGTAGAAACTACCCAAACGTCAACTTGCTTGGGACTAGACGACGTTGATAATCTATGATATAGATATCTCGAAATGATGTACTCTATGAAAACAGTGCAGCGAAAAGTACGTGTATGGATGAAATGAACTGAAATATTTTTAATAGATTGAAGGTCATCATTTTTTTACCGAGGAACGTGGGTTTGCGTCCCACTTGCTCTTGGGTATTATTTGTGGCACATTAAATTTAATGGTTCAGAAATTTGTGTATATGTTAAGTTATGATAAAGATTCAAGCCCATTTGCCGTTCAGAACCGGCGTTGAACAATAGGTCCTTTGAGTTTAAAAAAAATCTCCTTAACCTCGGAATGCTTTATATATTTTAGGAATGAATGAAATATAGGCGAATCCAATTATAAATTGAATAAATTCAATACCAATTAAAAAATACTTTATAGCTCAGTACCAACCAATCTATAAAAAACCAGGTAACAAACTTCAAAATTAGTTCAGCCAGGCATAAGTCAAGGGAAATTGTTTAATTTTTAACCCTAATATGTGTGAAAGAAGCGCGCTGCTTGAGTTATTCATGAACTCTTCCACGATCCACATTATAGAATACAATTATTGTATGTACAAGTGCATTAAGTATTAGAGTAACCAAGTGATTTTTGGAAGTGCTGAGGTGAAGTGGGGCTGAGAGGACAAACAAATACACGGACAGTTTCTTCCCTCAATTTCTACTGTTTTTAGTCGTCCATTTTATACCTACTGGACCTCAAATTTTGTTGTGTATATGATGTTATTGCTTTATTGCTGATAGAGACAAATGAATAAATATATATATATATATATATATATATATATATATATATATATATATATATATATAGAAAACAGAATTCTTCGTGTTATCGATACACGTTCGTGGCAATAAAATGAAGTGAACTAGGACATTTATTTGAAACAAACCTCCTAGCGGAGCTGGTTATAATGTTTTCTTCTATCTGTAAGATGTGGTTCATTTGTTTCCGACTGGTGGCGCTGTGTCATATTTATATGCCATATAGTCACTGGAAGGAAAATATAACGCCGTTAGAAATATTTGGTTGGTTATCACTTTCGATGGATGGATGATACTGATGAGCCCCAAATAAGGGCGAAACAGACTGTCTATCATTTCCATTGATTGTGATAAACAACTTAATGTTTCTAACATACACCATCCAAGGTATATGGAGGCATTTCGATGTTACGTGAACTCGTATAACCAGTTCCGCTAGGAGGTTTGTTTGATTAGTTTCAAATAAATGTCCTAGTTCACTTCATTATATATATATATATATATATATACATATAAATTGGTTTATTCACTGAACTGAATTCAAAATTACTCGGTCAAAGCATTTTGTAAAATTTTTATTTTTTGTTGAAGCCCCTTGGGCAATAAGATTTAAAATAGGTTTTCAGGAAAACAGAAAACTGTTCTCTCTAACTATTATATAAATTCATCCAAGTTGCATGGATGAACTACTGCAAACATTTGTATATTCGACTCATTAATCCTGATGACGTAGGAATCGGAATAATTGAGATCATGAATAGGAAATTCATATTTTGCAGCCAGTAATTTCCATGCACATTAGAAACATTGAAAACGGACTTATTTATATATCTAATCAATTATGATCATCTCCTCTTTCAAATTAACTTAATTAATACCTATTTAGAACTAAGAATATATTCAAGTCATAAATAATTTACATTTCCTCTCCGGATCTCTTCTTCCGTCGCCATAAGTAGCTCTTAGATTATAACAGCTAAGTAATATTGTAGGTATCTTGCTGATGTTGAGGCTATTGCAGTTGTTCTTAGAACCAATTTTAGTAAATCTTCACTTTTGTTATAAGAAGCAAGCGATTTGCTGAACCATTATCCCAAATTCTGATTTGTTACATCGTAGCTTTCGGTATGAGGTATCTGATTAGAAGTAATTCCTTGAATTGGACGGAAATGTCTTACAGAAAGGAGGGTAGAGCATGTAATTCTGTTGAATATTTCACGTTTTTAGTCGTATACTTCCCTAAAATAATAGTCGATTGCAGAGTATTGAAGTTCAACTGTCAGGTGGGAGAGCAGTTTCTTTATTCCTTTTAGACCTTCTGGACAACGATTTTCGAAATTAGTTTGATGGCTGATGATATATATATATATATATATATATATATATATATATATATATATATATATATATATATATATATATATATACAGTGTCGCCGACTCCATGGGGTCTGAGGCGGACCCAGCCCCCTCAAAAACTCGTTTGGGAGGGCGGGCCCCCCAATAATTTGAGTAAATTTTTAGTTATACTAGACGATCGATATTTGCACCTTTCTAAATACACTCTAGCCAGCCCTAATATGAGTATTTAGAGCAATATTAAGAATCTTTATAAAATAGAGAATCAAACATATACAGAATGTTCAGTTTTGAAATATTAGTACGAAATAAGTGCGCTTTTTTTTCGGTTGATGTACTCTACATTAGGACATTAAACTTTTGCATAGGTACATGTGTCCTCAAATGTCTGGTTAATAAAATACAGAGTGTTGAAATTTTCGGACAATTTTGTCTTTTTGCCTTTAGATCAGAATGCCTCGAGCAACGTTTCCGTTGTCATGTGAACAGAGTTGAGTGTATCGAACAACGGCAGTTTCCAAACAATACATTGATTTTTATTTTTTATCTCGTAAACTTCGAATAGTTCAAGAAAAAACCTTTTTGCCTTTTTTGTTCAAAATGAAACATGTTATCAAAAAACAATTTCTAATTTGTTAAAAAAACCTAAGGGCGTACCACTGTTTTTTTCAAAATAATAAGAAACGCTCTATGTCCGGTCTTGGAAAAGCGGAACTCAAACGAATTTCTCAGAAAGTTGGTTGAGAACATCGCAAATACTTTCTGAAAATTTAAACGAAATCGCTCAAGGCCTTTTGAATCTGAAGGCAAAAAGTCAAAATGTTCCGAAATTTTCAACACTGTATTTTCCTAACGAGACGTTTGCGGTCACATGTACCAATGCAGAAAGTGATTTTCATACTTTAATTTATCTACCATAACAAAATGCGCACATATTTCGGACTTACCCTGTATATATATATATATATATATATATATATATATATATATAATATATATTATATATATATATATATATTTATATATATATATATATATATATATATATATATAAAAGTCGCTGAATTTTCCTCGCTCCTTCGCCAGTTTGTATACACTATTATTAATTAGATTTCAAACCTGCAGACTCATAGTTTTGATTTTCACATTATCTAATATAGTTATACAGATGTCCAGAAACTACACTGATAAATAAAAAAATTTCCAATCTTTGAAGTAATTTTGAGATTGGTGTTTATAAACGTTTTAAGTACCTGGTATTAGTCATTATTTAAGAGTTGGTCCAAGATTGATTGTAGATATATTTGTAACTAGGTACCGCTTTTTTTATTTTTGTTTTGCTGGTTCATTGCCTAGCGGATTTGTTACCTCACATTGATTGTCCTGAAGAAGAAACGCAGTGTTTCGAAAGCTAGGCTATGAATAAAGAGTAAATACAATACATGTATTATTGGCCGAGTTTCCCTATATTAACGGAAAAAAATTGGTAAGAAGTATTTTTGCATATAAAATTCACTTATTCTAGCAGTTATTTCATACGTGTTTTGCTGCTAATTTGTCGCCCAAAATGGCAATCATGATATTTTTCGCAACTGCACGAAAAAATAGTGCACCCAACATGTTGCCTACTCGTCCGAAAAACAATAATAGGTACTTTCGGGACTTTTTACTTAAATTACTATCACAACCACGATTTTAATACAAATATCTTTATTTTCATATAAACTGTTCACAAGACATCATTACATCATCATCATCGTTGTCTGTGGTTGAAGTTGTGGATTGGTTCTGCTACTGATACATATCAGAATTAAATTTTGTATACATAGCTTTGCTAGGCCAAAAATTCTTTACAGCAAATCTCATTTACTGCAAAGTGAGATCTAATTGACACAACTGAATCTAACATTTTTAGTATCATTTTGTTTCGAATTTTACATTTAACAATATTCATCGATGAAAATATCCTCTCCACGAAAGCATTGGATGACAGTAAGCTTAGAAGAGTAAATGCTAAAAAACCAAATCTTTAAACATGAATTAGTAGACTGCATTTTGTAAATCTATAACTTTCCTCCAAAAAGTGGCTCTATGATATTAACGTCTATAGATATATTTATTTGTTTATATTTAATGATGAAAGTACACTTTTATTTTTTTTAAATATTTTTTATTTCTATTTGTTTTATTCATTTAGAGTGTTCTATGAGAGATATATGATAGGGGAGCCCGGGTACAAAAGTAACGGCGGGTCGAAAGTAACAAATGCTCTGTAGGTTTAAAGAATTGTCAAAACACCACTCGGCTACTGGCAGTGGCGCCACCTTCAGTTGCATTCAATCGCCGCTCGCGCCACGCACCGTTAGATCGTGTGAGAGGACGCTACGTGATTTCACCAATCAAAAGTAAATTTTTTGACGTTTACTTATTTAATGTTTATGTAGTATTGAAGGGATGATATTATTCTGAATATTTGCGTATTGATACTCGATTAGATTGATTTTACAGTGCTTAAATTCGTTTTTGTTTAGCATGTTCCGTTTCAAGGTTATGCTTCATGTTCTAACAAAAATGCTGTAGGGTACAAAAGTAACGCAGCCCTATGGATACATAAGTAACATGTTTTCTTTTGTCCCAGTATTGATTTACTTTAAGTAAACTTTTTATTTGTGTGTGTTTATTTCAACAAAATGCCGTGACAACGCATAATAACCACCGCACGAATAACAACTAACATGGAAGTCTATCGAAAAGCGGCTGAAGAGCATTTTAATGAAGGTGCAAAAATTAGAGCCATGGCAGAAAAAATTGATTATCTGCCATGTTACATTGCATAGATATATAAAAAAAATTTAAGCTAGAAATACTAGCGCAGTTGTAGACAAGGAAAATAAATTTGACGACCAAGATTGCTTCTACCTCGCTTGTTTAAAAAATTTTAGCAATAGTCGACTGAATGAGCAAAGTTTACTTTATTTCGAATGCAAAATGTGGTCTCATAGGTACTGAATGCGTCAATGAATTATGTGTGCCATAATTGCGAGTCTGAGTAGAGAAGACTGACACTGAATTTTCCAATAAATATTTGTTTGATTGAATATGTCATATCATATTCATTACAAACCCCTTTGCCCTGTTACTTTCGACCCACAACGTGTTACTTTCGGCCCGCCAACGTGGTCGAAAGTAACAAATGACAACTTTTTTTGAAGTTTCTGTGATTCATGTAAAATACACAATAATAAGGTAATATAAGATGCTAATGTATAGAACATAAACGGAATTTATGTATGGCTATCTCAATTTCACCGAAATAATAACACCTAACGAGAAACCAAGGCGAAAGTACAAAAGGTTACTTTTGTACCCGGTCTCCCCTACACTTCTAGGTAAAAAGACAGAAAAAGGTGTATATTCCTGTCTTTTTTCACGTGTATTTATTTTGGTACTATGTGAAAAACAAGCCCTCTCAAAAATTTATTTAGCCCCCTTTAGAAAGCGGTGCTGGCTACGGCCCTGTATATATATATTTCGAAATTCGAGGTCCAGGAGATCTACAACAAATTTCAAAAAACTACTCCCGCGCCTGGTTGTTTATTATTTTCCGGGAAAATACGACTAAAAATGCTCAACAGTTGTTGCGGAGTTCGAAACGTCGTCGACATTATTGATTTCTTGCCAACAGCACAGTGTTCTCTGGTGCGATAGCTCTGTAATTCGGTGCAGTTCAGTAACACCAGAACTGCGGAAAGCGCGAGTCGCAACTCTTGCTCCTAGTTCAGTCCGTTTATCGTGGGTAAACGTCAAACACTATCACGCAAAATCGTTCATCTATTATGTTCGGCGACCGCGAAACAACCACGATGTAACAATGCCTACTAGTCAGGAAGACGTCATGCATGACGGGCTTTATAATAGGTATCGTATGATGATGTTCAAACTTTGAGCAAGTTTCAATTGTCCGCTTACAAAGTTGAATCGATGAAGTGAAGAAAAATACGAGTAAATATGTCGATTAAACTCTACTACAATGAAATGAGCCCTCCATGTAGAGCAGTTCTCATGACTGCGAAGGCACTGACACTGGACATGGAATTAGAAGAAATCAACGTGTACAGTAAAGATCATGTGGACGAAAACTTGCAAAGGGTACGTTTATTAATATTTTGTTTCTCTGGTTTGTGTTATTACATTAGAATTTAAAATTTAAAATTATACCGCTGTATGTTTCGCATATATAAATATATATATATATATATATATATATATATATATATATATATATATATATATATATATATATATATATATATATATATATATATATATATATATATATATATATATATATATATATATATATATATATATATAAATAAAACACTTATTGCTTAATATCATAAATATAAAAAGTTATGAATAATAAATTAGTAAATAGTATGAGAGAGTATTTATCCCAAAATTTTGAAAACATTGCCTTGGCTACCTACCTTGTCCAACTATAGCTAAGAACCATTCAGTTGATCCCATAAGTACAAAAAAAAATCATCAAAATCGGTGAAACAGTTTCGGAAAAGATTAATTACGAAAATTTGTTCAAATGTCGTTACAAATGTCTCTCTTAATTTTGCCTCCTGATGCCCAGGTCTTTTAGAAGAAGAGAGTGGTGCTATAAGGGTAGTTTTCACCAATCTTGATGTACACACTGATGCACCAAAAATAGTTTACCTCCTGGAAAACTGTTAAAAAATTTGCAGTGAGGGTGTCTGTGAAACAGTCGAAGATTGCATTTACTCAAAATCTGATAGGTTATCAGAAAGCTTAATTATATTCATTGGTTGAAGTTGTGTAATGATTAATTATTAATATTATTCATAATAACTGAATTGCATTAACAAAATTTATTTTTTGTTTTAAATACCTAAACATGTTACAAATTCCGTTTATATATTTTAAAAGATACGCGATGCGACAATTATATTGCAAATATTTCTATGCCTATGGTTATACTAAATTAACTTAACCTTCTGCACACCGTAAAATTTTGCGGACATTTTTATGTAGATTGTTGGGAGTAACAACTTTTTTTGCACCTGTTCATACCTTTTATATTATGAAATTTTAATTGTATAATATATTAAATGAGAATTATTAAATTCTGGAAATAATTAAAATTATTTTACCGAAAAATTCACATCATTTGGCTCATTTGTAATAAATAGTTTACAAAACAAAACAAAAAAAAAAAATTCTCTAAAGCTTGAGCAAAGAACAAAGAGTACAACTCTTCTGTTCAAGCTCCTACCCGCGGCTTTGATCGCGATGATGTCCTTAAGTCACTGTCAAAGAAATCATTTAAAATTAGGTAACTAAAATAATATGATAATTTTTTTAATTGCTTGACTACAATTATCACCGAAAGATTCTTTTGGTCAAGCAATTTTTGCCACCTGTGCCTAGGATGAGTTCTTAATCAAGTTGAGTTCACTCATACGAGACATTTCGAAAAAAAAAATGAATCAAAAATCTGAAAAAAGAGTAAGAAAATAACCAAATTAAAACCCTCTAAAATTAAAAGGTAGGTATCAACTATTGCTTAAAGGTAACAGAAAAATGAAAATAAATAAATTAAAAGGAGGATTAAAACTGACCGTAAAAATCATTATATTTTTTATTTGAATTGTGTTTTTTTGATTGAGCTCTCATTTATTGAGTTTATTATTTTAAAGTACATCCCGAAAAGCTGATGCTATAGTCAATTGAATAGTGAGCTGACCACCGGTATTTACTTATTGGAACGGCCAGATGGCGTTGAATTCTATTCCAATTACTCAAACTTTTCGTCGGACGATCATATACCTATGCCAACATCAGTTTCTTGCCGTTACCAAGCTAGTTAGTTGAGTACGTTAAGTACGCTGGCTAGTATTTGGGAGGTCTCGGGTTCAAACCCCGGGGCCGACTGGTCTGCCATGAGTTTTTTTCAGAGGTTTCCTCATGGTAATTTAAGTCACTGCATGCAAACTTATAAGGCGAATGCTGGGCCAGTAGTAATCCTCTGAACCCTACCCACACTTCCTATGTTCCATAAATATCCCGTCTCACCTATCCTTAGTGCACTTGTACATACAAGTGTATCCTCTGATCTGGCTGAAGGAGTTAATCCCAAACTCAAGCTGCCCGCCTCCCTGACACATACTTCAGGGAGGAATGAAACACGTGTGTTTCCTTTTTTTTTTCCTTTTTTTCTTGCCGTTCAGAAACAATATTTTTTTTTTTTAATCTCGAGAGACCTACAGTTTAACGCCGTTTCCGAACGGCCAATGGGCTTGTAAACAATGTACATTACCCAGCAATTAATCTCATAATTAGAACCACTAAATTCAGGACATACACAACACCCAAGAGCAAGGTGGGACTCGAACCCACATCCTCGGCTTACAAGCGGTGCACCTTACCGCTGGTCTACCGAGGCCTCTCAGAAACAATATTGTTTAGCCTATGTTATTTACATATGAAATGATGTGTACAAACATTCATGATGATTGGTTTAGCAGTTTAGGGGAGAGGGGGACCTTTGAACACTTTTGAAATAAAATATTATTTTTCTCATATGGTATTATTTTTCAAGATGTATTCTGTTTTATTAATAGATATGAGGTTTATACTACATAATAAAATTGATATTTATCTAATTTGACTCATTACAGTAACACAATTTCAATTTAAAAAAAAGCCTTATTTTGTTATGTGCCTCACTCGCGCGGCACATTTGAAACCCATAGGCGCAGTTTTGAAAAACCAGGACATCATGAGAATCATATTATTTAGAATATAATCAACACTATATTTGAGTTACTTGCATCTTATATTATCACTGTGCATTGCCACTTATTCAGTACACTAACTTTTAATTAAATGAAATTCTGAAACTCATAAACAGTCTGGGGCAGTCTTGAACAAGGGTAACAAACTCATTATTATAACTGAGATCAAATCAATTATTGCAAAAATATTGAAAAGTAATAACCCTGATAATGTCTTAAAAATATAACACTCTTAGGAAGGCAGTTTGAAGGTGTCAAAAATGAAATAATCAATCCAATAGCCTCAATGGCAACATTAAATAAATATTAAAAAGAAACAATTTCAATCTACTATGGTAGTTATTACTTAAACTAGCTTAAATTTACTAGTCAAATTTGAAATTTAATAAATCTGCCCCAATATCATCCTTCAGGAACAAAAATTTCTAGACGAAAAACTAACTTGTGTTCAATGACCTTATATTGGTAATACATTGGCTATAATATAAGCAACACTATAAAATAATATCAACTCGAAAATAATACTAACTTTGTCAGTAAAATGCTTACAATTTAAAAAAAATATGTTTATTTTGGTGTCCATAAAGTAACCGGTTAACGATTTTCCAAATGACACTGACAGTTACGTTAGTCGGGAACTGACAGATGTGTAGTTCAGTGTTACCAGTATTAAACAGGTTTTGGAGGTTAGAAAAGATAAAGGATGCGTTCATAAATCCAAAAATTCAAAACTGCCTCTGTTCTAAACTGCCCCCATCTCCCCTACTCGTGAAAGAGTAACAAATAAATCCACAAATCCACATTCGTATTTAAGATATCAGTTAGGATATATTTCCCGATACATAATAACATCTCCAGCGGCTCCCATCGAACCAAATGAGCTGAAATTTGGTATCCCGGATTATTCTCGATGCAGATCTAATCTATCAAACTTTGAGTACATTTTTCTGGCCGCAGCCGTTTTTACGTGGTTTTTGAAAATTTTAATCCACAGCTTCTGTAAATTGAGGGTTGACCAACGTACCAAATAGTACGTGGAAATAATGGACTACGATCCTTCACATTTCTTGCGACTTTTCTGGTACTTACCAAAAAATCTATAACTGCTGCTTCTGCTACAGTTATATTGTGTGAAAAACACAGTTCTCCGGTTTCCGATTCCATAATTATCGCAAAAGAATATCATAAGGGGATTAATGAACTTGAAGTTTCTTGTCTTTGAAATTTTGGTGATAAAGTAATGCTGTTCATGAATTTTTCATCTGCGTCACGAAATGTATTATCTGTTAGGGTATCGGGCATGATATATATATATATATATATATATATATATATATATATATATATATGTATATTAATAGATATATATATATATATATATATATATATATATATATAATTGTTTATTCGAATTGTTGTTGCCTCTGAACTATTTCTAATCTATTGATACTTATTAGCAATAACAGACTTGTTGAATCTTAATAAACTCGATTTTATTAAAAAGTTGACGTTTCGCCACGACATTCGTGGCTTTATCAAAACTAATAAAGCCACGAATGTCGTGGCGAAACGTCAACTTTTTAATAAAATCGAGTTTTTTAAGATTCAACAAGCCTGTTATTGCTAATTATTATCAATAGATTATATATATATATATATATATATATATATATATATATATATATATATATAGGGAGAAAATGCTTAATCAGGTATGCAGTCTTAGGGCTGATTAAAAGAAAACTCTTGTTTCTGTTCAAGCTTTCGAGTCTTTATTGGCTCTTCATCAGGAACTCTACAATAATAATCATAAAGATACAAACAACATTAAGAATGCTTCCAAAAAGATATTACTTACGAAAAATGAGGTTGAACTCAACAGGTGGAAACCGTATAAACTTTTCGCCGACATCAAAAGGATAAGGTTAAAAAACCAATACGTGTCACAAAGTAAAATTAAATAATAACATGAGATAGTGTAAAATGACAAATTATACAAGAAAACGTGAGAGAGGACCGTTAAAACTTTACTTAAAACGAAAAATGCGAGAAAGAACTCCCAATTGACAAGTGACGCAGCAGCGTGGGACGCCGTTAGTCGTTTATGGAAAATAAAACAGTTGACAGATCATTGCCAACCTTAAGAATTCGATGATCAGTAAGGTGTGCCAACCCATGAAAAATCACTATGAAACAGAATGGAGAAAAGAGTTTTCAGTTGGAGAAGGGAGGTTTAACAAATATGCATAAAAAACACTAAGATCAGCGATATCAGTCCTGGCATTCATAGCATTAGGTTCTCTCACGATGGAAGACATTTCCAGGAAACATCTCTTTTTTAAATTAGATTCATGCTCCAAGACACTAACACCACCATAATCAGGAATGTGATCCTCATCTAAAACGTGTTTTGCTAAGGTGCAAGTAATTTTTGAATTTCTAATATCTCCCCTATGTGAGCAAATCCTGTCCTTAAGCTTCCGTTTAGTTTGACCAATATATTTGAGGTCGCATTGTGAACAAGGTATGCAATAAACCACATTGGATTGTTCTAAAATTGGGTCCCTATCTTTTAACTTTGAAAAAATACTATTAATAGTGAGTTGATTTTTGTAAGAAATGTTAATGGAGGGAAATCTTGAAAAAATTTTTCTGAAATTGTGAACCATTGAATGAAAATACGGTAACGAAAAAAAGAATTTAGAGTTTTGTGATCTCAGATCAGGTGGAACATTGTCCGAAGGAAAAACGTCAATGGTAGCTCTCTTGAACAATAGTCCATATACCAACTTACTTGGATAACCGCTATTAACAAAAAGAAGTGCAAGTTTTTTCAGATTTAGGTTGCGTAAGGAGGTGTGGCTGGTTCTCACAACTCTGTTTTTCATGCCAATTACGAGGTTGATTTTCAGTTTGTGTTGGTGGTAAGAATCATAATGTAAGAATCTACCCGAAGCACCTGGTTTGGTATACCAACTTGTAATGATAGAATTGTCACTCCTTCTGATAACTTTAGTATCCAAGAAGGGGACACTGCATCCTTCATCTTCCTCCTCAATAGTAAAATTTAATGACTCATGATACGAGTTAAAAACCAACAAAACCTCCTGCAACCTATCCTGAGGGACACTCAAAATAATATCGTCTACATACTTTTTCCAAAAAGGAATATTAAAAGGTAACTGGTCTAAACCTAGACAGTCGTCTAACCTTAACAATTATATATATATATATATATATATATATATATATATATATATATATATATATATATATATATATATATATATATATATATATATATATATTAATCCTATAAGAATAGCACTACTATAATTCATGCACTGAAAATCAAACTTCACGTATAATTGACATTGGGCCGAATTCATAAGATATCCTCCAAAGCATAAAGTAGAAGTACAACATTTTGATTGGAAGTAAAAGGTAGAAATATAAGCATTGCCTTCTTTTCGTATTTATGATCATTACCTTATACTTGCAAAGATATCCTCATCGAGTAGTTAAGGGTCGCCTCGTGTCATCTATCTGACATATCACTGTCTCTTTTTTTAACAATTTTTTATAATTTGGTTCAACACCAAGAGCAGGATTTCTAAATGTAGTCATGAGGCACGGCTCTATCCCATAACCATCATCACCAATAAGTACGACATTCGCTTTATGTCTCAATTGTAATTTAACCTACGAATTTCTCCATATCCTCAAATCGTGGACGGATCCGAGCCAATTAACGTCGAAGCTATTGAAAATTTCTCTCACATTAAAAGTGGCTTGCACATCCAGAGTAGGTTTACGTTTTCGATTGATGCACTCATCTCCATTGCGATGTGGTTTCAGTATTTCTATGTGAGTATAATCAATAACACCTATTGCAGTCGGAAATATATACTTGCTTTGCCACAACTGTTTTGCCTTTATTATTTCATTGTTCGTCTTTGGACACTTGATCCATTCGTTTCATTGCTCAATAATTTTCTCAGCTACTTCGTGCATAGTTCGAGACACCGTAGTTTGACTCACTGCAAGTTCATAACCAATCACTCTGTGATATTGATATCCCAGATCACTGAGATAGAGTAGAGTAGACATTTCGTCATGTGAATATTTATTTGCCCTATATCCAAAAACCTAATTGTTGGGAAATCGACTTTGAATATGATACACACCTCAACTTTAAACCTATTTAACTTTTATATAATTTATAGTTTTTAAACGTTGATAACTCGTATGTGGAACTCATTAAGCATATTTTTTCATTAATTACTCTGCATAATAATGAATAATTTACAATTCAAAATTTGGATATAGGGCACAAACCGTTATTTTACCCAAAAAGTTGATATGAAACTTGGATGTAGATCAAATATCACATTTTATGAGGATATAGATCAAAAGAGAACTACACCTTATATTGTTTTATATCAATAAAGAAGGGTCTATCCCTGTGTATTTTATACATATTTTTTGAATAATAAAAAAATTTGTGAAGGTAATGAATAATTAAACCGAAGAAATGCGATACTATTATATTACTATTTTAAATATAAGTATTAAAAAATGTATAAAACTTTAACAGTAACGAAAAATAAAATATTAAAACTATATCTTAAGACTAAAAAACATTAAACCATATATTTTTATTTCTTCTTTGATTTGGTGGACGACGATTTCTTTGGCAAAGTACTTCTTTTGATAAGGAACTTTGATTGTTTAGTATCTTCTTATCAGCAGATGCTTTTGTTTTTGAAACATGCACTTCTTGAAGACATTTTTTCTCTGTATCAATTTTCTTCTTCACATTATTGGACAAAGATACTTTGTGAAATTTCTATTTCTTCTTAGAAGAACTTGATGCTTCTTCTTCTAGTTTTCTTTTCACCGGAACCTTAGTTTCTATTATGGAATGTTTTCCATTATTTTTCTCCTTAATTTTCTTGTCTCCGACAAAAATTGGTTTTGTTTTTAAAATATGTTGAAAAAATTCCAAATCAACTCCATCCAAGTATTTCATCATGGACTTCAAACGCTCCCTTTTGTCTTTGCGCAATCCAGTATTAAATTCCGTGATAATGGTAATTTGAGGAAAATTTGACAAAATTATGGGGCAATCTTGCGTTTTTGATTTTTTTTTTGAGTCGTTACGAAAAGTTAGACCCAGTATCTTTTGAGTAAATTATTTGTTTTATTTTTGTATATGGAATTTCACTCTACATATAAGTTTGAGCTACTTCCTGATAATTATAAAAATCTGATAGTGTTATTTGCATAACAGTAAGTTTTGTCTTAAAATAGTTTGGTATGTGACACAAATATTTAATTAGGCTCAATGGGCTCTTTATTTCCTAAGGACGTAAGTACCTTTCTATGATACTGTGAACTGCATCTATTTCCTGAAGGTTAAAATTTTAATTAGGGCACTAGCAATGTGATTGCCAGCTCTGCCAGATATATACTTTCCATTGGCTCTTTGGACAAAGAATGAATGTAGACTATAGAAATTTGGATAATTAAAATCTTGTAAGGGATATAGTAGGAGTGTTTTGTCAGAATAATAAATTTTATTGGTTGTTTGGATATAGGATATAAGTAGACTTCTCTGTTAATCAAAAAATATAAATACTTGCACGGGAGATGGGGCAAATGTTTAATCAAGGATATAGGACTTACGTATGCTACAATTTACTCATAGCAAACGTAGAGCCAAATATTATTATAATGGATATAGAATCAATAGTAGTAAAGTTTATGTTTAAAATTTTGTATGTAGAGCATGTGTTGCACTGTAAAATAAATTATTGGATATAGGATTAAAGCAGCTCTCAACATTCTAAATTTTTGGGATATAAGGCATTAATTTATTGAAAATCTCGTTTATCTTTGATAATTCATAATATATTTTTGGTTTTATAGAACAAGTGCATTTTGAGCTTTAAAAATATGTATTTAACTCAAAACCGCCAAAAATGTGATATAGGGCAAATAAATACTCATATGACGATTTATTTATTTTCTGAACAGACGACAACGCTCCTTCCCAAGTTTCATCATTTGCTCCTAAAAATCTTTCCGCAAGCCACTACATTTTCTTCATCGAAACGGTGTGATCCTTTAAAATCACCGACAAGTGTCGGTAATTGGTCAGAAGACCACACTACTAATTTCTGAAGGATATGCTTTTTATTAAAAGTAAAAGGGAAAGATTATGAATATTCTCATTCACTTCTATGCAAGTAAATTTTTCAAAGGATATGCTTATACTATGAAAGTGTAGGGTTTTGCTCATTTTGAATACGTGCTGAAGGTTTACATTCATATTTTGCAAGTATAATCATGTCCTTCTTTTTATGATGAATTCGGCCCAATGTATAAAATTACATGTTACAAACAAAAGCATAAAAAAGAAATAGAATTCTTTCAGTGTATTCACCAAAGTGTATTCATTCCAGAGAGTTAGTTTTTTTAATGATTGGGTCTTTGTAATGTTGGAATTGGCCTCCACAGTGCGAATTAATCTTAGTGACCTCAATTAAAGCCGAGACGTAAAGTAAACCATAATTAAGTTGTACTAGTATAATAGATGTAGGGTACGTTCAAAATTGAAGTACTGGTATAAAATTAGATTCGTGTAATGAGATTAAAATGTTCAATAGTTTTCTGGAAATAATTCATATTGTTCAACAAATGTATAATATTTCAAAGAACGTTCTTTCGTAAATTGAAAAAATTTCAAATCGGTTAATTTGGTTAACTTTGAAATAAAAAAAACATCGAAATACTTTTTCAATATTTTCAATAACTGATGAAAAATTGTGTATATGACATGGAAATTCTTGGAAATTGTGGATGCCTGAGTACATAGAAAAATATTAATTTTTTCTTGAATACAATGCTTTCGTCCAGGCTTTCGTAAAATTGTTCAGAATTTTTTCGTAATCTCAGCTCTAGAAGAAGAGTTTTATTGGTTACCCTGCGATGTTTACAAAAAGTTGTGAAAAAATTCGATTAATTACATTTATTTGAACTATGAGAATTCTACTTTCAAAATCTTTTTTGTAAATTGAAATCGGACCATACCTGTCGCATTCAGGTCTGCTGGAAAATTGCATAGTAAAATATTCAAATGACCACAGATCAAAAACTATGCATCGGACAGTTACTGATCCGCACAAATAAAGTTTATATTGATAAATAATACTAGCCGGAGGATCTACGCTTCAACTCAAAAAATAACCGAGTTATGAATTTTTGAAACAACTGCATTTTGGCCGGTTTTTTTCGATTTTTTCATAGACTAAGAGTCTGATCGAGTAATCCGACCTCTCATATTTTTCGTCTTTTCATTTTCTACAATAGGTCTATTAACACTATCACGATTACTCTGATAGTTTCAATTTTATAAGCAAAAAACTAAAAAAAAATTTTTGCATAAAATTGTTAATAACAAAGATATAAATAATAAATATCGCTATATCATGTGGAACTATTTTACAAACAATGGCGGAGCTGGTTTTCTTTTTACACAAAATGCTCACTCTAAATTTCTGTAGCTTGGCCTATAACCTTCCAGTACACGAGTGAAAAAAAGTTGCGCCAGTAGACGGGTCGGTTCTCTCAGACCCTAACTCATTATATTTTTTTTATAAAAAATTTCTTTTTTCTAGCTTCATTTATGTTTTATTTTGAGGTATTGAAGAGTTTTTTCTAACTTGAATAATAAGAAAGCCAATTTTCTAATTTTTTATGTTTTTAATAATTCAAATTATAATTTATTCTTTTTTTAACATTAGTATCAGGAACAATAAAAAAATTATAAAAAAATGCCTGAACAAACAATGTCGAGGTTAGGATTCTTTAAACAAGAGGTCATATAAACTTTATCAACTAAAATAAGACAACTAGTTCAACAACAGGAATAAAAAAGTATGAAATATCTACTACTTTTACTCACTACATTCGGAACAAAAAATTACAGCGTGCGCGAAATATAAGAAATTATTACATTCTTTACAGTAATATTTTGTTTTACGATCTTTACAATATTTCGTGTTCTAAAATTTCTACGAATTCGGGATCTAAAATATCTACAAATTCTGGATCTAAAATTTCTACGAATTCGAGATCTAAAATTTATACGAAGTCGGGATCGGCAATCATCATCGGTATTTACTTCGACATCGATTTTAACTTCCTCGAACAATTTACCAAGTGTATTTACTTCAACTTCATAAGAATCCATAATAAAACAAAATATAATGAATACTTGTCCAGAAAATTACAATAAATATAACTCGAATATTTCCCGAATACTTACACCAACGCACGGGTCGGGTCTGACAAGACGTTTCTCGTGATCTATCATGCCCTAAGTAATAAACTTGACTGAAAACAATACTAATCGTTAGGAAAGGTACAGCGGAGCTCCTCACCCAATTCAATGACATCAGAAAAGAGTGCCATAAAAACAAAACGCCCGGTCTGTTAGACCCAACCCGTGCACTGAAAGGTTAAGGAGGTGCTATTTTCAAATTTCTTCCAACTATCGCAAGTTTCATGTAGCAGAAGGTATTTAAGCTCTTCGTCCCTTCCAAATTGACTTAGGGAGTTAGGAATGTGTATCTGGAAAGAACAAAAATGAGGGAAAATACGACATTAGTGGAAGAGCAGTAGAGCTCTTCCACTAATGTATTTCCTCACCCGTTTTTTATTTTTCTCGAAAATCTATAATCTACATATATATATATATATATATATATATATATATATATATATATATATATATATTGTATACACTCTCCCTTTTTATATGCTCGAGCTCGCAGAGAGAGGATATATATATATATATATATATATATATATATATATATATATATATATATATATATATATATATATATATATATAAGTACGAATTATTCGTGTTAAACGGAAAACACGCCCGTGGTTATAAAATTAAGTGAACTAGGACATTTATTTGAAACTACGTGTTTTCCTTTTAACACGAATAATTCGTACTTATATTCATTTTCCATTGCGATAAAATTCGGAGCGAATGCTGCTTGCGGTGTGTAATGTTGAATCACATCGAATTGATGTGTCAGCTTTACTCTTGCTTAGCGAATATGGTAGCCACCTTTGGGTGTTCCGGACGTACTAGTTCTCGTTGCCGAAATGTTTTCGTCTGTCTGAAAGATGTGGTTCAATTGTTTCCGACTGGTGGCGCTGTGTCATATTTATATGTCATGGAGTTACTAGAAGAAATATTTATGACCGTTTGAAATGTTAGTTTGGTTATCACTCTCGGTGGATGGATGATACTGATGAGCCCCGATAAGGGCGAAACAGTCTGTCTATCAATTTCCATCGATTGTGATAAACAAATTAACATTTCGAACCGTCTAAGGTAGATGTTGATATTTCGATGCTTCGTGAACTCTTATAACCAGCTCCGCTAGGAGGTTTGTTTGATTACTTTCAAATAAATGTCCTAGTTCACTTAATTTTATATAAATATATATATATATATATATATATATATATATATATAGGTTCTGGTAAGTTTTCAGTTATGACAACAAGATATAAAATTAAGGAATTTACTACTTTCTCATCATTTACAAAGAGACTTATCTGTTCATTTATTCAATCTTCTATCGACGTTTTATCAATTATAATCTAGGTGGATTGTCCTCTGTTGATTGCCTATTCTTGTCCCCAAGCTTGGAAGTTTTCTTCCCTGGTTATTTTGTAGCTGAGGTTATATTGTAGCTTCAGTTGAATTTTCTTTATAGGGAAAACATAATAAGCGATACGCCCCCTACCGGTGTCGAATATTACTAGAGCATGGGAGATAGATTGCTTTGTTTACATCTCTTTACGTGTATTTTATATGAGAAGTTGTTGAGTTTTAATTGTATTTTGGATCGTTTACAAACGTTCAGAAGAGATGAATCACTATTGTTGTGTATTCTATTGTTCATATTGGGCAAAAAAACCGAATATAGCTTACATACCTTTCCGAAAGCTGGACAATTCAAAGTTGTATTCCAAACAAAGTTGGGAAAGTTCATAACTTGAAGATTGAAAAAAAATGTCTGAACATAAGAGAGTTGTTCTTTACAGTTTACTGAGAATAATTATTTTCCCTGCAGTAAGTGTGGATTTTTCCATATAGAATTATTACTAATGATGTGCAATTTTCAGCTAACCGAAAACGTAGAGTTTTTGAAGTCCAATGCTATTCCAACGAAAAATCTTCCACTTTTATCGGAATCTGAACCTGGGCCATCATCCAGAGATTCTAGATTATTGTATTTTCTTTCATGTAACAACCAGAGATACTATTAAATAATAATAACAAATGATGTTTATTTGCACAACCAAAATAACAGTTTATCATAACATCAAGAATATGAAATAAATCTGGACTCTATAGCTAGGTAAAAACTAAAATATTCAATTATATAATCAGGAAAACAGAGATTTTATCAAAAAAATCAGACTCTCAGAAGTCCACCGTACTTTTAGGATAGCTGTTATACGTCAGGAAAATTCAAAAAATATAATAACTTATTACGTTCAAACCATTCAAGCAGAGTATTCATATTAATTCTTCTTTTATTTCATGTTGTTTCTTTCAGTTTAGCTGGTAAGTACTTAGTTTTGTCCATTATACTCAAAAATTCTTCAGTTCGTAATGAAAGTAGACATGTCAGAGATGTTTTCTTGAAACTTTTGAAAGTTTTTTTATTTTTTAAATAAATAGGTGTTCTATCATACAGCCTTTTCATGAGGTATACATAGTTCCTTCAACCAATTAATTTATTCGTCCTCTACTTTATTTTATTATTGATTTTCATGTTCAATGATAAAAACTCAGTGTAAATTTCAACTTGATGTAGGTAGGTTATCTACTGTTGAACAGAGATAAAATTGTCCTCAATCCAAACACAATATATCACAGGAAAATACAAAGTCCAAAAAAAACACAAATTACGACGATAAACGTTCGAAAACTCAAAACGAAATGAACGTAAATACCATAACAACCAATGTAAACAAACAGCTAATCTCCCATGCTCTAGTACCTATATTAGCCGTTCCGGCGCTACGATCTTAATTTCGGACGCCTATAGCTCCAGTCAAAGTTTCTTTAGCTCCAGCCAAGGTTTCTTCGGCTCCAGCCAAGGTTTCTTTAGCTCCAGCCAAGGTGACTAAAATAATTCGGGGCAAATCAAACTTAAAATCTTCCAAGAGTCTCTGTAGGGTATCGATGGCCAATTCAAATTAACATATATATTGATCTCAAGCAAAGATGCTAAGAAAGACAGTATATGTTCCAACATTAAACTGAACATAAGATATGACCACGTGAAATTTGCCATCGTTAGCCTACAAAAATTATGTGTCAAATTGAAAGAGTAAAATAAGCAAATAAATTAAAACATTTTAAATTAGGAAATGTAGGATGATTATTTCAATATTGAAAGATAAATAATTTAATATAGATAAATGAAAAAAAGTGAAATGGCGGAATATGAAAAAAATTAACTCAGATTTTTAAGATAATAATGCATCTATACGAAACAATTAGATTTCTTCTCATAACTAACCATCTATCAGACGCCATAGATATTGAATACCTATAATTTTACACTTAACGATGTTACTTCTTCAACAGCTATTTGCCAAAAGAGGAGAATGCTTCACGTGCAAATCCGACGCTATCTCGATATTCCCGCAAGTCATTCCCAACTGGACGAGTCTATTATTCATAGGTGAAACAAAAGTAAAGTAGCATTTTATACCGTGAATCACGGTATTTTAATGTAGAATTCAGTGGCGGCGGTTAAGCGGAGAATTTACACGTTACAATATATATATATATATATATATATATATATATATATATATCTTCCTTTTAAAAGATTCATATTATCAATTCAATGAGTCAAATGACTGTATTGCAAGCAACATATTTCCTTAACTCAGCATGTAGTTTGACCTTCTATCTAATGGAATTGAAGTGTTTTCCCCAGGGGTATTCACATCTTTCATTTATGCCAGTAGGGTCGCTGTTTCGTTCGGTATATATATTCTAACTGCAAAGTTGAATGAAAGAGGGAAGTGATAACCCGCTGGAGTATTTACTGAAAACTACGCCCTCTCTCCGTCGGAAATTTAAAAAAATTCAATATGTGTTGCAGACGAATTTTCTTGGCTTATGTATTGCGTTGAATATTCACACATAAATTAAGCAATATTATTTCAAAGAGGATTACTGTACGTCGACTTAATTAAAACATAACTGGGAGGCATTTCTATAATACCTACCCGTTTGGTGCGTTCACTAAGCTCACATCGTTACTTTGTAATAGCAATTAGGAGGCATCCGTTCATAACGTGAGGCGTTTAGGGGTTCGAACCAAACCTCATACAATCTCACGTGGGCGAGAGGGTGGTCTCGGCAAATCTCACGTAATTTTTTTTCCCGCAGGAAACAGTGTAAGATTGCGAGGAAACTGGATTAAATTTGGTAAAAAATGTTTCTCCACTAAATATTCGTCGCGTTTGAATTATAAACTGATAGAAGAATTTATTAATTATTAATAAAGTCTCCTGAGACTGAATTAGAGTTAATATTTTTTACATTACATAAAGTGAACAAGGAAAATTCTTTAATAATTTAAAAAATTATCAAACAACTTTCCAAGGATGCTGGATATACGTATTCAGCAACGCAAAATCTGCATTCACAATCGAACGGTGAATTATAGAAATTGTCAAGTCACCCCGACTCAAAATCTGCATACAGCTGTTTCGATCTTATTAGATCTCATCAGTGCAGCTTATTTGACCCGTAGTGAATTAACAAATTTCTAATTGTTCCCCAATATTTTTAAATTATTAAAGAATTTTCCTTGTTCACTTTATGTAATGTATGAAATTGACCATGCTCGACAAGTATGTTTTTCATGATTTGATTAATATTTTTTTAATATAATAATAGTTTTTTTAATAAATCTAATATCTTCTAGCACAAATCAACTTATTCACATTGAAAATATGCATTTTGAAAAATCTCACTTGAGATGTCGTGAGGAGAAAATCTCACGACATCTCAGCAAGGGAAGAGGGGGGTTCAGAATTCACCAAAACGCCCTCACGTAATTAATAGATATTCCCTTACTGACATTTATCTGAGAAGAATTGAAAATTGAATATAAACCTTTACCGTGAGATATGAATAACCTCAGATTTATATCCTAAACTATTCCACTTGCCACGAACTTTTCTCCACCATTGCAAAGTGATCTCCACAAAATTTTCGTTATCTATTTCATTCTGAGAATCTGTTTGTGTCATAGCAGCTATTGATGCTTCATACGGCTCATGTTTGTCTAGCAGTGATATACTAGTCTCATGCCTATAGCTCTGTACCTAGCACTCCTTGTACCTACTTGACTAATCAAGAAGTGAGTCTTATAGACGACCCGTTATTCACCCCTCACCTTCATTCAGTCGAACATTGGGAGGAGGATGTCGACTTATGTCACTTTCACATATATTATTTCGGTAGGTATTCTGCAGCAATCGCTTTTATCATTCCACCAGGAACACCATTTATTTGTCATACAAGATTTGCTGATAATATACAACATTTTTCGCAAATATCTCAACAGCCGGAACAGCAATCTATCAAAAAGCGCTTCTGAATCGAACCGAAAATCTAGAATGCTGTACTCTCAGAAAAATCAAGTTATCGGAGTTGTAGGGTTTAAATTTTATATGTGGATTGAGTTTATGTCATGGAAAATGCCCACTCAATTAATTTATTCCACTGCAGCAATTTTTATGTTGAAATTTCAAGTTTTTTTTAGAATTTTTCAGAATTACGCAAATATTAGGGAGGTGCTATTTGGCGGTTTCAAATGTTTTCTCCCACCAGTGCAATTTTTATATAGAAAATTCATGTGTTTTGCAGATATTCAAGCTTTATACATCTCTACAGGTCCTCTAAATTGACTTAAAAGCTTAAGATTTTGTATCTAAAAAGAACAAACATTATTAGAAAATACGATCATTAAGTAGCAAGCAACCAAATTTGCATTGAAATGTCGCATTTTCATCGACTAAAAAAACTCTGATATAATCATAAGTGAAAACAGAAATGTAATACCGGATTAAGTGTTTATATACCAAACACGTGAAATTCCTCAAAAAAAATTTACAAAACTATTAAATGACTGATGATGGATTCTTCAAGTGTTTTCATGTATTATTATATTGGATTTATTATCAGAACCAATATCATAAAGCATGTCTTCATGCCAAAATGGATACGTTGGTGATTGATAGAGATTGTGACTAATGCTTTATCCCAAACTGGAAAGTGAAGATTGGAACATACTTTCAATTTTTCCTTCGAAAACGGTGGAGCATACCAGATTCATTTTTCCTTCATATCCTTCAAAATCTCTCTAAATCGATTTGATATAAACATGTATTTAAACATAACTTGGGAATGAAAGGATTTCTTTCTCGCTTATAGAACCTCAATAGAAAAATTTATACAGACACTCGCCAGACTGAGTAGGTGTGACAAGAAACATCTAATGAAACCTCTGTAGCAATTTAAACGGTTACTGTGGTATTATTGGGATTGTCGGTTTAGAGCATGTAATGTCGAAGCATCATGGGGAAGATAAGAGATTAAAAGTATCTTTCGGTTTTGTTCTGTACCTTAATTCATAAACTTTTGCTATTCCTCAGGCGTCGACAGTATTCATTTTGTGATTATTTCAATGAAAATTATTCTTTTTGTTTATTTTCAAATGATGCGTTCAATCATTTCACCTAATTTTATGTGTGTGCTAAAAATTAGAGCATATTGAATGTTTATTCATGTCAAGAAATTTCTTGAATTGAATTTGAAAAAGAAGTCTGGCTTAACGCTCAATGAAACATATTTGAATAATCATAACAAGGACACATTTATCTTGAAAATCACAGCTATATCGATATATCTTCATGTTTTATTTAAGTTGTCATATTTCAATACTAAACTGGAAGTATTTGAGTTGTACTGGAATATAATTGTTCAAAATAGTGTGTAATTTGAAGTCTGTCTGTTTGTGACAAATAGGTGAATTGATCATTTGTAAGCCCTTATTGTATGCTTATATAATATATATATATATATATATATATATATATATATATATATATATATTTATATATATATATATATATATATATATATATATATATATATATATATATATATATATATATATATATATATATATATATATATATATCTAATATATATCTAATATATAAAATTCTCGTGTCACGGTGTTAGAAGTTAAACTCCTCCGAATTGGCTAGACCGATTCTCATAAAATTTTGTGTGCATATCAGGTAGGTCTGAGAATCGGCCAACGTCTATTTTTCATCCCCCTAAATGTTAAGGGTGGTCCACCCCATTCTATTTTTTGAATTTTCAGACAAAACATTCTGTTCTATTTTTTTTATGATCCTGCATTCTAAAATACATACAACCCTAAATTGTCAGCCCTCTACGATCAACCCCTATTTTTTATTAATTAAATTCCTCCGAAATGGCTCCACTGACTCCCATGAAATTTTGTTTGCATATTGGGTAGGTTTGAAAATCGGCCAACATCTATTTTTCATCCCTCAAAATAAAAAGGGTAGTCCACCCCTCAATTTTTTTTTGAACTTTCCAAACAAAATTCTTTGTTCTATTTTTTTTATGATGAAGCATTCAAAAGTACATATAACCCTAAATTTTCACCCGTAGAGGGAAGAAATCAACCCCTATTTTCAATTTGTTAATTATAAACGGCAAGATTTTTATTTTTATTTTGTCATGACTCATAATGAAAAAAATTATATAACTCTCAATTTTTCACCCTTCTACGATCGACCCCTATTTTCCATCGCGATTTTCATATTTTTTATTTCATCCACAGATCCGCAATAGGGTTGCAAGATGGCAATCGAAAATAACAATAGTCGGTCTAAGAATAGGTCGTAATATATTTTTCATACCCCTAAGTGATTAGGGTGGTCCACCCCAAACATTTCTATGATGTTGCATTAACAAATACATACAGCTCTAAATTCTCACCCTTCTATCAACAACCCATATTTTTTAATAGCCATCTTAATAATTTAAACGTTTGCCGGGTCAGATAGATTGATAGATAGATAGTTAGATAGATAGATAGAAAGATAGATAACTATCTAGATAGTTAGATATATAGTTAGATAGATAGAAATACATCGGCAGACAGATGAATAGATAGATAAATAAAATAATTTATATGGCAGAACAACGATTGCTGGGTCAGCTAGTATATATATTTATATATATATATATATATATATATATATATATATATATATATATATATATATATATATATATATATATATATATATATATATATATATATATATATTCAGGAGGATTCATGATCAATGGTAACTTAGACGTTCATAGAAAACGAAATATTGATTGTAACATTATTTAAATAACCTTTTTCAGAACTGCCTTATACAAATTTACCAAAATTATTTTTATAGATACTTGCTTTTATTTCGGAAACCTAACTACTTGGGTATAGGAACATGACAAATCATACTAAAATATTCGAAAAGCAGTAGTGCAGTGAAATATGAAATAATATATAGGGTGCCTCATTTTGATTATCAAAGTTACTTCTACTTTCTGCTATAATCCTCAATGTTTATGCGCAATGTATTCTGCATCCATATAGTGAATTCTGTTATCTGAGTAATCAAATTTTCACGACCATGAATCACCATGTGTAAATTTATATTTATTTATTTATATATATATATATATATATATATATATATATATATATATATATATATATATATATATATATATATATATATATATATATATATATATATCCCAAAGTGCTGTTTAACTATCAAGGACCAAGTACCAAATGTGTCAGCTTCTATTTACTTGCAAAATTATGAAAATTGTTAACTATGACAGTCTCGAAAAATTGGACAGTCATAAGATGCAGGAGATAAGTTCTAGTACTGATTCTAGTACTGAGGCAAGAAGTATTATAAAAGGTTGGAACGAGCGATTAATTATTTTCCATTCACACTGTTCCCCGGATTTCTATTATTTCCAAGCCATATATGAATTCAGTAGAAAACTCGTGACGCATTCTGAGCAAGTGCCTCTGAAGTTGGTAGCAACAATTCTAACCATCATTATTATTGTTATAGCGATTTGTAATCATATTTTAGCCGAAAATACATACTTATATACATATATATTGCAGTGTATCGAAAGAAATCAGGAGAGGCAGTAGTTTTTTTTCTCCGTTTTAGAGCACCTAGACTACGATTTTCAGAGAATTTGTCATGTCTAATAAATTGGTAGTCCTAGCGGCTCCCATCAAGTCAAATGAGCTGAAATTTGGTACCTGAGATTGTTTTTGTTGCAGAACAAAAGTAACTAAATTTGAGTAAATTTTTACAATTGCCACCATTTTAACGTATATATTTTAATTTTCATATAAATATCCTGCCCGATACATATTGACTTCTCCAGCAGTTCGCATCGCACCAAATGAGCTGAAGTTGTTTCCGAGGTAGAACAAAACTATCAAGATTTGGTTGAATTTTTCCAACCGCCACCATTTTTACGTAGATATATCTTGTTTTTTAGTGATTTTTGAATACGAACATATATATATATATATATATATATATATATATATATATATATATATATATATAGATATTTAGATATATGAATCTGAGTTTTTGGTGCCAAGCATCATAAAAAGTCATGAAATGAAAAACTATCTTAGTCCTAGGTCCAACTTCGCTAATCGCACCCATTTTAATAAGCAAGTTTTCAAAGTGGAAACCTGCTAAAAGAACTTCTCCGTATTGACATGGGAGATTCAAAATTTGTATGTATAATAGCAAAAAATGAGGGCAAAAACGACATTAGTGACGTACTACTGTTACTCATCCGTTTTTGTACTATTTTTTGTGGTACAAATTGAAAGGTCTTCGAGGAAAAAGATATTCAGTTATAATAACACAAGAGCATCGAAAATAATCGATTATACTTCCGAGTCACGAGACGTAATTTGCGAAAAGAAAATACGTCTAGTGACGAGGTTGTTATAACGATTATTTTAGTTTGATCGAGTTGATATTTGTTACGATTATATAACGAATAAACAACACCGCCAGAACTACAACCAGAACGTTGCATTGTGAAAAATGAAGCGAAACTTCATCAAACTTAATTATACTTTTTTTTGATAGACGCCAAAATATCGTCAATATGAAAACATTCACATTTTGACACGAGGCGAAACACCAAAACGATTATATCCCGTCGTCAAGGGTATATACACTTTTCCTAATCCCATACTGTTATTTTGATTTAATGGTACTCAGATGACAATTGAAAAGTCAGTGTTACGGCCGCCGGCCGTTATAATTTTATAACGGCCGGCGGCCGTTAAGAAATCACTTGTTCAAATATTTATTTCAAAACATCATTCTGCTTACAATAACATTGAAATCTTGGTGCACAGCGAGTTGGGAGAATAAACCTCTGATTTTCATTTCGCATAGGCTAATAATACATCTTCATTAACCACCTTTACATTATTGCTTTTACGCCACATTTCAAAATTTTCATATTCTTTTTGATATCGCCCTTGAGTTATTTTCGGCAGTTAATCAACACTCGTTGCACTGCACATGATTCTCCCAATATTTCTAAAGGAATTTGATTTTGTTCCTCAATTTCATCAATTTCATCCATGGTCGTCGTTAAAGCGAACTTGAGAACACAAAAAACTGACGTTGTTTATAAAACTGTCAAACTGTTCCATGACAACAGAGTGCACGACGTTGGGATTTTTCTTTAGAATTGCGAGGTACAGGGTTTTTTCTTTCTTCGGAATCAAAATATAATCTTTCAACGGGATTACGAAAATTTTTTAACGACACACGGCCGATACGCAAATAATGGATTCGGTTAGTTATAATCCGAGGCGCAGCCGAGGATTACAATATCCAACCTCATCCGTTATTTGCTACATATCGGCCTTGTTACGTTAATAACTATATCAATACGCAGTAATTATGCAAAGTTCACGGATTCTATTGGCTTATTCATGCATGAGTTATATAATCTATCAAATTTTGAATCTGAATTCGATAATAGTGAAACTGAAAATGTTCAAATCAAATACTTTTCGTAAACACAAACTAATTATAACAAGAATTATCAATATTGACTACGGATTTGCAAGATTTGTCGAACTGAGTGAGCTTTTGTTGATTATTATTTATAAATTCAATTTCCGAAATATTAAAAGGATGTCGACTTCCGGTCACAATATCGATCAGTGTAAAAGCGAATACGAGGAACATGAAAAAGAAACCATGGCAATCACCACCTCACATGCAGAAAAAGCTCATACTGAACATAATGACGAAGTCATTAGTATTGCATAACCAGGCGCTCTTTTTGATTCTATCCTCATTTTCATGGAGTAACAAGCGCGATGGCCGTTCCGCCACGCTAATAACATTTCTTGGTATCCTCGGAGGTGGGATGGTTGCCGTCAGGCACGTAACGTAGGGAAATTTTGTGAACAGAATTTTCTCCGATTCTGATTCGTTGTTTTGATTTGATCAGCTCGACTCTTAATCCCATTGCAAATTATTCGTGTTCTATTTCCTGATTCATATGAAATTTTTGAATCAAGGAAACCGAAGGAATTCAATAAACATCGTGTGTACGCAATCAATGCAAGTAATAATAAAATACTGGTTTTTTCAATTTTCATAATATATTTGAAAAAATTGGTAGTTTTAAATCGAAATGGCATGCAACCAAAATGTCAGTTTAAACTATGAGTTCAATCAAATCAAAATACATGGTGCCAGAATTCCCTCACATTCCTGACCTAGCAAGATACTCAGAGCAATTATTGTGTCTTGAGGTTATGGAAACAATAGTTTTCTTAGACTTATTGACAAAATTAGACAAATTGACAAAAATTGAGTATCAGAAGCTAAATTTCATACAAAATTTGGGTTTGAGAGGTATACATCCGACAAAACGAGAAATAAGTATTATCTAGTGCAAAATTATCTAGAACGAAATACACGATATTTACAGGGTGTTTCTGAATTGATGCGAATGATTTCAATGAGTGATTATTTAGTAAAAATTAAGGGGGGTCTTTCATATAACTTTTTGTTCAACACCCTTTTCCCTCCAAGTTACAGCCCTTTGAAATTAGGTAAAAAAAATTGTTTTTATTCAATACATCCACTTTGGAAAAATTTGGAAGAATGAAATTTGGCAGATAACTAATGCTAATAAAATGGCAGTTTTAAGTGTTTTTGTTAAACTAAAATGTAATCACAAGGGGCTGAAAAAAACAACCCCTATAATATTTTGCATCAGAACTTATATTTTCCTATTTAAAAAATATATTCGAAAAGAAAAACTCGATTTGCAACTTTTTTATGTCTTGACTTTTTATCATAAAGTTGTCAGTTTGATCAAAAAAAAAATAAAATAGTGCTCAGACTCTTTTCCCATAAATTCACAGAGGTTATCATTTATTGAAAAAAAAACAAGAAAGTCGCTGTCAAATGAAGTCATATGACAAATAGTTTTTTTCAGCCCCTTGTGATTACATTTTAGGGTAACAAAAACACTCAAAAACTGCCATTTTATTAGCATCAGTTATCTGCCAAATTTCATTCTTCTAATTTTTTCCTAAGTGGATGTATTGAATAAAAACAATTTTTTTTACCTACTTTCAAAGGGCTATAACTTGAAGAGAAAAGGGTGTTGAACAAAAAGTTATATGGAAGACCCCCCTTAATTTTTGCTAAATAATCACCCATTGAAATCTTTCGCATCAATTCAGAAACACCCTGTATATATATATATATATATATATATATATATATATATATATATATATATATATATATATATATATATATATATATATATATATATATATATATATATATATATATATATATATATATATTTATATATATATATATATATATATATATATATATACATATATAATATATATGTATATATATATATATATATATATATATATATATATATATTTATATATATATACAGGGCCGTAGCCAGCACTGCTTTCCAGAGGGGACTTGTTTTTACAAAGTAATAAAATGAATATACGTGAAAAGTATACTGGAAAACGAATACTTATTTATTAAAAAACATTTTGGAAAATTTAAAAAAATTATTTTGATTAAAAATGATAAATGATTAAATACATAAAACAAACAACTACAAATACATAAATAGACAACCAAGTTAATATTCTGTCTCTTGCTTCGTCACTTGTTTGCGCTTAATCGTTTTTAGTTGTGTTTCTATTTCCACTTCTACTTCCACGTAAAATATAATATTCTGAGTTTGAAAATGAATTAACGGCTAATAATATTTTACCTGAAGAGGTTGAAGAAATTAAAGGAAAATGTGTGGATTTTATTGAAGTACTTTTACTTCAATTAATCACACGCATGCCCTCGCATTTAAATGTTTTTCGGCAGATAAGAAGTTTCAGTCCTGCTATAATTTTAAATCCAGTCCAAAGACCAACATTTTCTGAGCTGCCACTTACTTTTGTAACTCCCAATAGAATATCTGACATAGAGATACAATATAGAAACTTAATAAAAGTCGATTGGAAAGAGATGTTTGAGATAACCCTATTATTTTTTGGAGGAAGATTATATAATTAAAAAATGCAGCCTATCAATCAATGCTTAAAGATTTAGCTCTATTTTCTCTTCTTAACATATCGTCATCCAATGTATTCATGGAGAGAATATTTTCATTGATGAATATTGTTAAATGTAAAATTCGAAACAAAATGATACCTACTAAAAATGTTAAATTCAGTTCTGTCTATTAGATATCACTTAACAATAAATGTGATTTGCTGTAAATAATTTGAGCCTGGCAAAGCTATGTATGCATAATTTAATTCTGATTTGTATCAGTAGCAGCGAGTCAATCCAAAACTTCAACCACAGACAAATATGATAATGATGATGTAATGATGTTTTGTGAACAGTTTATATAAAAATAAAGATATTTGTAACACAATCGTGGTTTTGATTGTAATAGTAATTTAAGTAAAAAGTCCCGAAAATACCTATTATTGTTTTTTGGACGAGTAGGCAACCTGTTGGGTGCACTATTTTTTGGTGCGGTTGCGAAAAAATCATGATTGCGATTTTGGGCGACAAATTAGCAGCAAAACACGTATGAAATAACTGCTAGAATAAGTATATTTTATTTGCAAAAATACTTGTTACCAATGTTTCCCCGTTAACATGTCGCAACCACGGTTGCGCCTTTGGGCGACAAATCAGCATCTGAAGTGCGACACGACTCTGAAAAATCTGGCAACTCTCCTAGTAGCCGCTCGTTTGGCGCTATTATATTTTAGGATAAAAACGTCAACATGTTTTGCGGGTTAAAGGATGCCGCAAATAAATAATTTTAAGTCAGTTTTAGACCTCGGTAGACCAGCGCTAAGGTGTACCGCCTTGTACAGTTTGTACACCGAGGATTGTGGGTTCGAGTCCCACCTTGCTCTTGGGTGTTGTGTATGTCCGGAATTCAGTGGTTCTTTATATATATATATATATATATATATATATATATATATATATATATATATATATATAATTAAATGTTGGGTAATGTACATAGTTTACAAGCCCATTGACCGTTCGGAACCGGCGTTAAACTGTAGGTCCCTCGAGTTAAAAAAGAAAAGTCAGTTTTACAATTAGGTAGATTTGTTTGTAAATAGTTTTATGTTTCAACGCAGATTGGTTTGTGGTATCTTTTCTAGAGGGGGTTAAATAATTCAAGAGGAGGCTCAGCCTCCTCTGGCTCCCCCTTGACTACGGCCCTGCTATGTATCTCTTTATATATATATAATTATATATATATATATATATATATATATATATATATATATATATATATATATATATATATATATATATATATATATATATATATATATATATATATATATATATATATATATATATATATATATATATATATGTATATATATATATATATATATATATATATATATATATATATATATATATATATACATACTAGCTGACCCGCCAAACGTTGTTCTGCCATATAAATTATTTTTATCTTTCTATCTATCTATCTATTATTATATCTATCTATCAATCTATCTGACCCGGCAAACGTTGTTTAAATTATTAAAATGGCTATTAAAAAATATGCGTTGTTGATAGAAGGGTGAAAATTTAGAATTCTATCTATTTTTTAATGCAACATCATAAAAAACTGAAGATAAAACATTTTGTCTAAACAATTTATAAATCTTTTAGGGTAGACCTACCTAACTAAGGGGTATGAAAAATATATTACGACCTATTCGATTGCCATCTTGTAACCCTATGGCGGATCTGTGGATAAAATTGAAAAAAATTAAAATCGCGATGGAAAAATAGGGGTTGTTCGTAGAAGGGTAAAAACTTGAGAATAATATAAATTTTTCTGTTCTAAGTCATGACAAAATGAAAATCTTGCCAAAAAAATTGAAGTTTATAATTAACAAATAAAAAATAGGAGTTGATCGCAGAGGAGTGAAGATTTAGGGTTATATGAATTTTTGAATGCAGTATCATCAAAAAATTTGAACAGAAAATTCTGTCTGAAAAATGAAATAAAAAATTAAAGGTTGGACTACCCTCAACATTAAGGGGGATGAAAAATAAATTTTGTCCAATTCTCAGACCTAACCAATATTCACACAAAATTTCATGAGAATCGGTCGAGCCATTTCGGAGGAGTTTAATAATTAAAAAATAGGGGTTGATCATAGAGGGGTGAAAATTCAGGGTTGTATGTATTTTTGAATGTTGTATCATAAAAAAATTATTTTCAATTGAGGGGTGAACCACCATTAACATTTAGGGGCATGAAAAATAGATTTTGGGCGATTCTCAGACCTACCCTATATGCACACAAAATTTCATGAGAATCGGTCGAGCCATTTCGGAGGAGTTTAACTTCTAACACCGTGACACGAGAATTTTATATATTAGATATATATATATATATATATATATATATATATATATATATATATATATATATATATATATATATATATATATATATATATATATATATATATATATTTCAATTTTTTTTCCATGACATTTTGTCATTTCCAGCGGTCCTCAACAAATTTTGAGGCAGAACAAAACTTATAATTATGTACAAGATATCCAAAATTCAGCCTTCTAGGACTTTTTGGAGAGGTGTGTTTTGTTCAAAAACAAAATCTGAAGGATTTTTGTACCACAATACCTCCACCAAATGGATGGAAAGTTGAATATACAGTTGATTTAATTGAATTGCCATTTTTATGTAGAAATTTCTTGTTTTTCGTGGTTTTTGAGGTTTTACGCAACTCTACAGCTTCTGCCGATTGGATTTAAGGGTTGAAATGTGGTACGCAGATTGAATTGATTCAGGGAGGTTGAGATTCTGTATGCAAAAAAGAACAAAAATATGCCGTGAAAACGACTTTAGTGCCGGATCTCTGAAACTCTAGCGTTTTTTAGTTTCTACAAAACTTTGTCAGATGTTTTTAAATGGGGAAAAAGTATAGCTCAGTGATTCTCAACCTGAGGCACGCAATTAAGTAACTGAAAGGAAAGTACATAGGTAATACATAAAAAAAAATTGTTTTCTTTTTAGGTCTCAGTATATCCAAGAGAAACTATTATAAAAAAATATTGATAAATTGACTAAAAGAAAAGTAAACACACGCACATACAAAATACATTCTCACAAATTTTTTTTTTAGGACGTAGTCTTGGTTTAGATCCAAAAACTTCAAAATGCATTATTATTGTTTACATTTTAATATAGCTCATTCTTGTATACCGATTTTTGAGGGGAATTAGTTTCAATATAAGTTAATGTATCTTCAATTAATAGCGATATTAATGAAATAAGAGAGTTTTTGCATCTTCATGAAAATCCCGTTCAACGCAAACGCTAAACGTTAAAAATAGCGTTTGGCGTTCAACGTAAGAGCACCTAATTTAGAGTTTTTGCATCTCCGTAAAAATTACGTTTAACGCTAACACTAAACGTAAAATGGAGCTGAGGTGTTGCATTTTTCAATTCTTAGAGGTTAGAATTGTTTAATATACTTGGTTGCGATTGCTTTTGTAGTTATGGAGGACATTTTAACTTTATCAGCTTTAGGAGCTATAACTGATCAAGAACTAGAAGACTGTGTTTTTATTCAAGAGATGAACGAAAGAAAAGCTCCGGAAAACAGAAGTGAGAGGTATGGGTCATTTGATATCGAACATCTATCTGATCGAGAATGCTATGCGCTCTTCCGTTTTAATAAAAACGACATAGTAAAACTCGTAGAACTGTTGAATATACCTGAAGTGATTTCAACCAATCACAGGTACTCTGTTTCTGGCACGGTTTATGTATTTTACTGAGACGTCTGTGTTACCCTAACAGACTATCCGATATTGAGCCTTTGTTCGGGCTGTCATCGCCGTATAATCAACAATCAGCAATCATGTAATGAGAATAGTTTTTGAAAGCAAGGGATACTTGTTGAATGATTTGAGAAACCTCCAATGGTTAACTGAACAGAAGTTGCAAGTTTATGCAAAATCATTGTTAAAGAAAGGATCTCCTATTCATAATTGTTGGGGATTCATCGACGGAACCCCTAGAGCCTTCAAAAGATCAACAAGAGTACTTTTCTGGGCACAAAATGTATCACTGTCTAAAGTACCAATCCGTCGTGTGTCCTGATGGCATTGTTACTAGTCTGTTGGGGCCGTTCAAAGGAGTAAGGCACGATGCCGGAATTCTACGAGAAACAAACTTGTACAACCAACTCATCGAAAAAGTCAAATTTAACGATGAAAACAAGTATGTTCTGTATGGATATATGAGAGTACCATTAGGTCGTTATATTCCTCTTCGGTTCCATATTTTTTATTTATTTATGTTGTCCTTCTTTTTAAAAGAAGCTAACAAATATTGTAGGTGTTCTTTGAGACAACGAATAGAAAAGCTTTTGGATGTTTGATCAGTAACCTTTTCTTGAATATCATTCCACTTTCCATTATCTTCAAAAGGGTTTTCACATAGAACTTCTTTTAATAACACTATTTCATCATTTAGGGTGAATCTCAAACGTTTTTTATCCATATTGAAGAAAATTTCAAGCAAAAAATCTAATCACGCTTTAAAAATAAACGTAGGATACACTTCCAACTTAGGTTATGTTTTAATTGTTTACACTCAACAGCTGGCTTTAACGGTACGATAAAACACTACGATAAATCCCGTGAAATAGCGGGCCCGCTATACGTTATTGAGCCCGGTAAACGCTAATCACTAAAAATTAACGTTTAACGTTTAGCGTTTTTAGTTATCGTAAGGTGCAAAAACTCTCTAATTATTGGAATTAACGCCGTAATCTGAGAAGTGACTTATTAGACCGTGAGCTAGCGCACATGAATTTGGAGTCATAGATAAATGTCTGGCATTTAGAGGTATGAAAAGTGTGATTCAGTTGATGAAAATAAGGCTGGTTTGAAGGGCCGACGCGTGTTCGAAAATTTGGAAAATTAATTTTCTTTTGCGTAAATAAATTAATTTTTCACAGACCTCAAAGTGTCTGGCATTTGAATCAGAAATAGCCATCAATAAGTAACTCCCAATTTTCAAATGCCAGACGGTTTCAAATAGTCGAAAGGGTGATTCATAGGGGTGAAGTTGCAGAACGAAAAACAAAAATTCATCGTTTTCTTTTTGTCTGGCAATCGAAGCAATGAAAATTATCGTCATGAAAATGATGAAAAAAAATTGCCAGACGGTTTCCAGTGTTCGGACTCGAGTTTCTCTGTGGAAAATTATGTGAAAATTTTTTACATTTTTCAATGATCTTAATGTACAAAATAAGAGGGCCATTGTGTTTGCGGTATCATAAAATGTTATTAATTTTTCAACGCCAGACAAATTGGCCGGTTCGAAAATTTATAAATCTATAAAAAAGTTGTTAAATAATTCATAAAAATTTCATTGATTTATTTTTGTCTGGCATTCTGTATTTGAATTAGAAATAAGCCTAAAAACACAATTTATAAATGCCAGACAAGTTGAGCTGTTCGAAAACGTATAAATAATTAATTAAATAATTAATATTAAAAATTAAAATGAAAAAATGTTTTTTTTTAATTTAAGCGATTTAGTTTTGTCTGGCATTTTGCATTTCGATTGAAAACATATTTTTATACCTTAGATTGAAATGCCAGACTAATTGGATTGTTCGAAAATTAATAAAAAATTGAATTAAATATTGGTAAAAAAAATAATGAAAAATTTCAGTATTTTTTTTTGTTCAATCTAATTTCTCTTTTCTTTTCGAATTTTTTCTTAAATTATGAGCTATTGCTACTCGAGATACTATTTTTGTCCTAAAGTTTCCCGATTTTGATGCTGTCAACGGAAGTAGCCTTATTTTCATCAACTGAATCACACTTTTCATACCTCTAAATGCCAGACATTTATCGATGACTCCAAATTCATGTGCGCTAGCTCACGGTCTATATCTTGAAATCTAAATGTGAACTATATTTTTCCTCAACGAATACTGTATTTCTTGACAAATCTGACATATTTAAGAATTTTCTATTTTTTCGAGTGACATAAATTTATCACTTTAGAAACGTGTTACAACACGTGTTTGAAAACATGTCATAGTATAATGATTATGGCTTTTCGGAGAACCCATTGAAATCGGAATTACTTACGCATTGTGTCGTATTAAGTGAACTTCAATAATATTTCATGTGTGATTTCGGGCGTCAAGGCAGGATGAGAGGAAAACAGAATTCGAAACTCTGTTATCAATATAATATATGTACGTCATAAGAAACTTGTTTGCGCGTTAAAGTAGATGAAAAACTTAGAACGGTCTCAAAGTCGAACCTTGAAGAATGAAAAGTATATTAATATATATATATATATATATATATATATATATATATATATAGGGTAACCCAAAAGAAAAATACATATCAAAGTTATATTTTTTCTTATGAAACACCCTATATTTTTTTACATTTTCAGATACTATAGACCAAATAAAGGTAAGTTACTGTTATATTTCATATACCTAGAACTAACCGTTTCAGAGAAATTAAAAAATACGGACCATAATTCAAAAGTTGTTTACACCCTGTAACAGCTGAAAGGTTAAAGTTAACTACCACATAAAAGCTTTATTTCAATATTGTACAGAGTGTTGAAAAAAATGGCTTCAAAGCTTGGGCACATTTTTTATTGAATAACTTCTTAAAGTTAAATGGAACATCCTGTATTTAATGGCATATTTTGACGCAGAATTAGATTCCCTTTAAAACTATATCAGGGTTCCCTATACCTATCTCTCATGATTTTTACGCAAAAGACGTTTTTATATTCTACTTATGAGTAATTTCTTTATCTTAAAACTGGAACATCCTGTATTGTAATGAAAAGCTGAAAACATTTTTGAACTCATTTTATTGAAAAAATAACAAAGGTTAATGGTAAAATAATTATTATTTCAACAAATGCTCAAAGAGGTGCCCATTATTCTCGATGCATAAGTGAACTCTTTCTTGAAATGAGTGCTGAACTCATAACATGTTTTGCGGTATGGAACGAAACGCTCTTCCTATTCGTACTTTCATATCCTGAGGTGTCGTTGGCAGTGTATTGTAAACATTATTTTTGATACATCAACAATGTAACAATCTTTCAAAAAAATACTAATAAGTATTTTACCTATCAAATATTTGTTCTTTCAAAACAAATACTAACGTCATCTAGGCCAAAGCCTACTTTTATTGAAAAAAATAGTAGGATAGGTATAAGAAATCGCAACTTTGGTAATATTGAAATGTAATTTTTATTGATCCAATAATAATATTATTTTGGTGTTTCACCATAAAGTCTAATATATTTGCTAAACCTCAGGGCAATTTAATATTATTTCGTTTCAATAACTAAGACAGGTGATCCTCCATTTTCAAGAATGTTTCAAAAGTTTAGAAATGTGGCCATTATTCTAGATGCATAAGCGAATTCTTTCTTGAAATGAGTGCTGAACTCTTAATAACATGTTTTGCGGTATGGAACTAAACGCTCTACTTAAAATTTAAGTTTATACTTGTGCCTGCATTTTGCTTGAGATACACAGTATTTGCAAAAATTTAAACTCGTGCTTTTAGCGAATCTACGTGTTCCTTAATGAAAAGATTTCAAAAATGCTCTTTAATTACAATATAGAATGTTCCATTTTTAAGATAAAGATAGGTATAAGGAACCCTGATATAGTTTTAAAGGGAATCTAATTCTGCGTCAAAATATGCCATCAAATACAGGATGTTCTATTCAACTTTAAGTAGTTATTCAATAAAAATTGTGCCCAAACTTTGAAGCAATTTGTTTCACCACTCTGTACAATACTGAAATAAAACTTTTATGTGGTAGTTAACTTCAACCTTTCAGCTAAGCATTAAATTCAGCTACAAGCAGCTCGTTACATGTTACAGGTTGTAAACAATTTTTAAATTATGGTCCTTTTTTTTAATTCCTCAAAATTTCTCAGAAACGGTTAGTTTTAGGTATAGAAAATATAACAGAAACTGTTTAAGAATTTTGCATTTGCCAATCCATGTATTGTTTTGTGATTTAAGTTGTTCATTTCAGCCTTGAAAAAGATGCAAGTAGCATTGAAACGTCGGCATTGTTAATAAATTAATAATAAACATTCTTTGTCCAGAAACCTGTAAGTTTTATCCGATATTATAACAGTAACTTACCTTTATTTGGTCTATAGTATCTAAAAATATTAAAAAATATAGGGTCTTCTATAAGAAAAAATATAACTTTGATATGTAACTTTCTTTTGGGTCACCCTGTATATTTCAAAATAATTTTGAAATATGCATGGACCCACATATGACTGTGCAAAATTTTTTTTTCACTCTTTTCATTTCTCATAGAAACACCGAGGCGAATGTGGTGGGCCACCCTGTATATATATATATATATATATATATATATATATATATATATATATATATATATATATATGAAGGGTCCACTGCTTTTTTCAAAACAAATCACAGTCAACATAAAACAAAAAAATTCTCTCTTTCGCGATTTACAGCTTATATACCGACAAGCAGCGGTAATGGAATGTTCCGAGAATTTATCATACATTCTTTCTTGTCAATCGATGATCTGGCTTAACTGAGACCAATCAATTTGACAGTAGTTGTCACCGCTTTAGGGTGGTCTGCCGAGCACTTCCGTCAGGGTGAAGCTTGGCAGACCAAGACAATTTCAAATAACTGATATTTATCTAAAATTGGTAAAATTTCAGAATAACAATTCAATATCATTGAATGTTCACAAGATTCTTACATGGAATAGACTACATTTCTGAAACCGTTTTACAAAAAAATGGTCCTTTTCGCACAAGACCTGTGCGTGAATTTAAAATCCAGAAAGAACATCCTCGGCTAATGTTTCACAGAAATTTTCATAATAGTCCATAGGAATCAAGTGTATTTAAGACGCCATCTACTTTTCGATCTATGAAGGCAGGTCTGAATGGAAATTTCAAATTACCTGGTTTAGCTTATAAAGACAAGCTGTCTATACCAACACCAAAATATAACGACCTGCAAGTCCTGAAAAAGTTCTGTAGGCCTGAAACGAAACGTTATTTCGATGAACTTCCTCATGTTGCAAATATTAAAAAGTCCGATGCTAATAAAAACCATTAATTTGGACAACTATCATTCTTGACTGTGAACGCAGTATGGACAGTGATCATTCTAGTTCTGATTTTTGAAGGGTTACTCGAGTTTATATAATTTTTATTTATTTTTTAATAGCTAAAAAATGTTTGTTTTCTAAATAAATAATATTATGATACAAGTCCCTCATTTAAATGAAAAATATTTTCTTATCCCGTTAAGACTGACTTTCTTGCACCGTTTATAAACTTAAAATGCAATTATCCCAAAACCAGAGACGAAGGACATTCATCATTATTGCAGTGGACCCTTCATATATATATATATATATATATATATATATATATATATATATATATATATATATATATATATATATATATATATATATATAGATATATACATATATATATATATATATATATATATATATATATATATATATATATATATATACAGGGGTGTCCCACCGGGAAAGAACGCGATCTGTATATGGAAAACTACACATAGGAAACTTTTGAAAATTTGACAGTATACTAATGTTGATAGGGGCAACTCGACTAAAATATTTTCAAGATGGTGGCACTTCCGGTTATACCGGAAGTAGATACCAACTTGATTATTTTAAATTGGATATCCTATATATTAATACATTTTAAGATTCTACGCAAGATTCTAGGCAGATTTTATGTATTATGTCCTATACCTAAGTCTAAGCGTTTTTGACATATTTAGGTTTTCATGTCAAAAATGACGATTGCAAGCCCTAATATAATTATCAATTGTTCCTATAAGGATTCCCGTATTACTCACTTTGGGGTGGATTCCTTATTGAAAAAGACTTGCTTTAATAGATTTTGTATAGTATTTGGATAACTAATCATACAGGGTGTTCGAAAAAAAAGATCTAAAATGAGATTGAGAAAACTGACAAAAATCAATTTTTTCAAATAGAAACCCCCTATTTTTCTTATTTTGTAGAATTTAGCATTTAAAAAGAAGGTAACTTTGTATGAAGTTATCTATACCTAAAATTTGAAGTTTTCAAAATATTGCCAATTTAATATTTTTATGGTGGTTTTGCATTTAATCGTTAAACAATTAGATCTAGTATAGCCACGATCGTATTTGACATTTCAAATCATCGTAATGGCACCCCGGTTAAATTATACAAACGAAAATTATTTAAACTTTTAAGGCTTATCTAAATCATTTTCATTTAAATGCTGCACTAATGAAAATATGGATAGCATAGGGATGATATTTGTGTTTCCGTAAAATTCTTAGAACTGACGATTTAGATAATCCTGATTCTAATGCTATCTGCCTTGAAGAATTTGTTGGATATGCTTCAAAATATCCCAAAATTGCTATTTCAATATTTTCATTGTTAACAACTGGTTTCTTTTTGTACACTTATGCCTTTACGGATCCAAAATTCTTGAAGTTTTCTATAATTCGTTTAACAGTATTTGGTGATGGTTTTTGTTTATGAGGATATCGGGTCGCACATGTATCACATGTTCTTGAAATAATTTATCACATTGTCCATAAATAATAAATAAGTTTAAATAATCTTCGTTTGTATAATTTAACCGGGGTGCCATTACGATGATTTGAAATGTCAAATACGATCGTGGCTATCCTAGATCTAATTGTTTAACGATTAAATGCAAAATCGCCATATAAAAATATTAAATTGGCAATATTTCGAAAACTTCAAATTTTAGGTATAGATAACTTTATACAAAGTTACCTTCTTTTTAAATGCTAAATACTACAAAATAAGAAAAATGGGGGGTTTCCATTTGAAAAAATTGATTTTTGTCAGTTTTCTCAATCTCATTTTAGATCTTTTTTTTCGAACACCCTGTATGATTTGTTATCCAAATAATATACAAAATCTATTAAAGCAAGCCTTTTTCAATAAGTAATTCACCCCAAAATAAGTAATACGGGAATCCTTATAGGAACAATTGATAATTATATTAGGGCTTGCAATCGTCATTTTTGACATAAAAACCTAAATATGTCAAAAACGCTTAGACTTAGGTATAGGACATAATACATAAAACCTGCCTAGAATCTTGCGTAGAATCTAAAAATGTATTAATATATAGGGTATCCAATTTAAAATAAGCAAGTTGGTACCTACTGCCGGTATAACCGGAAGTGCCCCTATCAACATTAGTATACTGTCAAATTTTCAAAAGTTTCCTATGTGAAGTTTTCCATATACAGATCGCGTTCTTTCCCGGTGGGACACCCTGTATATATATATATATATATATATATATATATATATATATATATATATATATATATATATATATATATATATATATATATGTTTAAAAAAAAACTTCTGTATTCTAAACGTTAATATCCAATCTCCATGTTCATTGTTTGAAGAAGACATCACTTCTTATCAAAATCTTTGATTGGTAACATTGAATTGGAATTTTCTGCAATTGATTGTTTGAGCTTAAGGAAATTGTACCTTTTATTTTATCTCTATATCTATTGATGTATATATATCTACATATATTATATATATATATATATATATATATATATATATATATATATATATCGCACCCTCAATAATATAAGGGCTCAAGTCAAAATTTTTGTAAAGTGTGATTTTAAATGATACGGGCACAAGATGGAATCATCTACCGGTTAGCACTGACAGAGCGAGAAAAATGTCAATCATGACTCGGTAACTGCATTTGTGCCTCTCTCACACTCTCCCCTCGCGTCTACCGTTCTTACAGCTACAAGGTCGCAATCAGTAACGTGCCCATACTTGTCGAAGGCAGATCGTTCAAGCTTTGTGCAATTCGTATTTGTGCCCTTCTATGAGAAAAAAACAGGAGAGTTCTGTTCTGAACATTTTGTGTTATATGGAATAATTTGTAGTTGCACCGTTATATTATACAAAATGTTGTAAATTGTTGGGTGTAATTCATAATAGATCTCTATATTGCGGAAAAGAAACGATGTTAAAAGGAATTATATCTTATTGGTTCCTTATAGTATATAAATTGTTTTATGTTAAATCTATTATTAGACCCTTAATCACATGAAATATCCAAAAAAAATTGAAATTAATTCAAATTCAATTCTATTTTCATGGCTATTTATAGTGTAGTTATCAGTGAACAAATCAGCAGAATTTCACATTTATAACACAAATAATAAGCATTTTATACGAAAAATAAGCTGAAATGTAGGAAACCTGAATCTTCAAACGCGATTTCCCACAAAACTTCTATTTCGTATTATGCCCTTGTATCACTAAGGGTGCGATATATACATATATACATATATACATATATACATATATACATATATACATATATACATATATACATATATACATATATACATATATAAATATATACATATATACATATATACATATATACATATATACATATATACATATATACATATATACATATATACATATATACATATATACATATATACATATATATATATATATAATAATAGACTTTATTGCATTGTAATACAATGATGTCATTGAATAATCGGACACAATCATAAATCGGACAAATCAGCAATACATACAGATATACATGACTCTACCGTCTCTTCAAATCGAGTCTTCCAAGAATTCCCTCACACTATAATAGGCCTTACTTAACAAAATTTTTTTGAGTTCAGAAACATATTGCTTATAATTTAAACTTCTTAAATTAGTTGGTAATTTATTGAATAATGTCACAGATGAGGGAATCGAGCACCTTTCATACATTGTCGTAACATGTCTAATGACAAGCAGCTGAGAACCATGCCTCGTATCATAACTGTGATTATACGATACTTCACTAAATCTAGCTATATTTTTCTTAATAAATAAAAGACATTTAAAAATATAAATACAAGGTACAGTCATCAAACCATTTTTCACAAATAAAGGCCTGCATGATTCCCGGAAGCCGACGCCAAGAATCAGTCTTAAAATTCTTTTTTGATTCAAAAATACTCTATGCACATTAGTTGATCTACCCCAGAGCATGATATTATATTGGATGTGTGAATAGACCAATGATTAGTATACATTCAGTATAGATTTAAGTTCCAGGCTACGTTTTAAAGTCAAGATAGCAAAATAAGAATTGTTGAGCTTACTGCACAACACATCCACATGATTATGCCATGTGAGATTACTGTCTAATTGCACTCCAAGAAACTTAGTGCTCTCAGATAACTGAAACTCGATATCTTTAATCTTATATTTGGTGTCATATGGTAACAGTCTTCTCATATGAAAATTTAGAAAAACGGTTTTATCAAGATTGACCATTAAATTATTAGTATTACACCATATCAAAAACAGAGCCACAGTGTCATTCACCTTAGGAATTAGTTCCTCAGGATCCAGTCCCGAAACCACCACTGATGTATCATCCGCAAACAGCGTTAGGAATTGATCTCTCATAGAATTTGCTAGATCATTGATGTAAATCACAAATAGTAGTGGTCCCATATATATATATATATATATATATATATATATATATATATATATATATATATATATATATATATATATATATATATATATATATATATATATATATATATATATATATATATATATATATATATATATATATATATATATACATATATATATATATACATATATATATATATATATATATATATGGGACCACTACTATTTGTGATTTACATCAATGATCTAGCAAATTCTATGAGAGATCAATTCCTAACGCTGTTTGCGGATGATACATCAGTGGTGGTTTCGGGACTGGATCCTGAGGAACTAATTCCTAAGGTGAATGACACTGTGGCTCTGTTTTTGATATGGTGTAATACTAATAATTTAATGGTCAATCTTGATAAAACCGTTTTTCTAAATTTTCATATGAGAAGACTGTTACCATATGACACCAAATATAAGATTAAAGATATCCAGTTTCAGTTATCTGAGAGCACTAAGTTTCTTGGAGTGCAATTAGACAGTAATCTCACATGGCATAATCATGTGGATGTGTTGTGCAGTAAGCTCAACAATTCTTATTTTGCTATCTTGCTATATATATATATATATATATATATATATATATATATATATATATATATATATATATATATATATATATATATATATATATATATATATATATATATATATATATATATATATATATATATATATATTTTCATAATTCATCTATCAACTGTAAATTTGGTTAAACGTATATAGGTTTTCTAAATACAGTAAGCAAAGTAACATCCATAAAGGGCATGGTAGCCTACCATTTGTTTACCGGTCAAACGAATACGCCGTTGAATCTTTGTATATGCCTACTATACTATACTCATTATCCCCGACTCGAATACTCGAATGTAACTTTACTCTGATAATTTTGCGCCCTGGAACCCAACTATTTGCCGATACTGCGGGAGATGGGGATTTAATGGTGGAAGGAGGATATTGTGTTTACACTGACGCAAATCGAACGAAACTAGAGGCAAACTATTTACTTTGAACGTACTCCATTATGTTAGTGCTAACTCTGGAATTAGAAAGAGTTGAACAATTTGAAACTACTGGGAAAACAAAAAATCCAATCTATGCGGTCATTGTATTGATCTCAATTGGAATCAAAATGATTCAGACTGAGAATGAAATTCAGTTTGAATAAAAAGAAGCACTGTGAAAGTTGAACTTTTTGTATTGACAAAAATGTGTGAGCAAATCAAACATAACAAATGGAATTGTTAAGTGAAAAGCTACATGAATTACCGAAAATTGGTCATAAAAATAACCATTTTAGTATTAGGTATCTAAAAACAAAAATTCTCAATATTTGACTTTGATGATGAGAGATGTAATAACTTCTATGAAACATAAGCAACAAACGCTATATATATATATATATATATATATATATATATATATATATATATATATATATATATATATAATTTGTTTTTTCTTAGGAATCAAAATGTAATCTTCCAACGGGATTACGAAAAGTCTTTAACGACACACGGCCGATACGCAAATAACGGATTCGGTTAGTTATAATCCTCGGCTGCGCCTCGGATTACAATATCCAACCTCATCCGTTATTTGCTTCATATCGGCCTTGTTACGTTAATAACTATAAAAGGAAAAATATTACTTATCCCATTTTATGTAACAGTAACATTCGTAGAAAAAGTATAGTGTAAAACTCGCATGGAATGACCATATCCTACTCGTATGATTTGCAGCACTCACCTGAGGCTCGTGCTGCAAACGCCATACTCGTAGGAAATGCATGTCATTCCATGCTCGTTGTACAATCTAATCTGACCAACCTTGTAGTTATTATAGTCACCGAGATAGCAATAGTGGCCCATGGCAATTAGGACAACCTGTATATATGCCTATGCAGTGTTTCGAAAGCTAGGCTATAAATAAAGAGTAAATATAATACGTGTATTATAGAAGTAAATTATTTATATATATATATATATATATATATATATATATATATATATATATATATATATATATATATATATATATATATATATATATATATATATATATATATATATATATATATATTTAAATGTCGATTTGAATACTACCTTACTGATCTAACAATATTTTATTCCAAACATCGGAAGTTTTCATCTGCAAGAGCAAACTTCTGACCAACTTTGTAAAGTTTAAATACCTCTTTTTTTAATCCAGGAGTGATACAGCAAATCAATATTGGTTCGACGAACTGACAGCTTTATGAACAGCAAAGTGACCTCTGATTCCATGCATTTCACGTATATGAACCTCAAAATTAACATTGGTTTCTATTAATATTTGATTTCTTTTCTATATAGCTATAATTTAAATATTTTCTGTAATTGGGTTTTATACCTGTTGGAAATAAAGAACTTATTATTATTATTATTATTATACATATTAAATGACTCAAGAAATAATTTTTCCGTTCACGTGGAGAAAGATGTTATTAAATAATAGAGAGAGTGAGAGAGAAAATAACTTTATTGAATAAGGATTCAAAGGGCTAACAATCTAGGTTTTCCTGCCCTGACGTATTGAATAATATTATCCAATATTTTATAAAACAATAGTAAAGGTAAATATTGAGGTTCAATAACTTGTTGTGATCAACAGTTTATTCTGATGCACCATATAATGTTGGTGAATAACAATTTCCAACAAAAGATGCAAAGTGAAATTTCCCTTTATATTCACACGTGCGAGTTTAAAAGGTTTCAATGTGAATACCTTATTCTGTTTTCTTGTTTTTCTTGGTCAAACTATTCAAGTGTTTCGAGGTATTTTCTTCTTGAATAGAATAATTGCATATTCCTTACACTTTCATTTTGTTCAGATATTGATGAAAAAAATTGTATTTGTTTAGAACAATACAGTGAAAATGCAATTGTCGTTCAAAAAGATTACTTATTTTATTAAAAAAAATCAAAATATTTGGATATCAAATGTATTGATTTTTGAATGTTTTTTACAAATTTCAATTACATTTATATTATTAAAAAAAAAATTTCTAGTGATGGATTACTGCGAATTATGAACCCCACCTACACAACCTACTTGAATTGAAATTTTATCATTCTTCATTTTATTTTAAATTAATATTTAGAAAATACTTTATTTGATAATGTCAATCGACTACTTTCATAACACATGGTCAAACATTGTCCAAAATGATAAATTAACTGAGGTAAAACATTTGGATTGATTCTATTAAAATTGCTATTTTCCTCGACATATATATATCAAACTATTGGCCGAATATCAAGAGTTTTCTAAAAACAAAGTCAGTTAGAAAACTCTTAAATAGGTAAATATCTCGAAATATATCGAGTAAAAATAACAATTTTAGTGGAATCAAGCAAAGTGTTTTAGTTTTGTTAAATTTGATCCATAAGTTTAAGTTTTTCAACTATTCCACTGATTAATTAAAATTTTAATAAGAAGAGTTACATCTGACTTGAAGAAAATAGCATTACAATTCCAAAACTAATTACGAATTGATTGACTCAATAAAATACAAAATGACTTCTCATTTGCTTTGAAGTGTTTACCAAGTGTATAACATTTTCCATCAATCAAATTTATTGACATCAAAGGGAACGTTAATTATTGTCGTCAATAGCAATTAAAATAATAAGATTGATGGATCTGAGATCGCAAAACGGTTCTGTTTAGCCCACACGCGAAAGTTTTTGAATAATTTCTACCAAGAAATCATCGTGGAATATGTATATATATATATATATATATATATATATATATATATATATATATATATATATATATATATATATATATATATATATATATATTATCCAAATTTATATTTGCCTTTATCTTTTTCTTTGGGAAATAGACTACCTTATTATGAGGTATGATTACAAAAAATTTCATGTTTTCCTTGTGTGTTTTTTAACAAGTTTTAACAAAAAATAAAAAAAATCGCGCTTTTTGACACCCTGTATCTTGAAAACAAAAGAGTTTCGACTCACATGTTATATGACTTTTTTTCTTGTTTTTACCTCCTCTATAGCCCAATAGAATTATTGCACTTATACTTTATACATATATATATATATATATATATATATATATATATATATATATATATATATATACAGGACCGTGCAAGACAACTCCTATCACGGTCTCCCCTTTCTAATATATTCATGTGGTTTATACTATATGCAATAAACTTTTTATTATTAATTACTGGATACTAGATAAACGTACAAAAAAGAAAATTGGAATAACTTAGCATTCAATTGAGCAAATTTATTATTATAAACCACAAATATTATTTACTAATTAGACTTAACTCATATCGATAACCAAACACATTAAAATTTTCAAATGAAGAAGTTCTTAATGAATTTCAATAAGCTTATAATTCAAATATAAAAGTTGGGGGTTTAAATGAGAAATATATATATATATATATATATATATATATATATATATATATATATATATATATATATATATATATATTATTGAACAATGAGAAAGATAATCAAATACAAAAATCTGAAGACATAATATAGTTTGTTGAGGTTTTAATTTACTAAGAATCAACTGAAGTAATATTTTCAGACAAATCAAAGTTTTCTTAGTACAGCTCATCAACAAAACTAACTGATTGAACATAAAATATTAATCTATTAAAACAAATTGAAGATTGAAGAATTGTGAAAATAAAACATATTTTCAATCCAACTAATCATATTTTTTTGTTAATTACACACAAAAATTAACAAATTTGAATCAATTAACGTCATTTTCGAGTTCCGAACAGGGCCCTTCTGTTGAGAACCCCGGTACTAAGACAATAATTGTGATATCAAATATCCTTCAAACCCCTTCTTTAGCTCAGATATATATATATATATATATATATATATATATATATATATATATATATATATATATATATATATATATATATATATATATATATATATATATATATATATATATATATATATATATATATATATATATATATATATATATATATATATATATATATATATATATATATATATATACTACACTGCATTTAGCACAAACTATACCGATGCAGATATGTACTGAATACGTCCCTGTTGATGGACGTTCTTGAATACATTTGTGCTGCTTCCAAATGATTTTAATTGGATTTCACTCCAGATGAATGAGTTATCCGAGAATCGCGCTCTGGTCATCCATTAATTTAACGAATTTAATTCAATGGTATTACGAGTTGGTTCATTTCACTTACAGAAAAATTTCTTACGTTGTTTGGGACAGTTTATTCAAGGTTGTGGGCTTGATAAGATACTAATAGAGAATAATATTTATGGTGAGAATACTCTTTCCTCAATCCTTAAAGGTACTCAATACAACCGGGGCATACGAGCACATAAACTTGTATATGAAGCACTAAGGAGCATACAGTTGATACAATTTGTTGATCATATGACCTTATCACTGAGTGACGTCGAACTATTAAATATGTGTGTACAAGAGATTCGGGAGACAATCGTTGATAAAAACCATGAAACTTTGATTGAAAAGAAAAATGAATATTCGGATACTATTGGATACTTCTTGTTGAAATTTTCCAATTTTCTGAGAGATATGAGTGCTCGTAGTGAAACTTTTAAATATTATAATGATTACTGCTTCATGATTGAGATTTTATTGGATTCAATTAAAGCCGACAGAAACTGTGATTATGATTTACATTTACAATCCACGCGAAGGATGCTGCCGTACTTTTTTGCTATGAATCATACGAATTACATTCGCGGAATAACACTTTATTTGCAAGATATGATTCAATTGCCATGTTTTGTTATCGAAAATTCGCGGAAAGGTATGCTGTCAGTTAAGAGAACAACAGGTAAATTCAATTCTGTTGGTTGCGATATGGCACTCGAGCAGTCCCAGAATCGATCATCCGCTATAACTGGGGGCTTGATAGGAATTACTAAAAATCAAGATGCAACTCAGCGGTGGTTACTTTTATATCCATTTAAAAATGCAATACATAATGCTAATTTATCATACGTTCAGATGGAAGGTGATGGTACCAGCGATATTGATTCTTCCTTTCATAGTGAGTGGAGTAAAGGACGAATAGCGAAGGACGAACAAAACATTCAAAGTTTGATTTTGTCGTTAACAGGTTGCAACATATTTAATATCGATGTAGATCTCGGTCTTCGCAATATTTACACCGAAGCTGTTGCAGATGAAAACACTGCAAAATGTTTGCTAAATATGAAAGAAACAGGAGAAGCGATGATAAAAGAGTACGAAACGGAACGGTTTGAATTGAAGAAGAAATACGTTTCTGACCCACTTTTAAGAAAACTATTTTATAATTTCAATTACAAGCCCACCAAAGAGAAACAATCTCCAGGTAATGATAAAAAAGTAGAAAAGATAAACGATAAAACGAAATTTCAACAATTATTTATGATGGCATCACAACGTGAACTTAACCTAAGACAGTTCTTTTCTCATGAAATATTCGATTACCCCACGTACCCCTTTGACCATGAAGGGTTCTACAGGAAAAGCACGAAGTCAGCTTTACTAATCGAAATTCAAAAAGTAATTGCATGCGAATACAGCACTTTTCAGCAAATAACAAATTCTAATTATTCGAAAGTTTGTATATTCGATGGAATGTCACTCGTACATAAAGTTCAATTGAAAAAATATAATACTTTCGGAGATTTTGCCACTGCATTTTTTGAGCGTATGCAGAATCTTTCATGTCATTGTTCTATTAAAAGAATTGACGTCATCTTCGATAGATACGATGACGTTTCCATTAAGTACGTTGAATCGCAATTACGATCGAAAGGAGCGAAACCGAAGCAAATTTATATCAAGTCCTTCAACCAAAATCCCAGCCGACTGCAAAAGTTTTTTTTCTTGTTCGCAAAATAAACTGCAGCTCGTTCAATTTCTTTGCACATATGCTCCAACTTTTTCAAAAATTAATGCTGAAACAGAACTTTTCATAACCGGTGGATATGAAGATTCCAAAAAATGCTTCAAGCTCCAAGGTAATAGGTTATCCGAAGTACTAGACTTGAAGTCCAATCACCTAGAAGCAGATTGTAGAATGTTCAGTCATATTTTTCATGCTGTTCGTGGAGGGATTGAACAAGTCATTATAAATTGTGCAGATACCGATGTCTTCGTACTCAGCGTCCACTTTTGGCATAAGCTATCGAATATTGGTTGTCGAAGGATTTGGTTTGAAGGATCGAACAAAACAAAAAATCTTTTAAGCTGTCATTCAGTATCACTTGGCGAAAAAATTTGTAATATTTTACCCGCGTTACATGCTTTAACGGGTTGCGACACGACAAGCCGATTAGCAACTAAGAAGCAATGTATAAGCGCTGCATCGGAAAAATTCGTACAGGATGCTCTATCCATTTTTGCAAATAACTCCGTAACTCCGATATATTTTAATGATATTGAAAAAGTTTGTTCTTATTTATTTGCTAAACAAAAATCTACAGCAGATGAACTGCGTTTCAAGCTAATTAATCGTAATATCGGGTTCAATTTAAATCTATCTAAAGTTATTTGCACTTCTGACGCTTTGTATTTACATTGCTTGAGGGCTGCAGCACAAACATATTTGTGGAAAAATTCCTCAGAACCAATACATGAGCCACTGAACTTTCTCCAATTTGATTATGAAAGACGAGATGAAAAGCTATACCCGGTGCAAATGACAAAACCGCCTTTGCCAAATTCTTTAATCTGGCCTTGCAAATGTAATGCTGATTGCAGGACAATGTCCTGCAGTTGCAAAAAAAGTGGAATTAATTGTATCTACCTTTGCAAGTGCATCGGCAATAATTGTCAAAACTTACCTGCATATTAACAATACTTTGTTTGTTATTTTTCAATACTTATTAATATAATTAAATTTATTTTTCAATGATTAAATTTGTATTTTATTATAATCATGCCGTTTTTTATTTCTTTTCTTACCCAAGCATCCTTTTAATAGCCAAGAACAACTTTTTTTCCACAGCTACATCGATGGAATCGAAAGGGCCTATTATAGGGCCGAAAAAAAAATTGGACCATAATTCCGCCCGGCAACCTCCACAATATCATTAATTAAGTCTTCCTCAACTCAAATCATCAATCAGAATGAGGTCATCGGTTTTTTCAAACGGAATGTTTCCCAGCGCCCGGTCTAAACCCCGTACCTCGTAATTCTGAAAAAAAAACCCAACGTCGTGCACTCTGTTGTCATGGAACTGTTTGGCAATTTTATAAACAACGTCAGTTTTTTGTGTTCGCAAGTTCGCTGTAACGACGATTATGGATGAAATTGAGGAACAAAATGAAATTCCTTTTGAAATATTGGAAGAATCATGTGCAGCGAGTGTTGATTTACTGCCGGCAATAACTCAACAGCGGTATAAAAAAGAATATGAAAACTTTGAAAATTGGCGTAATAGCAAGAATGTAAAGGTGGTTAATGAGGATGTTTTATTAGCCTATGCGAAAGGAAAATCGAAGGTTTATTCTCCCAACTGGCTGTGGACGAAGATTTCAATGTTGAAACTTGCTTTGAGAGTTTATGACAACATTGACATTCCAAGGTTAGTTATTTTAAATCCAACATTTTAAATCCAATATTTTACCAACAGAAATGTATTTTCAGATTTGGAAAATTATTTTTATTCTTGAGACGAAAGTCTGATGGATACAACCCAAAGAAATCAAAAATTTTGTCTGAAGAAGAAGTAATTAAGTTTTTGTTGGAGGCAAATGATCATACATGGTTGCTTGAAAAGGTTGTATTAATGTGTGGAATTTTTGGTGCCTGTAGACGTGAAGAACTTGTGAAGCTGTCTGTGGATGATTTTGAAAGCACCAGTACCAAAGTTTTGGTTACATCGAGGATGACTAAAAACGAAAAGAATTGGGTATTTGTCATTCCCAAAGAAGGACTTCCTTTTGATGCCTATGGTTTATGCCAAAAATACGTAGATTTGCGACCTTCGAATCTGGAAAATCGGCGATTTTTCATTGGTTATAGGAATGGTAAATGTGTAAAACAAGTAGTCGGCATTCATACTATTGGAGGCGTTCCAAAGAAAATTGCAGCATTCTTAAAATTAGAAAACCCTCAGCTCTACACAGGGCACTCGTTTCGCAGATCCTCGGCTACCATGCTTGTAGAAAATGGTGGCGATCTACTATCGGTAAAAGAACTTGGAGGTTGGGACTCCTCTGCGGTGGCGGAGTCGTATATTGAAAATTCAGTTTCGAAGAGAATGAAGATAACGAGACAACTTTTTCATAATAATGAGGCTTCACCGACAACAAGTTCAAAAACTGTTGCTATAGATGGTAAATCTCTAATCAATAAGATAGACATTTCAAATAATAGCAATTGTCAAATTACTTTTCAAATAAATAAATAGTTAGTTTTATTATAATTGTTATTGTAAGCAGATTTAAGTTTTGAAATAAATATTTGAACACGTGATTTCTTAACGGCCGCCGGCATTTATAAAATTATAACGGCCGGCGGCCGTTAACACTGACTTTTCAATTGTCATCTGAATACCGTTAAATCAAAATAACAGTATGGGATTACGAAAAGATTTTAAAAAATGTCAATCTGACGTTCCACAAAAAAACACGCGGCTCCGGTTAACGCCACCTTTGTAAAAATACCCGTGCACAATGTAAACTTTGTAGTTCACTCACCATGGTGATAGAAGCACAATGAAAATTGGTATAAAACAATGCACTATATTCCGCAATTACTTTAGAATGATCGTTTTTATTGAAATTCCTAGAAAAAGAATGTTCTACTCTCTACTGCGTTACAGCTGAACGCTTTGCTGTTATAGCAGTAAGAAATGAAATATTAAAAATCGGCCGTCGGACTCGCGCACAAAGGGTTCCGTACCACTATGCCCCCCTTAAATATTTATTTCATTATTTATTATTGAAGTAAATATACAATTAAGTATTTTGTGAATATTTCAAGAGACTATCTATTACCTTTTAATGATATCGAGCATAAAATGGCGTTTTTTGTATGAGAGACCCCCTTAAATATTCATTTTATTTCAATTTTATTATTTATCATTGAAGTAAAAATACAACTGAGTATTTTGTGAATATTTCAATTACCTACCTGTTGCCATTATTGATATCGAGTAAAAAAGTGCAAAAAAAAATCGTTTTTTGTTGTATGGGAGCCCCCCTTAAATATTTATTTTATTTTGTTTTTAGTACCTATTTGTTGTTATAGCGGCAACAGAAATATATAATTTGTGAAAATTTCAACTGTCTAGCTGTCGCTGATTCAGCCTGAAGACGGACAGACGAGAAACGGACAAACGGACGGACGGACAGCGAAGTCTTAGTAATACGGTTCCGTACCCAAAGCGTACGGCCCTTTTTAGACCCTAAAAAGGGCCAAACACTTGCATGTGTCAGCTCAAATGCAGTAAAGAATGTTCTACTGCGTTACAGCTGAGCGCTTCGCTGTATAGCAGTAAGAAATGAAATATTAAAAATCGGCCGTCGGACTCGCGCACAAAGGGTTCCGTACCACTATGCCCCCCTTAAATATTTATTTCATTATTTATTATTGAAGTAAATATACAATTAAGTATTTTGTGAATATTTCAAGAGACTATCTATTACCTTTTAATGATATCGAGCATAAAATGGCGTTTTTTTGTATGAGAGACCCCCTTAAATATTCATTCTATTTCAATTTTATTATTTATCATTGAAGTAAAAATACAACAGAGTATTTTGTGAATATTTCAATTACCTACCTGTTGCCATTATTGATATCGAGTAAAAAAGTGCAAAAAAAAATCGTTTTTTGTTGTATGGGAGCCCCCCTTAAATATTTATTTTATTTTGTTTTTAGTACCTATTTGTTGTTATAGCGGCAACAGAAATATATAATTTGTGAAAATTTCAACTGTCTAGCTGTCGCTGATTCAGCCTGAAGACGGACAGACGAGAAACGGACAAACGGACGGACGGACAGCGAAGTCTTAGTAATACGGTTCCGTGCCCAAAGCGTACGGACCTTTTTAGACCCTAAAAAGGGCCAAACACTTGCATGTGTCAGCTCAAATGCAGTAAAGAATGTTCTACTGCGTTACAGCTGAGCGCTTCGCTGTATAGCAGTAAGAATGAAAAATTGCATATTAATAGTTATTCAATAAACTAGTTTATTAATGACAGCGATTAATGGTTGAGATATTTTATAATAGTTCGAGACCATTAATCGCTACATTAATAAACGAGTTTATTACAAGATTTTTCCGTCGACCTCATCATGAATTGAGTATAAATTCTTGATTGAAATAAATTTTTATTTTGCATGACAGATACACTTGATATATTTATATTTATGCTCCCGATGGAACAATTTGAGAAATTCATAGATGGAATATTAGACATGTGACATTCTGAATAGTTAACATTACCTACAATATCCGATAAGACATATGTGGAACTGGTGGAAGCTGAAGTGTTATTTACTTTCGAACGATTATTGCATAAAATTTTTTCCGCAGTTTCTACTTTATTTTGTATAGAGTTAAATTTTTCGATTTGAATTATGAATTCCTTTTCTCTGTGGAATAACAGTACAGACACAGAATAATTCAACTATTCCGTGCTGAATACTTCTGTGTTTGGTTGCCCATGACAATCATACATTAAAATAGGAGAAATTGCACATTAAAATGGGTCATTAATGATCAATTTCGTGTACGTTAAAGTAAACTTTTATTTAGAGGTCGACGGAAATATTACATTATATACCCTGACACGGCATAAGGCTCAGATGTACCGTAATACGCAAAGCAATGTATTTACGCGCCCCGCCTTATTACCCAGAATATGCTGTTTCCAATACTATATCTAGTATTAATAAATTCGTCATTCTAATTTGATTATATCAGACTACATAGCTCGCAGTCGATTTTGATGGAAGTCAATTAAGCCGAATGACATTAATTGTTCAATTTATTCTCCATTACGATATACGTGTTTTGACTAAAATAGTTTCCTCTATTTAGAATCATAACAGCTGCCAAGAGTATCATAAATGTTTCAAACAAGGACTGAAAAAAGAAATCAGACAACGTTGACATAACAAATCAAATATTTGTTTATAAGAAACGATCAATAATTCAGTGACCAATTTTACAAAAACAGAAAATATGTGAATACAACTATGTATACATATTTCAAGAATAATATGTGAAAAATTTTGGATTGCTTGGGCCGATACTTGGTGTAAATTAATAAACATATTGAAACAATGGTTAAAAATAACAATTTACACATTTATTAAAAAAATAAACCATGACGCACGTTTCGGTGGAACTTCACCTTCTTCAGATGCTAATGGCACACTAACTATGATTCTCTGTTATATCGAAAACAAGAAATGACAAATTTTGTAGAAGGGGTAAATACAAAGATGGTTACAAATAATTATTAGAAAAGGAAAAACCAATTATGATCGATTGACTATTCAATAGGAGACCGGAATGCTTGTATTTATTTATCTGTAATGATTCTAAAAAATTAACAAGTTTCTGCTTCATAAGTTATTTTCATGATGAATTCCGATATTAAAAATAAATTTATTAAAACAATGGTTAAAAATAACAAATTTCACATTTATTATAAGAAATAACGCATGACGCACGTTTCGGTGGAACTTCACCTTCTTCAGATGCTAATGGCAAACTAACTATGATTCTCTGTTATATCGAAAACAAGAAATGACAAATTATGTAGAAGGGGTAAATACAAAGATGGTTACAAATAATTATTAGAAAAGGAAGAACCAATTCTGAACTGCTAGTCAGGTAGTTCGGTAATTTTGAAAAGATTAAGAAGGGGCTTGAAGTATGATCGATTTGGCTATTCAATAGGAGACCGGAATGCTTGTATTTATTTATCTGTAATGATTCTAAAAAATTAAGTTTAATTCCTTTACTTTCAGTATTTAATATTTTAAAATCGAAATTGAATGTGTGATTTTCTTGGATTAGATGGTTTGCATAATGTGAATCCGACTTCTGATTAACAATGCTACGTTTGTGTTCTGAAATTCTAGTTTGAAAACTTCTGAAAGTTCTACCAATGTAAAACTTATCACAATCGCCACAATTAATTTTATAAACTCCCGATTTATTATCTTTATGAACTTTGGATTTATTATTTTTTATATGATTTCCTAAATTATTACCGGTGCTATAAGCAATGTTAATGTTGTGCTTAGATAAGAGAGATTTAAGTTTTTCACTTGAATTTCCGATGAAAGTGAGGCTGTTATATTTGATATTATTTTTAGTAAGGGGGTACACCTGGTTAATCGCATTTTTGAAAAACTTTATCTATCATATTGTCTATAATATGGGGATCATAATTATTATTTACGGCAATTTGTTTAATTATATTTTTCTCGATGTTAAAATTGGCGTTTGAAAGTGGAATATTTACTAAAAGATGTACCATACTATTGAAAGCTGCCATTTTGAGTTGGAATGGATGTAGGGAAGTACTATGTATGACGCTATCAGTGTGCGATGGTTTGCTAATAATTATTTGTAACCATCTTTGTATTTGCCCCTTCTACATAATTTGTCATTTCTTGTTTTCGATATAACAGAGAATCATAGTTAGTCTGCCATTAGCATCTGAAGAAGGTGAAGTTCCACCGAAACGTGCGTCATGCGTTATTTTTTATAATAAATGTGTAAATTGTTATTTTTAACCATTGTTTCAATATATAATATGTGACAAGTAAGAATTTTTAAGAGATATCTAAAATTTTTAGTAAACCAATCGTTTCAATGAATTTAATCTTCTTCTCGAATAGCTGTTCGGAAAGCCCGAACGGATTTAAAAACCACTCCCGCTCTTGACTGTTGACTTTTGATATAGTGCGATAGCTATTATTTTCGGAGTAAATACGACTAAAAAGCTTTCACTCCGCAACGCAAATGGTCAAATTGTCTTGGCGATGCCAACGATAATAACAATTAATGTAATCAGTCCGGAGTTCATAGATTGATTTTTTCCAAGGTTTAATGCTATTCATATAGGTCGAACATGGAGTGCTTTCGCTACCATATATAAAGAATATCTAAAATCCTACATCAATCGAGACACTGGCTCAGTATAGCAACCCACAACATATATAGAAATTACCAAACCTCCGATATTTCAAAATAAGTTCTTCATATATGCCAGGAATCTTTAAAATAATTGAATTTACATTAGGTTCTCTGTGGACTCTGTGTGCATCTACCCAGGGACCAAGCTAGTTAGTTGAGTACGTTAGGTACGCTGGCTAGTATTTGGGAGGTCTCGGGTTCAAACCCCGGAGCCGACTGGTCTGCCATGAATTTTTTTCAGAGGTTTCCTCATGGTAATGTAAGTCACTGCATGCAAACTTATAAGGCGAATGCTGGGCCAGTATTAATCCTCTGAACCGTACCCACGCTGCCTATGTTCCATAAATATCCCGTCTCACCTATCCTTAATGCACTTGTACATACAAGTGTATCCTCTGATCTGGCTGAAGGAGTTAATACCAAACTCAAGCTGCCCGCGTCCCTGACACATACTTCAGGGAGGAATGAAACACGTGTGTTACCTTGTGTGTTACCTTTCTACCCAGGGAACTTTCGAGTGGTCGTTTTAGTTGCGCGGTCGAGAACACCACAGAACCAGAATATTCAGGTTTCAAAGTTGCTAAATGAGGTGTACCACGGGGTTCGATGCTTTCTACATTATTTTTTTCGATTTATTTGGCAGAAAAGGATAATTGGGTGACAAACTCTGAATTCGGTCAATACACAGACGATAGTCCACTGAATATTACCCTGAACAAATAAAACATGCAAGTAATACAAGAAAAACTAAATTCAGACAGAATATTAACGAATTTTCAAGTAACCATAATTTAAAACAAAATGCGGAAAAATCTCTAGTCCTAATCTTCAGCAAAAACGTAAAATCAAGATAGTTCATACAAAATAATACAAAAATTCATATTGATAATAAACCAATCTCATGATTGTCCATCCAAGAGATGATACCTACCTCGGTATCATCTTTGACAGTTCGCTTTCTTTTAAACATCATATTAAACAGAAGTTAATTGCGGCATATTCGAGGTTGTAAACTATAGCCAAAATTCTATTTATGCTAGAGTTTAGTACTTTGCTAATATGACATGTCAATATTGTACTGTGATGCTCTATCTTTTCAGATGAGTAGGTCCATCCAGAGGGTACAGAAGGGTTGCATAAGATTTTCGTATCTGATACCATTCCTAAATCATATAACGCCATCACTGAATAGTAATAAAATTTTAAACATGGCCAACAGAAGAAAACTTCATATGTATAAATTCATCGACAGATTGCGAAAAATTGGTAAACCAGAGTACTTAAATACTAAATTTATATCTTTAACACAAACTCAAAGAACAGCAAATAATCAGTAGGTATTTTTTTGATACCTTTCCATCGAGAGGTCCTTTATCTTTGTGTCCATTAAAATATGGAATTAATTGGCAAACCATTTCTTGAAGTTAATTAGGTAAGCAAAAACTTTTGGAAGAGCAACAGATTATGTAAGACACAATATTATTCTTCAAATCTTTTTAGTATAACTTTCATTTGTTGTTTATTATTTTTATTCTTATTGTTTTTCGTCGGTTGAATTTGGAGTCGTGGGTTGAGCAACGACCAAAGTTGAAGGTTCAGTGCTGATGATATTCTCTCTCCCCGTAGGTACGGTTTGTTTATGGCTATGTACCCCTCATTCCTTAAGCGCCCTAGATGAACCCCTGTCTTCATGAATAACCCCCGTCATGAAGTTCAATTTTCTTGTTTGTTTATTTGCTCTTGTTTCTAGGTTTAATTTTTTTTGGCTTTTTCCCATTTGCCGTCGGACAAATTTTATAGGTTTATATAATCGCGAGGAAGTCCTTTTTTGTCAAATAGTTATGAGTTAAATTGTTATTTAGAACTGGTTTCAAGTAATTTGGCAAAATAAACAGTTTGAAATTGAATCCATAAAAACCACACATTCAATTTTGTCTTTGAAATATTAAATGCTAAAAGTAAGGGAATTAAACTAAATTTCCTAGAATAGATAAATAAATACAAACATTCAGATCTCCAATTGAATAGCCAATTTCTGAATCTTTTCAAAATTACAGAACTAACTGACTAGCAGTTAGTATTAAATTTTCTCTATATCTAATTATTTGTATCCATCTTTGTATATAACCTATCTACCCAATTTGTTATATATTTCTTTCTGTTTTTAATTTGTCCGAAAGGAGTAATCATTTTGCACTCAGCATCTGAAGAAGGCGAAGTTTCACCGAAACTTATTGTGTATGTATTCTGTCTAAGAAACGTGTAAATTGTTATCTATATATATATATATATATATATATATATATATATATATATATATATATATATATATATATATATATATATATATATATATATATATATACCATCTCGCCAACTTATTCTTGGCCTTCCCCTTCTTCTGCGTTATGGCGGGTTCCAATATCCCATGCATGCAGTCTATTTTTCATCTGTTCTTTCGTTTCCCAAACGTATGTCCCGTATGTAACAATACTTTCTACTGTTGATTTATATATTCTAATTTTAGTATTTTGTTTTATTTGGTTACTCCACAGCACTGAGTTTAGTTGGCTAGTTACGACTCTTCCTTGATTTATTTGGCTCTTGATTTCTTGTGTACTTGTACCATCGCTTGTGATTATTGTGCCAAGAGATTGTATGAGTTCACTCCCTTTACTACACCCTTTGGTAGCTGAAGATTCCTTTGTATATTTTCAACTACTATGTATTCTATTTTATCGGTGTTTATGGTTAAGCCCCATTTATCATACTCTTCATCTAGCTTTCTAAGCATATCATCTTCATCCTCAGCGAGGATAACCTGGTCGTCAGCAAAATTTAGCGTGAAAAGTTTCTCTCCGTCTACTTCTATTCCCATATTACGGCACATACGTCTCCATCGTCTAAGTGTGGAATTAAGATATATTTTAAAGAGAGTTGGAGCTATAGCGCATCCTTGGCGAAGTCCCTTTGTAATTGAAAAAGGTTCTGATACTCTGTTGCCAATTTTAATATTGCTTGACATGTTCGTATAGAGTCTTTTGACTGCCTTAATGTAAACCTCACTGACGCCATTATCTCTTAATGCTGGCCATAATTTGCCTAGGGGGACGCTGTCGTAAGCTTTCCTCAAGTCAATGAAGACAAGATGAGTTTCGAGGTTTCTAGCCATGCGTTTTTCTAAAATCAGCCTTAATTCAAATGTATTATCCGTACATGATCGGCCAGCGCAGAAACAACTTTGCTCCTCGACATCTTCCGTCTCATTTTCGATTCTGTTTTTTATTAAATTCGATGGACGATGAATCAACTCTGTGGTAGTTCATATTTATATTAAAAAAATTAAATAATAAGAAAACAACTTGTCTAAAAACCACAAAATGAAAATAACTTTTTATTCGACTAGTTTCGCCTGTTAAAGCATTATCAAGACTGAATACCTCAAAGAAGCATCCTAGGACCTATATTATTTACAATATTTGTGACAGATATGGTTGATGTTTTGACCTATTGTAAAATTCATCAGTATGCCGATGACACTCAGCTTTATTTGCCCTTCTTACCTCAAGAAGTTAACACTTCTATACAAGTGATTAATGATGAATTGAACTCTATAGCACTCTAGTCCCAAAGAAATGGTTTGAAATTAAATCCATCAAAAACAGAAGTGATATGTATAGGAACTAGAAATACACGCTCAAAAGCAATAAATTTAAAAACCTGTGATATTAATGTATGTAACTGTGATATATTTCAAGGATGCTGTTAAAAGTCTGAGAGTAGTTATAGATGAGCTCAAATTTGAAAGCCATATTTGTAACTTACTTAAATTAGCATATGTAAAACTTAAATCAATTTATAGTTTTAAGCAGTACTTGTCTAGTCATATTAAGTGGAATTTAGTTACAAGTTTAATCATGTCATTCTTTATTTGTGGAATTCTGGACTTCCATTGTCTATAAAAATATATCTGAAACAAAAATAAAAGAAAAGAAAATTTGATTAGTAAATGGCAAGAAAAGAAAGGAAGAAATAGCTGAAAAATTAAATTCAATGAATTAGTAGTATCTGAAAAGAGAAATGAAATAAGATTAGTAAATAATATGTTGGAAAATGGTGAAAAAATAAAATTATACAATATACACGACGTTTCGGTTAGTTGGGTATCTCTAACCGTTCTCAAGTGTAAACTGATTATCAGAGTTTGGATTGATCTTTATATACTCCCTTGATCAGTCGTGCCGTGTTGGGCGTCTCTCCCATTGGGCGAGGGGAGGAGCTTGAGACCACTGATACGCGCCAGGATTGGTCGCCACGCGTTTGCCACTTCAACACTGGGTTTACTGAAAACTTCATGGTTCTGTTGGATGAAAGCAGCTTCCTTGAATTTCGTTTTCGCCAGTTCTGTTCCCGGTGGATAATCCTAGCATCGTTCCACTTTAATGTTGTGATGTTTTGTCCATGCGTGATCAGCCAAATTTCCCGGATTTCGATGTTTCGGCTCTTCGTGTGTGTATTTGATGTTCTCCGATCCTAACATTAAGAGGGTCTCTTCGTTTCACCGATGTTATGAATCTCCACATTCACAGGGCACAAGGTATACGCAATTTCTTATTGTCCGGGGGTCCATCTGGTTTAGTTTTGGTCAGCCTGGCTTCTTAAGCGTGTTTGTCCGACTTGAAACGCTGTTTTTGATGTTGTTACGTTGCTGAGCGATTCGCCTTATCTTCTCGATATTCCCTTCACATAAGCGTATGGTTATCATCTGGCAATTCGGGTTCTCCTCTCGTGTGGTTCTGTTTATGTTGACATTCCGCGATAGTCCTTGTTATTATCTTCTTGTTGTAACCGCTTTGTATCAGTCCCTTTCGATGTTAGATATTTCCTGTTCCATGAGTCGGGGATCGCTGCAATTGTTGTCGCTCTCCTGAACAGGTGTCCTGATTATTCCTTCTTTCGTGCTCATTGAGTGATTCGAAGCGGAGTTGAGGTATTGGCCTGTGTGTGTGGTTTTCTGTAGGACTGACGTACTGATGTGGTTATTGTTATGTTTTAACCAGAACATCTAGAAAGGGTAGGCTGGAATCCGTTTCTTTCTCCATCGTGAATTTGATGGTGGGTGGTGCGAAAGCTGTTTATTATGGTTTAAAAACTCGTCCAACTCGGCAGCAGCGGTCCTTTCCAAATGATGAAAGTATCGTCCACATATTCTTAGCCACATCTTTGGTTTCACGGGAGATGATCTCTATCACTTGGCCTTCGAACCACTCCATTGTAAATGTTGGCTATTACTGGTGAGAGTGGTGATCCCATTTGGTAATCCATCGTCCTGGGAGTAGAAATTCTTCTTTTATTCTGGAAATAAGAATTATTGAATGCAACATCCCAATAGATCAATTACTCCTTCAATGGGTATAGATGTTCTGTCTGTCAGAGTATCATCCTCCTGTAATTTTGGACTTGATGATATCCAGGGATTCGCTGCGTGGGATGTTTGGGTACATATTATCTACATCAAAACTGATGTAGAGCTGTTCGTTGGGTCCTAGTTTGACGTCCTTGATCATTTCCACGAAGTGGCTGGAGTTCTTGACAATGATGTTGTTTTCCCTTGTTAAAGGCTGGATGATTTTCAACAGAAAATTCGCGAGGATTACTTGTTGGTGAATTCCTGGAACTAGTAATTGGCCTGAGAGGTATTCCTGTTTGTTGTGAATTTTGGGCGGAGCCCGTAAAGATGAGGTGTCTTGCTATGATGTTGTGTTTAGCATTGTTCTAGTTTGTCCTCCAAATGATTTCTTGTATTTCTTCAGTGTCTGATAGATCTTCCTCTCGATGCTTGGGGTTGGATCCTTTGTAATTGGTCTATATTTCCCTTTTTGGAGTACATCCTTGATTTTATTGTCGTATAGGCTGATGTTCCATGACGAACGGTGGCGTTTCCTTTATCAGCTGGTAGTATTTTGATTGATGGTCCTTGTTTCAGGGCCCTCAAAGCTGATCTTCGGATTTGGTGATGTGTTGGGTGTTGGATTATTCCGTTTATCCCAATGCAGTGCGAAACTTTCCAGCGGAATTCATCCATTTCTTCTTGATCTAGGTGGGGCTGTTTCAACTGAGCTTATGATGTCCAGGTTTATCGGAGTTTCCTTGGGTGTTATTGCAAATTTGAGACCTTTGGCTAAAAACTTGTTCTTCCATGAGTGTGAGGCTTGGCGTGAAAGAAGTGGAATTATGGTCCGTTATATTTGGTATTGTTTTTTCCTGGTGTTCCAGGATGTTGATGATGCTCTTGAAGTCTGCGTTGTTTGTTTTCTTGTTTCTTCTGGTGGGGGAAATCTTGGCTTTTGGCAGCAGTTCTCTCAGTGTTTTCAAACAAAAACAGGAATACCTCTCAGGCCAATTACTAGCTGTCAGGGAAATTCACCAACAAGTAATCTCGCGCGAAATTTTCTGTTGAAAATCATCCAGCCTTTACAAGGGAAAAACAAAATCGATTTGTCAAGAACTCCAGCCACTTCGTGGAAATGATCAAGGACGTCAACTACGGACCAACAAGAACGCTCATCAGTTTTTTGTAGATAATATGACCCAAACATGCCAGCGGCAGGAATCCCTGGATATCACTCAGTCAAAATTACAGGAGAGGGATACTCTGACAGGACAGAACATCTATACCCATTGAAGGAGTAATTGATTGTTTTGGATGTTGCAATTAATAATTCTTTTTTCCAGATAAAAGAAGAAATCTACTCCCAGGGACGATGATTACCAATGGGATCACCACTTCTCACCAGTAATAGCCAACAATTTACATGGAGTGGTTCGAAGGCCAAAGTGATAGAATCATCTCCCGGTTGAAAACCCAAAGATGTGGCTAAGATATTGTGGGACGATACTTCATTCATTTGGAAAGAGCGCCGCTGCCGGTTGGACGAGTTTTTAAAACCTATAAACAGCTTTCGCACCACCATCAAATTCACGATGGAGAGGAAAAAAAGGATTCCAGCCTACCCTTTCTAGTGTTCTGGTTAACATAACAATAACCACATCAGTACGTCAGTCTACAGAAAACCCACACACACACAGGCCAAACCTCAACTGCCGCTTCGAATCACTCAATGAGCACGAAGAAAGGAATAATCAGGACCACGTTCAGGAGAGCGACAACAAGTTGCAGCGATCCCCGGACTCATGGAACAGGAAATATCTAACACGAAAGGGACCTTGGATACAAAGCGGTTACAACAAGAAGATAATAACAAGGACTATCGCGGAATGTCAACATAACAGAACACACGAGAGGAGACCCGAATTGCCAGAGATTAGACCATTACCTTATGGAAGGGAATATCCGAGAAGATAAGGCGAATCGCTCAGCAGTACAACATTCAAAACAAGCGTTTCAAGCGGACAACACCTTAAGAAGCAGGCTTACCAAAACTAAACGCAGATGGGCCCCCGGACCAATAAGAATTGCGTATACCTTGTGCCCGTGAAGTGGAGAATTATACATCGGGTGAAACGAAGAGACCTCTTAATGTTAGGATCGGAGAAACATCAAATACACACACGAAGAGCGCGAAACATCGAAATCGGGAATTGCTGATCACGCATGGACAAAACATCCACAAGACATTAAGTGGAAAGATGGCTAGGATTATCGCCACCGGGAACAGAACTGGCGAAAACGAAAAATTCAAGAAGCTGCTTTCATCCAACAGAACCATAAGTTTTCAGTTAAACGGAGTGTTGAAGTGGCAAACGCCGTGGCGACCAATCCTGGCGCGTATCAGTGGTCTCAAGCTCCTCCCTCGCCCAATGGGAGAGAGCGCCCAACACGGCACGACTGATCAAGGGAGTATTAAAGATTCCAATCCAAACTCTGAAATCAGTTTTACACTCTGAGAACGGTTTAGAGATACCCAACTAACGGGAAACTCGTCGTGTATATTGTATAATTTTATTTTTTTCACCATTTTTCCAACATATTATTTACTAATCTTATTTCATTTCTCTTTTCAGATACTACTAATTCATTGAATTTAATTTTTCAGCTATTTCTTCCTTTCTTTTCTTGCCATTTACTAACCAAATTTTCTTTTCTTTTATTTTTGTTTCAGATATATTTTTATAGACAATGGAAGTCCAGAATTCCACAAATACAGAAGAAACATTGTCGAAACCATTCAAACTAACACATGTCATTCTTTGGTTACTGTAGTTGTGTTCACTACTCATTTGCTACAACTTACGCTAGAAATTTGATACAAAAAATGCAAAATTGTTGCCTTAGATACTCATTCAACATAAAACGAAAATAACATGTTACTCCACATTATAATGATCATAAAATCCTGAAATATGAGTCAGTGTTTCTATGTCAATTTGCAGCTGTTATACATAAAATATTGAGTTCAGAGAGTCCCTCATTCTTGAATGAACTCCTGGTTAAGAGAGAACTATGTGAGAATGTACGTAGTAGTAGTAGTTTTGATATACCATACCATACCATAGGTCATCCAAGTTTGAAAGGGCTTTCTCTTATAGAGCTATGAAGATTCTAAATGAATTAATAACTGTATTAATATCAATACATTCGAAAGGTACCTTAAAGAAAAATGTCTGAATTTTCAGATTGATTGTATACAGTGATTGTTTCGTTTTGGTGGTAGTGGTAGAACAGCTATAGCTGAACTTCCACCTTTTGTACTCATTTTTTTATGTAATTCTTAGGTGCAATAAAGATTATTATTATTATTATTATTATTATTATTTTCCCATACAGTCTTGAAAGAGAATTAGTTATACTTATCCCTCTGTAGTTTGATAGTATAATTCTTATTAATCATTATTTTAATATGAAATAAGCCAATAAAAACTTTACGCGTTTCGTCAAACTCAAATGTTAGTGACGTTCACGAATCCTTTTCTGTAGGAAATGTAAAATATCGATCGTTGAATAACGGTTGACGTTGAAATAGAAAATGAGGGATAATTACAGCTATTCACGAAGCCACTGAAAATTCAAAGCAAATATGAATATTCGAATAATTTCCACTCAACTATATGGAAATAGCCAATTACTAACAGAAAATAAACATATATTTCGGAAATTTCGCTCTACTCCACTAGTTGGAAATTTCGTAATGAAGTGGATATTTCCAGTTGATTATAGAATTTTTAATTTAGTATTTCTATTTATCATCTGTTTTCTTTCTATAAATTTTCACCCAGACAAAAAAAAACTAACAGAAATTTTTATTAATCGACTGGAAATTTTCATCTTGCATTGATAAAATTCTATTTTTTTATTAGAAACTCTAAATAGCAATTGCAAATTTCAAGGAAAGAGTACAATTTTCAAGTAGTAGTTAGTATTATTTCCTGATGTAATGGTTTTCATATTTGCATTTGAATGAAATATCATTTTTTATTATCCCTTAGTTCAAAAATCTTCCGTGATATATTTCTATCCAGGAACGAACTTTCTAATTATTAGTTATACAATACCTCTGTTAAAAATTCTAAGTAGTTGTATTTTTCCCAAAAATAATGGATAATTACACTGTATCTCGAGAATTAACAGTTAGATAGGAAAATAATTTTTATATCTTTATACTTTCTCACAATTTTCGAGATTTTTATATGTATATTTTTTTATAGCAACTCAACATTATACAAAGAAAAGTATTCTCAATGTTCGCTTGTTGTTTTTTAGATGTTTGTTTCTCATCTTTACTTGTTTTTGTTAATTCTGTTATTTTGATATTTTGTATACTTTGATGACTGATAGTTTTATCCTTTTCTATGGTGTAATATAAGTTCCTTATTTTTATATAATTTATGTGTATATTATGTGTGTATTCAGATGTATGGATGTATGGATGTATGATTCTATGTTCTACATTTTATAATCGAATTTATGGTTGGATCATTCAGTGGAATTTTCATGTTTGTGTGTTTTTGGTGATCTCTTTGTTTTTTCATTGTTTGTTTCTATTACTTCTCGAAACAAGTGTTTACACTTATCGAGTTTTTATTTATTCACAACTGATCTTTGTTTTTTATTTACTTGTATTTGTACCATACAGGTGTGTGAATAAATATTATTATTATTATTATATATATATATATATATATATATATATATATATATATATATATATATATATATATATATATATATATATATATATATATATATATATATATATATATCGATATATATATATATATATATATATATATTTATTCGAATTGTTGTTGCCTGTGATTTATTAATCTTTTGATAATATAGCAATAACAGCTGGTTGAATCTTAAAAAACTCGATATATATATAAATATATATATATATATATATATAATATATATATATATATATGTATATATATAAATATATATTAATATATATATATATATAAATAAATTAATATATATATATATATAAATATATATATATATATATATATATATATATATATATATATATATATATATATATATATATATATATATATATATATATATATATATATATATATACATATGCATACATATATTGTATCTTTCTGTTGGTTTTACTGTATCATTTTTAATTCTTAAGTCAAATTCATCCAAAAGAAATTATCACAATTGCTCCGAGTTTTTGTGAACAAAAATTAAAAATATGTCGCTCAGAATGATTCATTCTGAGCGATTGATATTCTAATCAATTATTTACTTCAAACTAATACGTAACCTATAATATTACACTGATATTATAATCATCTCTCCATAAATATATAGAGCATCTTACATTCACAAATAATGGAACTTACCTGATTTAATCTTCTCTAACCTCAATTTCCACTGAATCACTTCATTAATATTAATAAAATGGCAATAAATCAACGTAATTAGTATTTACTCTTACGAGCTTGCTGAAAGTTCACGGATATACGAATACAACCGACGCGCACGCCTAGCAACACTGTCGTGACGGAAATGTTTCTAAGCCTAGATGGGGTATTGAGGAACCTCGTTCTAGTATAGTGATATTTTCTGTACCTGCATCTTTCAGACCAATATTATTTTTCAAAACATTTTCTCCATCTGATGTCGACCTACAATGTGACCAAATTTCATTTACTTGTTTCAGATAAACCCTCAACATACTGTACCCACTTTAGTAGACAACGATTTGGTGATATGGGACAGTCATGCCATAGTGGGCTATTTGGTAGAAAAATATGGAATGGATAGCAATTTGTACCCATCAGATACAAGTCAGAGAGCACTGATCGATCAAAAATTACACTTCGATTCAGAAACACTTTTCCCGAGGATAAATGCAATTATTGTAGGTATAATGTGCGTTTTTTTATCTTGACAAATTTAATTCCTCTTTTGAATTAACTGAATTAATAATACACAACTATAAACTATAATTTGAAAATGAAACAGAGCCAATTTTGGGCACCCCTGGTAATTTACGAAAAAATGCTCGGACCCGTCAATTTTTGATTTTAGGAAAAAACATTTTTTTGCCAGTTTCACCCCCTGAATGGAATCCGTCTTTCGGGGGTGAGATACACCCCTAAAAGCTTAAATGAAAAGAGGGGTCGAATGATATTTTATTCATTTTGAAGGTTTTTTACCTAGATTATAACCCTCGACTTTTACATCGCTACTGTCTTCCTAGCCATAATCTTTTAACGATTTTCATTTTCTTTGAACACTCACCAGTCAGTCGAGTAAATGCTGGAAATTCAGTTGACAATAATTGATGGTCACATGAATAAAACTAGAATTGTTAAAAAAAATTCCTTTTTTCGCAAACGTCAAAAAATGACGACTTTTTTAACCTCAGTTCTCAATGTTAAAGTTTGATTTCACAGACGTCCTTTTGTTTTTACTTTTTTGTCCGGCCGTGAGCGTACAAAAAAGTGTACTTTTTTGTACGGCAATTTCAAGAACGTCGGGCGGCGTACAGTTGGATTCCGAATCCGACATAATGTAATGTGTAAAAAAAATCTTATATATTTTACTATAACTAGTTATTTCTTAATACTCGGTTACTTACCAAAAACGCACAGTCTTAAAATGCGTAGATAAGGTGACTTTAAATGTTTCTGATAATTATTTTGTTGAATTGTCAAATTTGTGTTGCCTTGACACCTACAAAACCAGTAAGCAAAGCAACGTAGTTTTACGTTTTTTTACATCTAATCCTTTTTATTCATTTATTTATTTATTTATTGAGAAATAAGAATACAAACAGGTATTTCAACCCAAAAACAGTATTCGTAGGTTACAAAAATATATACAATCCTTAGGCATAAACTTAAACTTAGTGCAAATAAAAGAAAAATCTACTGAAACACTGAACCAAGAGTAACCAATAATTAGAAAGAACCAAAAAGAAATCAATCTTGTGCAAAATAATGATGTTTCAACAACTTCTTCTAGCGCATAAAGGGAATATTGAAGGGATTCAAATCGAAAGAGCTCGTGTTAAACTCGCTCTAAATTCTGCATATTGGTGAATTTTTTGTAATATTCAATCTACGAAAAAAATAGTGTACTGATCGTCCACCACCTCACTGTCCGACACGCCCTCGTTTAACCATGACTCCGTAACCATAATCACGTCGAATTAATAAGCTGTCACATTGATCTTAAAGGTATGTAGTTTTGTACGCAAAACACGCACAGTTTGATACATGACGTTCAGAGCCATTTTTGTGTGATAATCAAATATACGGCTGTAGTAAATTCAGATAGTGGACTAATTAAGCTTGGCTATGTCAGCCTCGCTTCGAACATGAAATATTCTGGATGAATCGTCTTTTCTAATCAATATACTACCATTCTGAGTCCTCAGATCGTTAATATAAAATTTATCTGCTATGCCATTCAATATGAAAGCATTTTGCCTTCCCAATTCCATTCGCTTCACCTTAACTGCAGACGTCATTTCATCTTTTTTTGACCTGGAGACGAATTTCACTACAATATTTCTTGGCTTGCCGACAATTTTCGTAGGCACTCGGGTTATCGACGACAATAAATTCGGTTCCAAGGGCATGCCGACATACTCTCCAATATTTCCAAGAACATTGTACAAATTTTCATCCTTCTTTTCGGGTATATCCATAATTTCCACATTGTTCAATCTTGCATCTTGCTCAACCTTGTCCAATCTTAAATGCAGCTCGGATACTTCCTTTTTCAGTAAATCATTTTCCCCTTTTATCTCTTTTGCAAGTTTCAAGACTTCATTGAGCCTAACTAGTTTACTTTCAAAATCTGCTATTTTATTCGAGCAAAATGTTACGGAATCTCGTAATTCCCCTATATCGTTCCTCATAGCTGCGACCTCCGTCCTCACCGACGACATCATCCTCTGTATCGCACCAATAGCATGATCCGCCACTGGAACTCCGTCCACTACGAGCGCGGAACCTCCGCGATCCTGCAGAGGCGAGTTGTGACTCACCGATGGAACAGCGGTCCCGGAATCCCTGGCGCCACGACAGTCAACACATTCCCACCTTCCACCCGGCGTTTTCGTTATCAATGTTATTAAATTTTTTGTCAAATCCGAACATCTGCCGTTCGCATGAAGATACGATTGACATTTATTACATTGTAATCCAGGGGATTTTGTATTGAGGGAATTTGTACAAATCGCGCAAATAGGCATTATAGTCGCACAAACGATACAACAATCGCAATCACCAATATCTACGGCACAAAATAATACCAAATTCAAGCAATTAGCACCACTGATTGTATAATAAACTTGTCGAAACAGCGAGAGCACAATTAACACGTCTACGTCTGAATCGAATTTTCAATAATTTTTAAATATATTATCTTAATTCTATCGTTTGAACATCGTTTGCGGAAAAAATCGCATGTTTTATTCAAAGAAAAGCACTTTTTGTGGCTCGTCTAAAATTGTCGGTCCCACTGCGTTCAGCCGACAAACATTTAGACTCGCCACGAAAAGTATCACTTTTACTCCTAATAAAACAATATACTATTTTTTCAATATCAATGTGAAAATTATGTTAAACCAGTGCTGTATATCTTGTGAGCCATTGTATGAACTACGTAGATAGTAGCTATGTCGGGGGGTATAATCAGGTAAAAATACCTTCAAATAAGATATTATTCGACCCCTCTTTCCGTTTGAGATTTTAGGGGTGCGTTTCACCCCCGCTAGAGAGTTTCCGTTCAAGGGGTAATATTGGCAAATAAATGTTTCCCCCTAAAATCAAAAATTGGCGGGTCCGAGCGTTTCTTCATAAATGACCTGGGGTGCTCAAAACTAGCTTGTTCGTTTTGAAATGGCCACCCTGTATATATTTATATATCCGGAACCCCAGAAAACATAACGAGCTCCGAACCTATAGCATTTTCAATGGTCACAACCCAGAGAAACTCATGACTCGCCACAAGAACGATTCATTATAGTTATTTCATAAGAATATTGGAACTGTTAACATCTTGACATACTTTGAGTTCTATAAAACATGCAAAAAATGATAAAAACTCTATCGCAGCGAGCTGCATTAGAAAAGCAGGTTTTTAAAACGTATCCAGTTTGAAAAATCTATTCATTCAATTATGATTTTTGTTCCAAATGCAAAAAACAAAAATTGCGCCCTCTATCGTGTAAACAATATGTATTTCCTCCTCCGGGGAGTCAACCCCCCAACCAATTTATATCGAAATAAATACCATCCAAGATATCATACGAAACTACCTACATACAAAGTTTCAACCCTATGGTCTCAAAATTGCGCCTTCTATCGCGTGAACAAGATTTATTTCCTCTCCTGGGGGGTCAACCCCCCAAGAAATTCCTACCAAAACCAATCCCATCCAATTTATCATACGAAACTACCTACTCACAAACTTTCAATCCTATTGCTCCAAAATTACGCCCTTTATCATGTAAACATTATTCATTTTTCCCCCCAGGGGGTCAACCCCCCATCCAATTTGAACCAAAACCAATCCCATCCAAGATATCATACGAAACGACCTACCTACAAACTCTCAACCCTATTGCTACAAAATTGCGCCATTTATCCTGTAAACAAGATTTATTTTTCCCCCAGGGGGGTTAACTCCCCAACCAAATCGAACCAAAAACAATCCCATCCAATATATCATACGAAACTACCTATTTACAAACTTTCAACCCTATTGCTTCAAAATTGCGTGTAAACAAGATTTATTTCTTTCCCCAGTGGGTCAACCCCCCAACCAAATCGAACCAAAACCAATCCCATCCAAGATATCATACGAAACTATCTCCCTACAAACTCTCAAACCTATTACTACAAAATCGCGCCATTTATCTTGTAAACAAGATTCATTTCCCCCCAGGGGGTCAACCCTCCATTCAATTCAAACCAATCCCATCCAAGATATCATACGAAACTACCTACCTACAAACTCTCATTCCTATTGCTACAAAATTGCGTCATTTATCCTGTAAACAAGATTTATTTTCCCCCAGAGGGGTCTACCCCCCAACCAATTCGAACCAACAATAATCATATCCAAGATATCATAGGAAACTACCTATTTACAAACTTTCAACCCTATTGCTTCAAAATTGCGCCCTTTATCGTGTAAACAACGCTAAAATACATAAGCTTATACATAAATACATATGAACATATGTTATATATATATATATATATATATATATATATATATATATATATATATATATATATATATATAGTGATAGGCAAATGTATGAAACCAAGTAAATATCTCTGAAATTATGAGAGATATCATAATGAAATTTGGAAGGTGGATACTACAGTAGATTGCCTATTTGTTTTCATATTTTTTAACAATTTTGAACTTCCGGTTTTACCGGAAGTAATGTCGATATTAAAATTTGCAATGGAACACCCTGTATATTATTGTAGTTTCTGATGAAACATTTTATTACGAATACAAAAATATCGGGTTCGATATTTTTTATTTTCAATACTATTAACAGAAAAGTTACTAAGGAAAGGAAAAATTTGATGGTAGCTAGTAGTCCATGAAATTCATTGTGTATTCCCACTTATATATATATATATATATATATATATATATATATATATATATATATATATATATATATATATATATATATATTAAATTGAGTTTTTGGTGCCAAGCATCATAAAAAGTCATGAAACGAAAAACTATCTTGGTCCTAGGTCCAACTTTGCTAATCGCACCCAAAAAATGAGAATGTTTCTCCAATTCTCAAATCAAGCTGAAGGCACAGCTCACAATCCTTTTTTTGGGATTTATAACTAGAGCATTATGAATTGTATAAAAAAAAACAGTAAAGAAGAAAAACAAATTTAAACTGAAAAACCTTCACCTCGTATTCAAAATATCTTCCAAATTATATATTCCTTTGATCAAAAATAACCCATTTATACGCATGGACGTTCCCGCATTGCAGATCTCCATTGTTCTTCAGAAGTTTAGACGTAAACCTTTATTTAATGAACTTTACGTTCTTATAAATGATTTTTATAATTTGAATAATTTCTATGATTTTAAAAACTACTTGTATGTTCGTGAATGCTTATATTGAAAATATGTTACCTAAGTTCTATACATTAAATTTTTACTAGGTCAATTTGAGGACTCCTGATTTTTTGATCTTACCGATTTTGGACTATTTTTGAAGTGAAACTTCTTTGCGCGCATGACGGTAAAATTCTTACGGATGTAACGGATGTGGAATGAAACGGATGTGTGTCCATGAAGCACATAATGGCCATGGAGCGAGAGGAGGGAGAGAGCGAGAAAAAAAGGGAGATCGAGAAAAATACACGCTTGGTTGATGTATTCGTTTAATAGTTAAATATTACAACTTTGGATGGCAATTCTGTCGCATAACGTCTTGTACTACAGTAAACGCAGATCTTTTAATTCGTTTGGAGGTTAGGAAATTTTAATATTTACGAATAACATGTGGCATTTTAATTTGCCACTCGTCGTTTGAGAATTTAATATACTATTTTTCATAATATATAAAATAAAAATATTTCATAAACTCTCTCTAGAAATTAGTTTGCCAAAGAAATTTCACTTCTTAAATGTGTACTTTGTATGCAAGCACTTTTCTTTCAATTAATTTAGATGAAGAGGCGAATCAAAATAAGCGCTACGCCGCCTGGTGACAATCAGAATAACTAAAAATCTTGACATAGTTCTTACGTTCTCCTTTGTTTTGTGTTTTTTTTGTGTGATTTTTTACAAATATTTATTATTTGCAATCATTTTGAAAGCGTTCGAATCGTTATTGTTCAGTTCCTCAGTGTTCTTCCTGGGAAAAGAAATGTTCAAATGTGAATTTCCATGCTTTTCCTCCAGCTGGTGATTAATATCGTGTTTGTGTAGAAGGGAAAAAGGAATACTCCTAAAGTCTCTACTTTGTGTGATCTGATAACTACAGATAGTGCTCTAAACAGTTTCACTGGTCTCAATAATATAAAACTATTAGATACAATAGTAAAAGCAGTACAATCTGTTTACAGTGATCAACGGTCACATAGATTAACAATCAAACAGCGTATTGTTTTAGTATTGACAAAATTGAAATGTGACCTTACATATGTGATATTATCTCTTTTATTTGGCACTTCACAAGAATTATGCCAAAAATATATTTATGAAATGCTACCCATTATGAGTAGAGTTCTTAGTTGTGTCATAAGATTCCCAGAATATTCTGAAATACAGAAAAACATGCCAAAATGTTTTGAAAGTTTTCAAAATACTCGAATCATCTTAGACTGTACAGAAATTTTTATACAGAAACCAAAGTGCCTTTGCTGCAGGATCAGGTTTTACTCTCAGTATAAATCTAATAACACAGTGAAATTCATGACAGGTGTTTCTCCTGGAAGTTTAATTACTTATATTAGTGAACCATATGGGGAAAGAGCATCTGATAAAACGATTTTCCAACAAAGTGACTTAATTTTAAAGTTAGAAAGCTCACAGGATGCTATTATGGTGGACAAAGGTTTCTTGATAGATGATATTTGTCAACAGTTTAAAATAAAGTTGATCAGGCCACCATTTTTGAAAGTCAAAAAACAGTTGACTACAGAAGAAGCATTGTTGAATGCCAAAATAGCAGCTGCTAGAGTACATATTGAACGAGTCAATCAGAGAATTAAGATATTCATCTCATGATCTAACATAAGATTTCTCTCAATTTGGCTACAAAACAAATGATGATAATCACCTACCGCCTCAATAGCAATGAGAATACATTCACAGTAACATACTTGTTCACTAAAGAAGCCTGAAAAGTCTTTATATTTATGGTAAAATTATATTTCAAAAACACAAATAAACACACAACAAATACAGCATAAATATTCCAATGTCAATATTTATAGTTCTACGACTGGCCACATTGGCGCTACATTTTTATTTTCAGATGCCTGTGAGAAAAGTAATGTTCTGAATCTTTTGCAGTGTCTGAATCGGATATATCATTGACTTAACTTTTTGTAATTCTTTTTTCCGCATAACATCATTGATGTTTGGTAGCAAAAGCCGCTATTAATTGCGGTCTGCTTAATAATGTTAAGTTCCTTATCGCAGTGTCACAGATATGTTCAATGGTATATGAATAATGCTATTGAAACTAGCCAATTTATATTGATAGGATTGGAGTGATGTATTGAATGCTCAATTAAGTTTACCACTCATGTTTGTGGTCGATAAATCCAGGAGTCCTGTGTCGGTGTATAGTGTATAGAGCGAAACTTTCATCACAATGTAATGAATTTTGAGTAAATTCATCAATAAATAAAAGTTTTTAAAACGTTTTAAAACTATAAGAGCAAAGATAAATAATAGTTTCAAAAAATAAAAAACACGCTTTTGTAATTAGCAGAAATAAAGAATAGAAAATAAATGATAGTTTAAGAAAACTAAAAGCACGTTTTTGTAGATAACCGAACTAAAAAGTAAAAAATAAATAATAGTTTGAAAAAACTAAAAAACACGCTTTAATAGAAAAGCCAACTAAAAAGTGGAAGATAATTTTCAATAAATTTATATTAAGAATAGTGTTATTAACGAAAAAATTTCTTGTGTGGAAAAGCGTGGAGTGCTTGGAGTCAATTATTAAAATATTTTAATGACAGATATTGGTGAAAGTAGTCATTATGGAAATATATTAAGCCTTCAATTTACGACTTCAACTTAACATAAAAAAAAATATTGGTAAATAAAAACTTTAATTAATAAAATATTTAAATATGTTAGAATATCCTTTGTTAAACATACTTTTGTGGAAAATTCATTTTATATTCAAGTCTATGTTCGCAGGTTGTACAAATCTTGGCGCGGTGTTCCATACAGAATGCCTTCCTGCGCAGGTTGCATAGGTTTGTGGTCATCCTTCTCTTTTTGGCAAGACAAATGTTGCAAATAGTTCTGGTCGACGTCTGAGGTACCGGAACCGCGTTTGGGACCGTTTCCCCTAACATAGTCCCAATGAGTTCTCAGATCGGACGTTGCAAAGTTGGTATATTTTTTCTTTTGTTTATTCATGGCTGGATAAGGTTTTCTTGAAATGAGAATAGATATAAAGAACTCACTGTTTTCGCTCCCACTCTCAGGCAAGTACTCACTTCCAAAATCCACAAATGGCTCTTCTTCTAGGTGATCTTCATCTTCGCTACTATCGTCGCAACTTTCGTTACTATAATCGACCTCATTATCTTCATCAAGGAAGCTAAAACTGGCTGCTAACTCTTCAAGCTCGTTTGGCCGAAGTGGCCTGGTATCTTTCCACTTTCTCGATATAATACACCACGTAATAAGTCGAAAAAGAACTGTCATAAAAACCGGGAAACCAATAACAAATTAATATTTAAAAAGTTACATTTCGTAAATTTTACGACAGCCCTCATATAATTCGCACGTGCGCGACCTTACGTACGTAAAAATGCTAACTAACCACTCGGCAACTCCTACCTTAAGATTAGATGGCGGCTGAACCCCTTCGAACTTCACGTTTCCAACGTACCGCGAAGTAGGTACGAAATTCGGCGATGTAAAATTTACGATGCTTAGCCTTCTTGGGTTAAAAAGCACCCCACGCGTTTTTTTGTTTATTTATTTTATTTTATTTTTAATTTTTATTGAAAATTATTTTCTACTTTTTATTTTCCTTTTCTATCAAAGCATGTTTTTTACCTTTTTAAACTATTTTTTAATTTCTTCTTTTTAGTTCGGTTATCTACAGAGGGGAGTTTTTTAATTTCTTTCAACTATTATTTATTTTCTATTTTTTAGTTCTGCTAACTAGAAAAGCTTGTTTTTGATGTTTTTACTTATATCATTTATCTTGAATTTTATAGTTTTAAAACGTTTTTAAACGCGTTCTTGACACTACCGGTTATCGGATTTGATAAATCGCTAGGTACCCCGAAGGTCCTGATCAGGATAATGGGACAAACTATTTAAAGTATTGCATTGTCAGCGATCCTTGTTTCAAATCAACGACGTTTTTATGGGGGTGAAAATCACCTTCGAAGATTCCGTTACATAGATACATACATACACGTACGTACATGAGTACGGAGCTAATACGAGCGTTTTAAAATGATGGACGTCTTGCCCATCATGCTAAAACTTTCAAGGAATGGCTGAATCAGTGATTTTGAGCTAATTGATCGGAATGGCCCTGCTTATGGCCACTTCCGGGGCCGATTGAAACAGATAGTTTATGCGAAGCATAATAGATGCGGTGGCATTTTTCAGCTCCTGAGAAGTTAAAGGGAAATGCATTGAAGACTTGAGCTGTTCGTTCAAGAAGGTGGTGAACAGATGGAGTGAAATTGGTATTGGTATTTTAGGTTTCTTTACATCTTATATACAGTCAGTAGTCAATCATTTATTGAATAATCAGGCCCCTCTTTCCCACTGGGCACGAGCCCAGGGCCCCGAGATCGATAGGGCCCCCCTAGATCCTGCCAGATCACCAAAGGATAACCGACATTTATTACTGAAAATAAAAATCAAACGACTATGACTGTCTACAATACCTACTTGCTTACTAGTTTTTGCATGGGCGAAGCTACTCTCGCCCGAGAATCAGACTTGCCAATTTCAGCATGTTTAGATTAATTTAAATATATAAATAAAATGAAATTATTATGAAGACGTGAACGAGAGGGAGAATGTCTTCATTTAACAGAATAGGTACTCGAAAAGTATTGATAGTGGAAATGGAGGAACTAATATCTTGTAAATATATCATATCTTGAAAGAAAAAAAAATTGAAGCTACATTTCCAAATATAGAAACCGCATTAAGAATTTTTTTTAATCATGTATACATTGATTAAGAAGTATTTAAAATGCTTCAAAAGAGATGAAACAGTTTGTTGCTGATGCCCATATAGTGTGCTATGATCAAAAACACAGATTTTAATGAAGTGATTAACGATTTTTCTCATTTCTAAAAGAGTTACTTTTGTGAATTATATTATATTATCTATTCTTTCAATGCGGCTATAAGGAAATAAAAATAAATCTAGAACTTTGTTATTTACTTTCTTTGTCTATTCTAACAAAATAGCGATCTGTCAAGGCCCTAGGGGTTCTATTATCGTAAGGCTCCAATACATTAAAGATGGCCCTGTGAATAACTGTTGTGTATCACATTTTGAGATGTAAATATCGGGTGACTTTTTAATAAATTCTTCGATAAATGAAATGGCTGTTTTATTTTTATTAGTGCATCAATGTCAATGTCATTGATTTGGGCAGAATTTAATGAACAAAAGTTTTGTTAATGGTTTGTCATCTGTTCTTGATAGGTGTGCAAAATTTCAAATCAATCCGACGTTTTGAAGGGGGTGAAAATCATGTTCAAAGATTCCGATACATACATACATACATTCGAAGCTAAGAAAAGCGTGTTAAAAAGTAGTGTTCTTATTTAGTTTCTCATATACCTAATTTTTCATATAAACTCTATACTAATCACAATGAAATCATGCTACAAAAAAATAGTCCAGTCAATGACCATTTTCCCGTGTATTTATCCCATACAGCATCGATTTTCATAAAGAATTGGATTTAGGTTCTACTTACCATCTATTTCAAAGTCTACCCTGTTCAGGGGGTTGCTTTTTCCTTGGGCGTGGATGCCACCCCTTCTTGGGGGTGAAATTTTTTTATTGAAAATGAGTACCTACAGAAATCGATACATTGACTAATTCTAAGCAACTTTTGTTTCATGAAGTTTTTTCTGAAAGTCAATTCTTTTTCACTTATTCGCGATTGAAATGGTCGGATTTCAGGCAAAAAAACACGTTTGCATATTCTTTCTCGCGAATAACTGGAAAAATATGCATTTAATCGAAAACAATGTGGAAAACAATGGGTGTTTAGCCATTGTATATATTATGTTGAAAACAAATTTATAGCCTATAAAAAAACAAAGAAGATCGTGTATTTATGATGTATGCAGGCCCAATAAAAACGGAATTATTGCTTTTTGCAAGTTGATTGGTATTTTCAATCGCCAAAATGGAAAGTTTCTACGTACAATAACCAAAAACCAATGCATTTTTCGGGGAAAAGTCATGAAACTTTTTTCGAGGTCCTTTAAAAAAGCTTTATTTTTATTTCTTATGAAAGTTCCTAGCATCAAAACTAAGCTAGTTATGAAGAGAAAAATGTCAATTCCTATTCAATCGTTGAAAAAAAATAGTGAAAATCTCACCCTCTCTTCCACCCCATTAGAAAAAATTTATTGCCACTTTACAATTCACTTCATTCATGTTTTTATAATACGTTCTGAGTGTTTGGCCAGTTTAAAGTACTTCTTTTTGAAAAAAATTGAGTTTGAAGAGAGAAAAAATGTTCGTCGTAAAATCGCCTTTTCTTCAAAATTACTAAAAAACTGTTGATGATACGCAAAATTTTGTAGAGTACGAAATTGTAGGTTTTTCTTATTCAAAAATTTTGGCGTTTCTTTTTTTTTGTAGGATAAAAATTGAGTAAGATATGGCCTTTTAAAGCTTGCGTGTGTTCGCGCAAAGTACCTGTTTTGAGCTCATTTAGCATGAACCTTTTTAAAAATAAGATCTGAAAAAAGGTTTCATTTAGATAAGTTCATAGCTCTTAAAAAAACCTACAAAATTCTTTTTTGAAAGACTTGATTAGTTGAAAACTAAGCGAGTTATCGGGAAAAAACCAAAAGCACATTTTTGTAGAAATTAGAATATGTATATTAGTATATTGATGAATACACATAGTGGTAAATACCAATCAACTTTCAACAAGCAATAATTCCCTTTGCATTGGGTCAGAATACATTATAAATACAGGATTTTCTTTGTTTTTTTATAAGCTATAATTTTTCTCTCAACAGGTTTTTCGATTAAATGCATATTTTTCCAGTTATTCGCGAAAAAGAATCTGACAATTTCACTCGCGAATAAGTCGAAAAATATTGATTTTCAGAAAAAGCTTTATAGAACAAAAGTTGTTTAGAATTAGTCAGTTCATTGATTTCCGTACTTATTTTCAATGAAAAATGTTTCTATCCCATGAAGGGGTGGCAACCCCCGGCAAAGGGTAGACTTTAAAATAGATGGTTAGTAAAACCTAAATCCAAATTTTCATATAAATCGGTGCTGTATGGGATAAATACACAGTTTACACTTTTTTTACCGTCATTGACTGGACTATTATTCAAGCATCTTATATTTACCTACCGCTATTCACAAATGATAAATTTTTTACAGATATCGATAGTAGTTGAGAACGAGAAAGAAATAACGACGGACAAGATAAGTGCAATTACAGAAGCTTACAAACTTTTAGACGCCTTTTTAGAAAATAAGTCCTACCTTTGTGGAGACTGTTTAACCATAGCAGACATTTGTTGTGTATCGACCGTAAGCACTGCAACAATTATCATACCTGTTTCCACAGACAAATATCCGAATTTATCTACATGGTATAGAAATATCAAGAATTTAGAATATTATGAAGAGACCAATGGAAAAGGACTGAACAAACTCGACGCTCTTGTGGAGATGAAACTGGGTAGACCAAGGTCGAAGGAACTGTGTGATTAAATGAAGAAAATCAAAGAAAAATCATTCTCATCTGACAAGAGGTTTACCTAATTGACTAATACCTACTTCTTTTTCATTAATATGATCTTCTATACATAGAAAAAATTTCGAGATATTTTCTGAAATTATATAACGAAAATTATTCAAAGTAGTTACAATAAAAAATTGATATTTATGTATATAAATTATTTTTGTGTCAAATTTTTTCTGATTCTTGTTGAATATTCGAAGAAATTTCAATGGTCTGACGAACAAGCTGATTTGAATTTTTATTTAAGAATTTTTAAAACAAAAATAAATTAACACATATATTCTATAGCTCCGTTTCGAAATTTGTCTGCGAATTGAAAATATGTAAAACCTTTCAGAATTTAGAAAATTGTTCAAATCCACAAAGAAACACAACACCAAAAATAATAATAATTAAATTATTTTTGTTTCATTGCGTAGGTGTCTGTGATTTCAAATTTGCATATTGTTTTTTAATCCAAGTAACTGTTCTAAATAAACTTTTTCCATAAGAAAATAAGGGCAGGATACTCTTGATTCAAATTTCTTTTTGGTTCTCCCCTGTATACCGTTCAAAAATTTAAAATTTAGACAGCTCAAATCGAAGTTTTTCGAAATGCACCAATTTTTATCAAGAACAAAATTTCCTGACAAATGGATAATAAAAAAGTTTCCTGTATATATTTGATAGGTATATCCCCTTATCAGACGAGCATAATTTTAAAGATTCATGTTTTTCTCATCTATATGCTTGTGATATTTTTAAAATTATATTTATTTTCTCAGTCATTTTAAAATATTGAATTATGTATGTACCAAATTCACTAGCTGAATCTAAATATTATATTGAACTCAAATTAATAAATATTCTTAAACATTAAATGAATCGTTTTGATATACACAACCAACAGAGGTGACGCTTTTCAAATTGAACTTTCTTTTTCCTCCATAGAAGAAAGGATTTCTGCCTGGCAGTTTGCAATGGAGAGATAATCATATTTGTTCAACCGTCGGGTTACACACAGTACCAATTTATTTCATAACATTTAGAGTAATTTCAAAGTCTATTTCTTTGCATGCTTTTTATACAATTCATACTGCTGAATTATCCTTCAAAAGCAGCATTGGAATGCGGCATTATTAAGAAAGTAATCGCTAAAGTGGCGAATTTTGCAAATTATGATTCTCCTTGATTATCTTCAGTCCTGAATTTTTTGATCTCATTCCATGCCAATAAATGAATTTTTGGACAGTCAACTGTAGCTACGAATTTTGTACTTCAATTGAACTGAACAATTGTGTCAATTAAATTTTGTTTATTGTGATTTAGTTCATGTTCAACAATTTTTCGAAAAATATTTTTCATCAGTGACAAATATACGAGCAACTAATTTTTTATTTCTTCAATCTTATTTACTATAAATGTTATGCACCTACCCCCTATTATTTCTACGTCTTCTCCCAGTGTTCCCATTTCACATCATTTAAAAAATTTGGTTTTCAAATTGGAATCCCAGATAACATCTTCAGTTCAGACATTACGAATATTTCGAGTACAAATATAAATTTTATTTGAAACTAGAAAAGAACACCAGTCGCTAAAAGCAATATTTCTCCACTGAAGGGAAACTACCAGTTTGAGCAGACAATCCACTAAGTTGTCAACACTACATGCCTGAGGATCCCAATACTTTAGTCTATCTATAAAGAAGGAGTTAATGAGGTAGGGTTGTCAACCCTCCCGGATTGCCCGGGAGACTCCGGTAATAATGGTTATCCTCCCGACCTCCCGGGTTACAATAATTTCCCCGGTTTTTCTAAAATTATACGCAACCGTGGCTCTAATAAAACTTCGGTCTTTAATGATTATGATTATGTGGTGAAAAATCGTTGAATATTAGATATTGCTCGTAAGCAAAGTAGGTAAATATAAATTTTAAATTGATTGACAATTTCTTACACAACCCCCCTCCCCCCTAGTTGACTTCTTAAAATTCTCCCGGGTTGGTCCTTGCGAGAGTACACCCTATAATGAGAAGACTTGCTAATTAGTAAGCCTAATGCCCGCTACACACATAACGATATATCGTTGCGATTTCAAACTGCACAGTTAAATCGAATAGCCCTGGTGCCTCTACATGGCACAGATATCTGCGTCGATATTGTCAGTTTTACACAGAAGCTCGCGCGAGAAACATGTCATCGGCAATAACGGAAGATGATGAAGATGCACTTGCATTTTTGGGTTTGATGATATGCTTAAAGAAAAAAAATCACTTAATGTGTGGTGTAAGGACTGGCTTCCAAAACGGAAGTTATACTCTCATATAAATTTATTAAATGAGTTGAAATTGGCACCAAAAGATTGGCATAACTATTTAAGAATAAACGAGGAGACGTACTTAACCCTCTTGGCTTTAGTCACCCCGCTGATTCAGAAAAGGAACACTGTAATGAGAGAAGCAATAAGTCCTCACGAGAGATTATCTGCAACACTGAGATTTTTAGCTACAGGTCGCTCATATGAATGCATGAAGTTCTCTACTCTAATATCACCACAGGCTCTCAGTCAAATAATTCCAGAAACTTGTCGATCGGTCGAATAGATCGCGGCGTCGTATCCACACGAAACGATAAAACTGTGCAAACGCAAGTATCAACGATTTATCGAATAGAAAATGTAACTGCCACCGATGAACTGTGAAGATGAAATTATCTGCAAAGATTTGTCATACACACGTTCGATAAAACTGTGCAAATTGACTGCACAGTTATATCGTTTTCGTAATCCCATACTGTTATTTTGATTCAACGGTATTCAGATGACAATTGAAAAGTCAGTGTTAACGGCCGCCGGCCGTTATAATTTCATAACGGCCGGCGGCCGTTAAGAAATCACTTTTTCAAATATTTATTTCAAAACATCATTCTGCTTACAATAACAACATTGAAATCTTGGTCCACAGCGAGTTGGGAGAATAAACCTCTGATTTTCATTTCGCATAGGCTAATAATACATCTTCATTAACCACCATTACATTCTTGCTTTTACGCCACATTTCAAAATTTTCATATGTTTTTTGATATCGCTCTCGAGTTATTTTCGGCAGTTAATCAACACTCGCTGCACTGCACATGATTCTCCCAATATTTCTAAAGGAATTTGATTTTGTTCCTCAATTTCATCCATGGTCGTCGTTAAAGCGAACTTGAGAACACAAAAAACTGACGTTGTTTATAAAACTGTCAAACTGTTCCATGACAACAGAGACACGACGTTGGGTTTTTTCTTTAGAATTGCGAGGTACGGGTTTTTTTCTTTCTTCGGAATCAAAATGTAATCTTTCAACGGGATTACGAAAAATTTTTAACGACACACGGCCGATACGCAAATAACGGATTCGGTTAGTTATAATACAATATCCAACCTCATCCGTTATTTGCTACATATCGGCCTTGTTACGTTAATAACTATACGATATATCGATATGTGTGTAGCGGGCATAAAGCATGCTACAGCCGACAACCATTTATCGTAGCGATCTATCTGTGCAGTGCATTTGCACAGTTTTATCGAACGTATGTATGATGACAAATCGTTACAAATAATTTCATTTGCACAGTTCATCGGGGGCAGTTGCATTATCTATTTGATAAATAGTTGTCACTTGCGTTTGCACAGTTTCATCGTTTAGTGTGGATACTAGTGAGAGGCTCCCCCGCCTATTAAATAGATCCGTGAAAACTATAGATCGATGAAAATATAGGTTCCCAAACCACGCTGAGTGCAAAGCCTGTCCCTGCCTCTGTCGAACGGTACGCGACGCGTCAAGTGCTGAGCCCGTCCCTGCCTCTGTCGAATGGGCGCGCCATCTGCTCACTGCAATCTGTAGTTCGTGCAGAATCGGTAGGATACTACTATACTTGTTGCACGGTTTGTAGAATATTATTCTACAAACCGTGTACTTGTTGGGCCTCGCCGTGCCAAAACTTCTCGATAGAATTCGACCCGTCCAACCAACTATCGGCTCGAAAGGCGGTCACGTGAATGCGAGTCGGATTGAAGCGAAAATGGTTCTTAAGCGTCGGAAATGCTTCCGTTTTAGCGAATTTCGGAGAAACGTCAAACTTTAAACGTTCGATATAGAAAATCGGCGTCTCGGATCGAGGCGAGACCTAGCCTAAGCACTACGGAAAGGACGGCTTCGTAAGTTTGCCAAAATGCGGCCTTCGGCCGCCTGCATTTTGGGAAGTCGAATTTGGCGAAGCAATTATTTATTTAGTATTATAAATAAATAAATATACTACGGCGCGATCCATCCTAACGATCGCTCAATTTATGAAAGAGTTTGCTGTGAGAACACAAATCCATGGGAAAGTACTTTAAACAAGATCGAAGAGAACACCGCGATGAATTGGAGGAGTTCATTCATTGCTATCGAAGTGAAACCTGCCTTTTGAAGACAAAATCAAAAGTTTACCATGATCGCAATGAAAAAATGACTCCTACAACAGCCTAGTCGAAATAGTTATTTATGTACCAAGTGCGTTATATACATCCTAACGCCCGATAGGCGTTAGGATCTAGTTACGCTCGTGGTGCATACAAGATTTTATTTTTCACGAAAAAATTATTTTATTATAATGAACAATCGATTTTAAAATCGGTTCATTGCTCCTATACTTTCCATTTTCCTTCTCATAGTAGGCATGTCATTTGTTGATATTTTGACGTTTGTGAATATTTTTGTCATCATATTTAGTGAATGTCATTGATGCTTTCTTTGTGTAGTCTTATAGAAATAATGGAAATGAAAATGAATTTACCCAAGAATATCATAGAAAATGCACCCAAAGCTGCGAATAATTCATTGGCGGAGAAATCCAGATTCGTATACTACAAGGATTATGAAGTATTTGATCAATGGAAGTTGCTTCAGTTGTCCTCGTACAATGAGCGGGCGTTATGATCCATAATGCCCGCTCATAACGCCCTAGGGCATAATGAGTGTATTTATAGCAACAGTATCTAAGGTAAAATCAAGAAATAATATTATACAAGTGAAAAATAAAATATGAAACCATCGACCGAAATGCCAACAGGGAGATAGTTGTTGAGAAAATTAATAAACTCGTTTATTCTTAAATAGTTATGCCAATCTTTTGATGCAAAATTTCAACTAATTTAATAAATTTATATGAGATTATGACTTAATTTTGTTATAGAAGCCAGTCCCTTACACCACACACTCACACACTACGTGACTTTTTTTTATAAGCATATCATCAATCCCAAAAATGCAAGTGCATCTTCATTTTCTTCCGTTATTGCCGATGACACGTTTCTCACTCGAGATTCTGTGTAAAACTGACAATTGACAATATCGACGCAGATATCGGTTGCGTGTGGAGACACTATGGCTATTAAATTTAAGTTTGCAATCGTTACGATATATCGTTGTGTGTAGTGGGTCTTAAAGGAGCTTATTTCAACAGGCTTCGAGTAGTAAATTTCTTCGTTACTTGGCGCCTGAACAATGGGAATAATGTATAATGTAGCTCAAGATCTGACGCAGATGGTATATAATAAAAAGAAAAAAAGATACAAACTAGATATTATTTATTTGCTGAATAAGATACAAAAACCTTAATCTACAAATCTGATTTCAACTGATTATCACTAAGTTGAATCTTTTCACCTGGCCTAAAAGCAGGCATTCCCAAATAAGGACATGATGCACATCTAAAGGCATCCCCCAAGTAGCACTAAAATAAAATTAAATCATTGATTATTTTGAAACTCAAAACTTTTTCTTACACAATAAGAACTATTGAAATACTTACACTTCCACATGACGATTTTGGTGCATCTGTTGTATCTATAATTTGACCAGGTTTTGGCTCAGAAGCTAATTCTTCAGCTAAGCCACATGAACAATCTTTACAAGCCTTTCTTTTACCTGTGGTACCACATACTGAAAAAATAAATGACTTTTCAAAACTTCATTTACATAATTTGAATACCTTGACATCCAATTCAAAATTGAGAGATGATAGAATGAAATAAAGCATGTTTTAAATGTATGTTTTGAATTCAAACAGCAATGTAGTCGACAGTGAGTTTAAAAAGTTCTACTTTCAAAAAATTTCTTAATATGAACGTTGTGTGGTAAGCACCACTTCGACAAGTGAAAATACTTTCATGTGTAGATTTTATTTAATTTTTGAATATAACACCTTTCAGTTTGCTACAATTAGTGAAATATTTCTCTATGTTTTATATCCCTTTTAAAGAAGACGATTGCTCAAACCCTTCAAAAATAAATGTTCGTTTCAGCAATTACCACATCGTTTGAGGCAAAGTTTTCTTTTCGCCAAGTCATACTATCTTTGGAAATAGTATTAATAATAATATATATATATATATATATATATATATATATATAAATACAAAAAAAAAAAAAAATATATTATATATATATATATATATAATATATATATATATATATATATATATATATATATATATATATATATATATATATATATATACTAGCTGACCCGGCAAACGTTGTTCTGCCATATAAATTATTTTTATCTATCTATCTTTCTATCTATTCATCTATCTGCCGATGTATATCTACCTATCTAACTATCTATCTATCTATCTAGATAGTTATCTGTCTTTCTATCTATCTATCTACATATCTATCTAACCCGGCAAACGTTGTTCTGCCATAAAAATTATTTTTATCTACCTGTCTTTCTATATATTCATCTATCTGCTAATGTATCTCTATCTATCTATCTACATATCTATCTATCTATCTATCTGACCCGGCAAACGTTGTCCTGCCATATAAATTATTTTTATCTATCTAAATAGGGGTTGATCGTAGAGGGGTGAAAATTTAGGGTTGTATATATTTTTGAATGCTGTATCATAAAAAAATAGAACAGAAAATGTTTTCAGAAAAATAAAGAAAAAAATTAAGGGGTGGACTACCCTTAACATTTAGGGGGATGAAAACTAGATTTTGTCGGATTCTCAGACCTAACCGATATGCACACAAAATTTCATGAGAATCGGTCGAGTCATTTCGAAGGAGTTTAACAAATAAAAAATAAGGGTTGATCGTAGAAGGGTGAAAATTTAGGATTGTATGTATTTTTGTATGCTGTATCATAAAAAAATAAAAACAAAAAATTTTGTCTAGAAAATAAAAAAAATTTAGGGGTGGACTACCTTTAACATTTAGGGGGATGAAAAATAGATGTTGGCCGATTCTCAGACCTACTCAATATGCTCACAAAATTTCATGAGAATCGGTCAAGCCGTTTCGGAGGAGTATGGGAACGAACATTGTGACACGAGAATTTTATATATGATATATATATATATATATATATATATATATATATATATATATATATATATATATATATATATATATATATATGTATATATATATAGCCATCAAATGTTACATGTCACGTCAATAATCAAAGATATTTTCAGATGCTTATATAACCAATATTGCTTCTAAATTCAGGAATTCTTCCAAACTATAATATGCTCCCTGATAGAGGGTATTTTTATAACCCTGTCGAATTTATTTATTAGTAAGAGTTTTACTTCACTTAGAAGCCATCCAATGTAGCGTTATAGGTTGTCTTTTTTCCTGTATTATAATCACGTTGATCTTTATTTTTATTTAAAGTTTTCTTGTTCTTATGTATATGTCTTAGACACTCCCTGATGGAAATTGATGGTACATTGAGTATTATCTCCTGAGTAAAAAACTTTCTATAACTTTCTTGCCTACCTAATCCTGTCAATGCTCTAACTAGCCTTTTGTGCAAAATGAAAACATTTTTTATGTTTGGCCCCATAAGAGTATTCCATATGTAAAATGACTGTATACACAAGGATAATAAGCTGTGGTGGCTGATTGATAAGTAGCTATTTCCTTCATTCTTCTTAGTAGATAAATTAACTTTGAATTTTTCTTACAGATTTCGTCTACAAGTACTTTCCAACTAAACCTAGATATCAACACGATGCCTAAGAATTTTGTATGCTTTACTCCAAAGTTTGATTGAAAAGTGATTTACTCTGTATTATCTTTATTCAGTTCAAGTTTATTTGTTGTGAAACATCCAATAAATTCAATTATTGGGCTTTACTCGCTCTCAATTCCTATTTCATTATCACTTCTGATTAATACAGAGTTATCGACACAGTAATAATATGTGTTCACGCAATCAGGTACATCCAGATCATAGATAACATAGATTATGAAGAGAATAGGTCGAAGTACTGACCCCTGCGATACCCCGTATTCTACCAGTATATCATTCGATTAGTGACCCTTTAATGTTAACTGTTGTCTGCTGTTCTATAAGTGACTGAAAAAGTTCATTTACCACTCCTCTGAAACCATAAAAGCCTAACTTAGACAGCAGTATCCCATGTATCACAGAATCAAAAGCTTTCCTGAGATCAAAGTTCAGCTTACTATTATCAAGCTCAAACATAACTTGGTCTATTATCTTTGTCAATAAGAAATGATCGCTGGTAACTAACTCTAGCAAATATGGTAGATCAGGCAAGGCGAACCTATGGCGCTTAAGAAAGTATTGATGGCACAAAAATATGATTGTTATTAAAAATAAAAGGAATAAAAGTAGAATAAACAATTCAATAAAGAAAATCATATCTAATCTATAAAACCAATACTCATCAAACTCAGCACGTGTATGTTTAAAAATAATATAGTATCCCAAACTGATAAAAGAATGTTCAGATTTCATTATAGTCTGGTTAACCAAACTGTTTAACGCTTCATTAGCTCTTGGGACTTACCCGGACGCATGGAAAATTTCGTATATTATTCCTTTACCTAAAGGCGGGGATAATGCGGACATAAATAATTACAGACCTGCAAATAAATATAATGTATTTGCTAAACTGCTTGATTTTGTTGTCTATCACAAAATTTTCGGTTATTTTCGGAGATTCATAGTTCCGCAACAACATGGTTTCATTGATGGCAGATCAACTGTTACAAATTTAACAGTTTATCATGAATTCTTAGTAAAGCAACTTAACTCTGGCTATGTGGTAGATTCTATTTATACAGATCTTTCGAGAGCGTTTGATCTAGTAAATCTGGAACATTTACTCCGAAAACTATATGCCTATGGCATGAGTGGTAGTCTCCTTCGATGGGTTTCATCTTATCTTCATGATAGAAAACAAATAGTAAAAATCGGGAATGTCTACTCTTTTTCAATCATTGTTCTTTCGGGAGTAGGACAGGGGACTCTTATTCTTCCTCATTTTTATTAATATGTGATAGATCAAATCCTGTATAGTAAAATTTTGTTGTTCGCTGATGATGCAAAGATTTTTAGAGAAATCACCTCCTACGAGTATATGGATAAATTGCAATATGACATAAATAGCTTTAATAATTGGTGTGTAGCTAATGGATTGAATATCAACGTAAATAAATGCTTCCACATTAGGTTTGGTAGATCACGATCTATTTGGCTTCTTCCAATATTCTCTTAGTAATGAACTTATAAATCAAGTTGAATTTTACGAAAGATTTAGGTGTAATTTTTGATGACAAAATTATCTTTTAAGCAGCACTACGAATTTACTTTTCTAAAAGGCCAAAAGAAAAATCTATTTTCTTTAGAGGTTTACGAATAAGTTTAACAACATTGAAACATTTAGAAAACTTTATTTCTCCTTTGTGTATTCAACACTTATGTATGCTTCTCCTATTTGGAGACCCAAAGATAAGGGAGAGATAAAAAAGTTAGAATCTCTCAATAGAGTATTTATTAGGTATGCAGGGTATAGAACTGGAATGAGAATTCCGTTTACAGATCACAATTTAGTTCCCCTTTATCAGAGATTTCAAATCTCAAATTTTGAATCAGCTATGGATAGAGCTGATGTGATCTTTGGGTATAAAATTTTGGTCAATTTAATTGATGTACCTGAAATATTGAGTCAATTTAATTTTTATGTACCCCCCCGCAACCTTCGTCATAATGTTTATGATTTTCAACCTAACAATTGTCGTCGGGGAGATAAAGAGAGAATTATTGATAGAATATTTATGTTATGTAATAAAATCGTAGACTGGTTTGATCCAAACACACTTTCGTTGTACAAAATAAAAAATTTATCAAAAACATTGTTAAAATTTGAATGAATTGAATAACTTATATTTTTTTTATGTAATCAAGTTTATATTTTTGTAGGCTTCTAGCCATAAACACATTGTAATTTTTAATGTATGGGGCTTGCCCCGTGAATAAAGATAAATAAATAAATAAATAAATAGTATAATCCAAATATAGAATTCCTCAACATCTAACATGCAACAACACAAATCACATCAAAGTAGGTTTATTTTGTAAAAAATTTTAATAACCCTTAATATATTGTAAACTATGTGATTTTCAAGATAAAACTATAAGAATAAAATTATTTGATGCCAATTTTTCATTGTTTATTGAATTATTTTTTCTCGTGAGTGCTAGTGCAAGAAAAAATATGAAATAAAAAAAGCAAAAACGATTGAAAAAAAGAATCATAATTTATGTTAGTCAATTTTAATGTGGCACGTTAATAATTTCATAGAGATTAATTATAAATTTGTGGCACGGTCAATGAAAAAGGTGCGCCATCCCTATAGTAGATACTTTAGCAGGTTGTATATTAATTTTTTTTTCACAGAAATATCTCTTTCACATCATGTTTGAAACAATATACTAAGTGCACATAATACTTTCCATTCACCATTTTATGATTTTCAAGGTCACAGAGCTAAATTATCGCCTACATCCCAAAACACTGTAACCATTCCTTTGTTAACCGATAAAGTTACTTGAGTCTTCTTTGACGCAGATTCGGCATAGCCAACTCAATAGTTGCACTGTTCTGATACGCAGAAATGAATCAAAGTTTGGTCAACAGTTTTAAATCGAGCACTTGTCTTGTGTAAAGCAATTCATTTAAATATCATTGGTTAGGTTATTCAAAAATAGCTGGTGAGTGGGTTGAGAAATATGGTTTTCAATACAGAGTTACATGATTTTCATTCAATCAATTATAAGCAATTTTAATTTAATAACTGACACAATAAATAAAAAGGAATGAATTAAAAATCTAATCAGTAATAAGAACACATATTTAGATTCTAACAGTATGTTCAATGAAAAAACTTTGTAATCAGTTGTTATAAGTACATCCTGAGCTATTTACTTACTTATATTTGAGTCAACAAATTGACCTTAAAAGAAATATCATACAAATATAAATGCTAATATTATCAATTACTTCTCACCTTTCAATGTAGTGGGATCAGGTCTTTTCAAATCATCTTCGTCCAAAAGATTATCAGAATCAATTAATTCTTCATCGTCATCGTCATCAATCTTCCAAACAGCTGGTGATTTTTTAAGATTAATCTTAGCAGTAGAGCCTAATTCATAAACTGGTTTCTCACAAACAGTTACTGATTCCTTTTCTTGATTCAAATTTACATAGCCATTTATTTTCAAAAGATAATCTAACTCATTACAATCACTTTGTATAACTAATTTTGAGCCTGGTTTACTTATATTTATTAGCTGAGAAACAAGTTCACTAGATATACTTGTTTTGGGGAAATATACTAAGATAATGTCCTTTGATTCCACAGCAATACCTAAAATTCAAACAAGTATTATCCTTACAAGGAATGAATAGTAAATAAATGTATTGAGGAGGCCAAACATTGTGAATATTTGGATGAAGTATTCAAACGCAGAAGCCATGCTTAGTATAATTATGCATAATGAAACGTAATAAATGAAACACCTTTCAAATCTTCCTGTGTTTTTATGACAACAGCAGGAGAATCCTTCACTGATTCTTGTACTTTCTGAAGCTCCTCCTGGGGACACACCACAAGGCAGCTTTCTGTATTTCTTATATAATTAGATATATCCATTCTAGAAGAAATTAAAGAGAAAGAGAGTATGAGTTGAGTATGAATAATACTTGGATGATTTGCAACTACTTTGAACTTAAAATTAAAGTGCAATTTTGACGACTGACTGAACTATGTCAGGAACCATAGATACGTTAGTTGAACAAATAATGGACGTCTTTTAACTATTATTTAGCGCCCAGTGTTTCATGAGTAGGTAGATGCCAAACTCAACACGTAAAATTAGGCTGGTTGAAGCTTCAGAGTTGACTTATAGAATAAATTCGGTTGATGCAATACGAATATTGAGACCACGTTTCCTTGAAGATGATTTCGCAAATGAAACCGAATCATTGGGAATGTTTAGTTTATCACAAGACTTCAACCTCAGAAATCTTTATGAACTAAGATTTGAATCTTATTATCATAAAAGTATGAAATTTCGGTAGATTGGATCAATGTTGAACGAAAAATAAAACTAATGAACAATAGAGCTCCTTCACTAAAGTCGTATTTAGAAAATAATTCATTGTATTAAACATAAAATTCTCGAAGTGCCTCATGCTTGAGGAAAAAAGTTGAAACCTACGAAAGAACGAACCTCAACATCAACTCAACCCACAAAACATATTTCAACCCATTATTCTAAAAAATCTGTATATAATATTGTTACGAATTCGGGTTCTCTAGGATGATTTCCAATAACTAACTAAATTTAATTAATAAACAAATCGGTATTTATTTACAAAACAATAATTTCAAAATAACCACACTTTTCAATAACTGTCACTACTTCAAATCACAAGCTTCGTTCTTCTTTAATAACACGGTAATTCACTGTAGACTAATTGTAGACTATGTAGACTGACTGTAGACTAACTGTAGACTGTTCCTCGCCTCTTCTATGGTCGCTTTTATATGTCTTTTCATTCCTTCGAGAAGCTTCCAGAATGTTCTAGTCTTCGAATTAAGAGGGCGGTTACTTCAACGTTCATCGAATATTCCAGAGAACACAGAGTCGGCTTTAGACATTTTCGTAACACTGCCCCCCTCTTAAGTTTGATCGTCCCGATCAAAATCTTCTGATACACCTCCACCGTGATACTTCGCTAGCCTATCTAAATGTACAACTTTAGGCTTCGTCCTAGGAGTGCGTTGGATTCGGTAGACAACATCATTTATCCTCTTTGTGACTTTATAAGCTCCTTCCCAATTCTGGCTCAATTTAGGTGATAACCCTTTCTTTCGCTGGGGATTGTACAACCATACTAAATCTCCTTCTTTAAATCCAGCTGAGTTTGCCCTCAAATCATACCTGGTCTTCATTCTGTCAGTACTAGCATCTATCTTATCCCGGACGTGCTCATGGATCTTTCTTAGGTGCAGTCTCAATTCATCTGCATAAGTCTTTACTTCCAATGGTGTATCTTCGGGAGTACCGAACAGCAAATCACATAGTAAACGTAATTCTCTACCAAAGAGTATCTTTGCTGGAGTATGACCTGTGGAATCATGAACCGATCCTCGATAAGCCATCAGCAGTACTGGCAAATATCTGTCCCAATCCTTTTGGTGATCAGCCACAACCTTCGACAGGTATTGTTCCATGGTGCGATTGAATCTTTCCACCATCCCATCAGACTGTGGATGTAATGGAGTGGTTCTGGTCTTTCGGATGTTCAATATCTCCATCACTTTCTTAAAAACTTCGCTTTCGAAGTTTCTTCCCTGGTCTGAGTGTAATTCCAGTGGAACTCCGTATCGGGATATGAACTGATCTACCAGTACACGTGCCACAGTCTCAGTCTCTTGGTTCGGAAGAGCATAGGCTTCAGGCCACTTGCTAAAGTAATCCATGACAACCAGAATGTATTTATTTCCATCGTTAGAAGTTGGAAAAGGCCCGGCAACATCAATAGCAATTCTCTCAAATGGAAGCCCTACGTTGTATTTCTCCATTTTTCCATGAGTTCTCTTTGAGGGTCCCTTAGTGGCTGCACATGTTGGACACTTTCTGCACCAAGCTTCTACGTCATCACGGCAGTAGACCCAATAAAATCTTTCCCTTATCCTTGCAATTGTCTTATTCACGCCAAAATGGGCCCCTGAGCTTCCACCGTGGATTTCCTGTAGAAGTTCTTGCACTTTGCTGGTTGGTACCACTAAGAGGGTTTTGATTTCTTTACCATCCGGACTTTCCCATTTCCTCTTGAGTAACCCATTTTCAAGAATTAAGGAATCCCATTGCGCCCACAGTGCTTTCGTTTTAGCGCTCATTGTTGAAATATCTTTCCAGGTGGGTCTACGGTTGAGTCTTTTCCATTCTCTAAGATGCTTTATGTCAGGATCTTGTTCCTGTGCCTCAATTAATTCTTCTGTCGTCCATCCCTGTTTCGAATCAATGGTAGTTCTCCTTAAATCGATTATTCCTCTGTTTCGGTTATTATCTCTGCCTCTGCTCATTCTGGAACGACATTCTTTACTAATGTGTCCATATTTTCTACATGAGTAACATTCACCCTTAGAAAATACTCGTTTCTTTTCAAAGGAAGAAATAAGTTTGTCTAACCGTTCTAATACTACTCCAAGTGTTTTATTTTCCTCTACTTCCACTTTACGAGCTCTGTGTGTTGCTTGGTTATTGAAATCAATGGTAGTTCTCCTTAAATCGATTATTCTTTTGTTTCTATTATCATCTCTTCCTCTGTTCATTCTTGAACGACATTCTCTACTAGTGTGTCCATATTTTCCACACGAGTAACATTCACCCTTAAAAGATACTCGGTTCTTTTCAAAAGAAGAAATAAGTTTGTCTAACCGTTCCAATACTACTCCAAGTGTATTATTTTCCTCTACTTCCACTTTTCGAGCTCTGTGTGTTGCTCGGTTATTACAAGATTGTAGTTTTGCTGTTTCAAATTCCAGAGCCCTCACTAAAGCATCATTTCCTGTTCTTGGTCTCAAAATTTTCAAATGTTGAATCAGGTCGGTGTCTTTTAACCCATTAACAAAGGATTTGACACTCAATTGCTCAAGGATATCATCTGGAGCCATTGGGTAGGCTAACCGAGTCAACTTTTCTACTTCGGCCTGAAATTCTTGCAGTGATTCATTTGCCAATTGATGCCTACCTTCTAATTGGGCCTGATACAACATTTCTTTGTGATCATCACCATATCTCAACTCTAGGGATTTTATTAGAGTTTTATAATCTTCCTGCTCTTTTACTGACAATTTTTGTAACAGTTCTGCAGCTTTACCTCTGAGGGACAAAACCAGTTCTACTGCTTTCATTTCATCTGTCCAACCATTAGCTTGGGCTGCTGCTTCAAACTGTCGTTTGAATATTGCCCAGGAAGAATCTCCATCAAAAGTAGGTGGCTTCGAAACTTTCTGTCTGGGGACTGGATATGACATTACTTTTGATTCATTTCTTTCCACTGTAGATATCCGCTTTTCTAAATTTTCTAAATCCTTCAATACCTGTGATTCACGTTCTTCTAAATTATGCAATTGCTCCTCCAGGTCTTCCTTCACAAGTACTATTTCTTCAGTTATTTCACCTCTCAATTCCTCATTATCCTCCTTCCTACGTTTGTCGAGGTCTTCCAGGATTTTCTGTAATCTTTGTAATTCATCTAATTTCTCTTGTTCTCGACGTTTTTGTTTTTCTAATTTCTCCTGTTCTCGACGTTTCTGCTCTTCCAATTTCTCCTGTTCTCGACGTTTCTGCTCTTCCAATTTCTCCTGTTCTCGACATTTCTGCTCCCGTTGACGTTGTTCCTCTTGTTCGGCGAGTTTTTGCATTATTTTTTCCATCATCGATTCCATTTTTCTGGTTATTGGCATCCCACACTTCTGACACCAGTTGTTACGAATTCGGGTTCTCTAGGATGATTTCCAATAACTAACTAAATTTAATTAATAAACAAATCGGTATTTATTTACAAAATAATAATTTCAAAATAACCACACTTTTCAATAACTGTCACTACTTCAAAACACAAGCTTCGTTCTTCTTTAATATTACGGTAATTCACTGTAGACTAATTGTAGACTCTGTAGACTATGTAGACTGTCCCTCGTCTCTTCTATGGTCGCTTTTATATGTCTTGTCATTCCTTCGAGAAGCTTCCAGAATGTTCTAGTCTTCGAATTAAGAGGGCGGTTACTTCAACGTTCATCGAATATTCCAGAGAACACAGAGTCGGCTTTAGACATTTTCGTAACAATATGTATGAAGTATTTTATCAGTTATTGACTACATGCGTCGAAAGAAAGCAATAATATTGTTGAGGAATTTCATACAAATTTTCAAATAAAACTTTCATTCCATGAAATTTTTTTTTCTTGTTGCGTGCACGGGCCCCTAGTTGATGCGGGACCCCTAGGCAGTTGCCTACTCTGCCTAATGGTTAATCCGGCCCTGGTGGTAACTTCATAAGTATTTATAACGAATCATATAATATGATGCTTGTTTTATAGTTGAAATAAATTCGATATCTTACTTGATAATTTCATACAACCACTTACACTGAGAAATTATCAAGGAGGATATCGAATTTATTTCAACTATAAAACAATTATTAGTGAATGACTGAGAATTATGACTTGACATCATATTCACAAATGAACTCAATATTTATTTGTTGATTTTAATCAGGCACATAGCCTAAATTTGCGATGATGCACTATATTAATAATAATAATAACTGTATATTATGGACTTTTTCACTCCAGGATCAATGGGGGGTTACTTGTCACATAAAGCAGATTTTAGGGGCACAAAAGGAGGCTCTTAGAGCCATTGATGGTGTGAACTCGCAATGCCACTGTAAGCCAATTTTCAAAAAACACAACATATTGACTGTTGTAGCTGAACTTATACTAAAGGCTAGTCATGAATATTGTGAATAAAACCACCATGCATGAAAGAAGATCAGAATGTCAACCATATGGGATCAGATCTAGTGAAGACTTCAATATTGAAAAAGCTAGATTATGTACAGGCAGGAGAAAATATGAAGGAGTTAGATTATATAATAGAATTCCCATTCAATGGAGAAAACTCCAGAAGAGGATCTTTCGGAAAACATTGAAACATTATCTTCTGGAAAACCCACCATACAGTTTGGAGGACTTCAATGTGAAACTCTGAATTGAATGAACAATTATTTGAATTTTTATATTTTATGTTATTTGTATCTTGACTTTGTTATTATGTAACCAAATATACTATCTATTATCTCCCCACCCCCCTCAGTGGCGTGGAAACAAAAATTATACTCGTCTTCAATCAACAAATAAAAAATAACAGAAAATGTTAATGTTGCTAATTTTTAGAATAAAGGCGTTCTCCATGGAAAAACATCTAAATTTGTCAATTTTGGTGATGATCAGACCAAAGATGTTGAATTTCAGCCATTCGCCTCTCTCTCTTATGTATATTTAACATTATATTTTAGTACTGAAGAAATTAAATCTCATTACATACAATAAATTTCAATATGAGAATTTAAATTTCCTTAATTCTCCATATTTTGAAGTAATTCTATAATAAATGTGAGCCATTCAGGATGAAAATAAAACAATATATTCTGCAAATTTGATTCATTCAATTTTACATGTATAGATCTTATTATGATCATAATCATCAAGTAAATACCATTGTGTTGCATAAGCACACAAAAATGCTTCAATTCATGATTCAGTAATATCTTTTTCTTTAGTCTGACTCGATAGAAAAGCTAGATGTCCCTTAGGGCATCTATTAGCATAGTGACCTTTACTTCCACATTTATAACAAGTTACATCTTCTAATTTTTTCGGGAACATCTTCTGCAAGAAATGATTTTGGGGGTCGAATTTCTCTTGATGATTATTTTGTATTGGTGGTTTGATCAAATTAGATTCTTCTTGAGTAACTTCTCTATTATTTGGATTGATTTTCAAACAGTGGATAGCTTTATGACCATGTTCACCACAAAAATGACAAATTATTATTGGCAATTTCTTTTGATCCTTAGTGTTCTGATCGGGAGGGGCTGGTAGTTCAAATCGTGGATGCATATATTTACACTCTGGGCCTTCAGGACAAAAACCTGCCAAATAATTCGTACACAGAACTCTTCTAACATGTCGATGCCTACAGTGGGGTCCATGTCTACAGAACCCTCGATCATACCTAAAAATAATGTTCATAAATACTATTTTATTCAAGATTTTCTTTAACATACCAGGGACAATCTTTAATTTTACTCTCAGGATCTATATGTAAAAATGGGCATTCTTTATTATGACAAGCATTGAATCTAGAATAAAAGTAACACTCTGGCATTTTTGTCATATCATATTCATGTAAAAATTCACATTGATCGCCCTTTTTACAAAGCCCCCTTAGCCAATGTTTGCACACAATTGTTCTATCTCCTCGAACATGTCGAAAAGGACACTGTGGTCCTTTAGTACAATTCATTGTCGATGAGTAGAACTGGCATACTGCAGCTGTTGATTCTGAAATTATTAACATATATTGAACTAAGACATTTTCAAACAGAAAATGAATACTTACTGTCCATTCCAGGAAACGGTAGAGCTAAAGCTCCAAATTGTTCCTCTAGGGCAACTTCTATATCAAACTTGATATGCGAAACATTCGCTACTAACAGCTCCATTCTTAAATATTAATTTTTACCTATACCTACTAACTAGCAAAGGAAAATACAAATACTTTTACCGCCTGATGTGCTTGAGATGTATCTTTTGAAGCTATAGTATAATCAATAATTCCATATTTTCAATTACATTCACAATTTATTGAAATTTGTTTGCATTGATTATGATGAATAAAAACAGAAACGAACAGAATCTTTTGGTTATCCACAAAACTCAAATATAAACTTATCTGAACTGAACCATAGAAACTCTTATATATCTATGATCTGAAACCAATTTCTATATTCTATGGTTTCTCTGCCAGAGTGTCTTGGTCCAACACCTCCTACACTAGTGTACTAGTGTAGAAGGTGTTGCTTGGTCCAATATCTTTGTCACTTTTGTCAGTCTTTGACTAATATCAAATAGTAGTAGTGCAGATGGATGATATTATCAATAAGTAGACTGCCTTTCCTACAAAGTTCCTATGTGTATATCTAACAGTAATCTAACAGTAAATAAATATTTTTGAATATATAATCCCTACAAGAAATATCGAAATTAATTTGTATTATTAAAACTATACATAGCTAATGCTACTGGCTACATTCTAGTCGATTAAATGGACATAAGGATATCAAACTTCCATTGAAGATATCAATAATCAATATATATATTCAAACGTCGATTTCTGTATGGTGATAGATAAGAAATATGATTTGTTAATTTTATTAATTAATTTTCTCAAATATGTTACTGATATTTAGGGCTGATGAGTTCATTACACAATATTCGCCTTATTCTGAACAAGTAAGCAGAATAATACAAACTAAAAGAAAAATGTTATTTATTCATTATACCTACTTCATTTATTGAATAATTATGAGTATTACAAAATAAATTTTATTCAAATCATTTCAGTTTATTTATCTAATCTGAGAATAATATTGTTGCAACTAAGCATTTTACCTGTTCCCCATTTACATATATCATAATACATCCCCAGGGGTCCAGGAGATCATCTAATTATTTTTGTATGAGAAATTGTGGCAATAACTCTAACAAGAATTGAATTTTGTTAGTCATTACTTGTACAACCATTTCGATGAGAGAAAGAAACATCTTTTTAAATAAACTCAACTCAAAGTTCAGTGGCGTAACGTGCCTTGGAGGGGCCCTGTATCAAAATTAGTTGCGGGGGCCCAAATTAAGGATTTCTCACAAAAAAAAAACCAAAAATGCTTACATTAAATTAAAATAAATGTTTATTGATCATAAATTATCAATTCCTTCTAGAAATTGAGCTAGGAAACAATTCAAATTAAATATACAATTTTCTTGCTTTTTACGGCAAATTGATTTATTAAAATCATCTATAACTGAAAACGATTTCATTTTTCTAACATTTCTGCCTCTATAGACAATAGTGACAAGACTGATAGCCGTTCCTGTCCCATCGAAGTCCTTAGGTAATTTTTTATCAGTTTCAATTTCGAAAAACTTCTTTCAGCTGTTGCGGTTGTAACTGGTAAGGTCAAGAATAGAAATCATGCTGTTATTACCTCCGGGAAACTGGATGCAAGGTTATTGAATTTTATCAGCAATAAATCTATGAGTTCCTTAATGGAATTAATTTTTTGAATTCATATTTTAAGCATGTTTTCAGAGCAATTAATTGTTCATAAAGATTCACTGAGATGTCTTGTGTCAAAAAACCAAATTCACCCTTCGCTAGAGATCTCCCCGTTTAAGGCAATAACCGATGTACGATTTAAGGCAATAACAGGGGCCCCTGTAGACCGGGGGCCCCGTTTCATTGATATGGTTGATACGGCGGTAGCTACGCCCCTGTCAAAGTTTATAGTTAGTGTGATAAACGTTTAGCCTCTACCATTGCTCAAAGTGGTGTAACATGTGACATGTTTAATGAAGTTAGTGTAATAATGAAAAAGTTCTTTCATTTCTTTTCTTAATAACTTCAATTTAGTTCAATTTAGACGTAACTATTCACCCAAGTTTGCGATCTCCATTTATTACAAATATGTCATTATTCAAAAACATTTATTGGTTATTTCTGAAATCTCAAGGATATAAACTTTGGTGAAGCGGTTAAAAATACACTTTGGATTCGATGCTTTTACTGATTCAATATATTCAAAGTTCAATTCATAATTTTAAACCTTTTCGCCTTCTAAATTTTTATATTTGCCACTGGTACCACTAATAGAACAAATGTTACTGGTATTCACCTTTATAGTAAGCTCAATCTAAAAATATTTTGGAAATTAAGTATGGATTTGAGTTACTTGAAGAAGGACTTCTGCTTTTCTAATGATCGGCATGCATTGCTGGTGAACATTAAACCCAAGTAATATAAGATTGGTGAACTTAGGAATTAACCATAAAGGAAAATATTCAATTTAAATACAATTTCAACCAACGAATCCTGAATACTATAAATAATATTTTTAATTTTTTCTTGTTCAGAAACATTTCAATATGTTACCTAATCTTAGGTCCAACAACAATAACATAATATGTCTGCAATTTATAAAAATTTTTGAAATGTTTTTAATTTCTCCTTTGTTCATTCAATAGTTAAACAAATATTCTACGTATCGTATAGCTATGTATTTACGAGGCTAGACTGACAATAAAAACATTTTTTTGAATTTATTCGTCAACATAATCGCGATAGAGAATAATGCATATTGGTACTATTACTTAGTTATACCATCCTTGTCCTGCCAAAGATAGAATTTTATAGATTATAGAACAAATACAGAATAGAAATGGAGAAGGTAAAATCCGGAATTCCTTCCAGAGAGTACCTTACAAGAAAGAGAGCTAACAAATTCAAGAGAGGCGAATGTTTCATATCAATATGTCGTAATTTTTTTTTTCGAATCCTCCCATAAACTGAATTATTGGCAAAATAACAAAATTTGAATGAAATTAATATTTTTTTTAATGAATGATAATCATAATAGGAAGAGAAATTTTTATTTTCGAATTACGTTTAGTTCAGATAATAAGGATTTGAAATTTCGAAAAGATCTACTGATGAAGTTTGAACCATACAATACATAGGTATCTAATATAGTTTGCAACCCAAGCATGTTTCCTCCATCAAATATGCGAATCGTAATAAATTTTTTGACTATGTTTAACAATATGCAATGTTCGCCATTTTTATCCCGAGGCGAAGCTATAGGGGTTATAGTCTCACGACAAAAAGTTGGGATCTGGCCCGATTTTAAAAATTCCAACAGATATCGATAAAACACATATGATTTCATTAGGGAATTTTAATTCCCAATTTTTCCCAACGAAGAATAAAAAAATATAGCGTTTTCACCCCGAGGCGAAGCTAAAGGGGTTATAGTCTCACGACAAAAAGTTGGTAACTGGCCCGATTTTAAAAATTCCAACGGATATCGATAAAACACATATGATTTCATTAGGGAATTTGAATTACCACTTTTTCCCAACGAAGAATAAAAAAATATAGCGTTTTTACCCGGAGGTGAAGCTAAAGTCTCACTACAAAAAGTTGGGATCTGGTAAGATTTTAAAAATTCCAACAGATATCGATAAAATACATATGATTTCATAAGATAAGTTTTGTCCCCAATTTTTCCCAACGAAGAATAAAAAACTATAGCGTTTTTTAGATTAGGCATTACGACATGCGCATGCGCAAAGGTCGATATGTACGAAGTCCTACAAAACATGCGTCGAAGTGCTCTGTGTGCCACGGTAACCAAGCGACGTTGATAGCTTCAGCTTGATTCTGCGTCTGTGTCTGCTTCCCATCTTATCAATTTGATTCATAACATAATTTGCAGCAAAATGAGCCGGAATACGATATTCAAATTCGACAGTCAATCAATGAATTTTTTTGCTAAATTTTCAATTTATTCGTAATATCGACTTATTAATACATTTATTGCAATTTTCCTTCATTTCATTCGTAAAATCGACTTTAATTGTTATTTAATTTATATAATACATTCAAAAAATATTGACGACATGCACATGCGCCGAGGGGTTTTATCATTCCTAGTTCTACGCAGTAGTGTCCTTCATTTTTTTGTTCAGTGACAAGGTAACTTTGTCGACACACTTATTTTTTTCAAGTTTTTCGAACATTGCGACCTAAATTTATTGTACTCCAATCAGTGTTGCCAACTACACATTTCAAAAAGCCGTTAACGGACGCTTGAAAAGTCGCTAGATGTCGCTAGCTATGGACAATCAAAAGTCGCTAGAAGTCGCTAAATATCAGATGATCCCAGTAGACGAGAGCAATTTTTTCAAGTACCTTTAATTCTAAAGTGTTTTACACAGAAATGGGACACAGTTTTTTGATCTATTGAAATAAAAGAAAATAAGTTGATTTACTTACAAAGAATAATAATTGTAATCGGTATAAAACAATTGAGAATTAAAAAATCGAGAAATTGATACCAAAAATAAAATAATACATGAAATATTATTTATTGCCGCCAATTGAAAAAAAGGTTATTTCACAAATAAAAAGTCTAAAACATAATATTAAAAATGATGAAAAACTCTTCATTCATCATCAGAACTTATCGTTGTTAATGTAGCCGTTTTGGAACTGGAATTAATACGTGAAGTTGATGGCTGAGGGTGCGATGTACGTTTGCCAAATGAATTGGTCCTAATTTTCTTTAGCTCATCAATTGGTTAATCATAGAGCAGCCTTTATTGGTTCTTCTTAAAGATACTTAATCATTAAAATAGAGTTTAATGACTGTAGACTGAATATCCTTTCTAGAATGTGGTACGAAAAGACTTTTTTATTTAAACTCTAAAAGTCGTTAGAATAGTCGCTAGATTTTTTTTGTCGCTACACTTAATTTAAGCCGCTGTAGACAATGAAATGTCGCTAGATCTAGCGACAAAGTCGCTAAATTGGCAACACTGACTCCAATATTTCCACAAAATTAAACTTTAATTGGCTCTTGCACCGTATATTATTAAACTTAAACAGAGTTTAATTTGACATTTGACAAGCGAAAATATCAAATTAAACTCGGATTATCATTAAACTTAGTTTAAAATAAACGGTGCAAGAGCCTATAAGAGTTTTTCCTTACGGTTTTATCATTCATCCAGAGCAAACTTCGTAAGTAATTTCTCGAAATTACTTAAAAGCGTAAGTAATTGCTCTAAATTACTAAAAAGCGTAAGTAATTACTCTTAATTACTAAAAAACGTAAATAATTGCTTTTACTAAAAATTTAAAGATTTATGATCTAGTAGTTATTCGGGAGTGAGGATATTAATATATTTTGTTGGAATCGAGATAAAGACCAGACAAATCTAAATTGTTTCTTAGTGTGATTTCTTCCATCCAACTCAGTTTTGTGAACTATTTCTGAAGGAAGTAATGATAAAAATTCCTTTCAGGACATATTAGTTTGAGTAACTATTTCGCAACAAATGCATTACTAATTTAAGAAAAACCACATATATCACTTGAATTTTATTGTAGTCCATGTCATTTAAAATAATAGGAAGGCAGGTGATCAGCCTGGAACATTTAAACTTACTACTACTATTTACAAAAAACAAAACAATTAAATATCCAGTTAATCTACCAGATTTCAAAGCACCGTTATTATTCTGCCATTTCTTGCGAAAGGATGCAAAAATATGTTGGCAATTAACAATAAATAATGTCAACAGAACCATTCTTTTTAAATGCCAAAAAAGCTGTTTGAAAAATGAAATATTCATAAACTCTACCACAAAATCATTCCTTATACAATAACATCTACTCAAGGTTTTTGTATAAGTATACAAAAAAATATATTAACAATTTCGAGAAAAAAACTTATCATTCTAATTTAAATTTTAGACCAGAAAACGTTTTAGTATCAGTATGATATCACTTTTATTTGAAATTAATGAATCTCAACATTTCCATTATAATTTGTCACCATATTTATAATTTTCATTTTCAGAAATCCAGAAAATAACTTCTACAATGCAACAAGATCATTACTTTGAGTTCAATACACTGTAATTAACAATTTAGCACATCAATGACCTGAAACGTTTTCCGTTAGGTACCAAGATCACATTCAGAATTGGAGAAACATTTAGATCATGAAATTGAATACATAAAACAGACTAGATAAAATATATCAAATATTCACCAGTTATTTGTTTAGGGAAAATAACTATGGAAATGTGTGACACAAAGGGCGTCTCCAAAAAATTTCAAATAGACTCGTCATCACATGAATAAAGACTTTATTTCATTTACAGTGAAAAATTATTTTCCAAATATGCATATATTAATGTAAAGTACTCATAAGAAGAAAGAAATAAGCCTAAAAAACTTAGGTCAGAAGTTAAAACTTTGGCTCTGCTTGATTTCAATTCTTTTTCTAGATCTAAAAATTCGGTTCAAACTGCACTTCATACAGTTCAACTTAACAATTCTCAATACTGAAAAAGCACAATTAAACGTACTCAACCAGAGAAAGATGTAAATAGACTGAATAAATTGTTTCCAGTCAAAAAATGGTGCTTCACAGTTAACTAAACCAAAAATTTCGAAAATTTTGGCTTCATATATTTTGTGCAATTTCAATTTGACTCAACCTTATTAAATTGCAGACATAAATACCCTGAAAATTAATCTTTAATCATAAATACCCTGAAAATTAATCTAAATTTTCCTAGGAATAGACATAAAAAAAATTTCCCTAGATCAAAATTCCATAAATCAAGCAAATAAGGATGTGAATATTATGCACTGTAAATAATAAATGTTAATTTATAAGTTACAAATTCAGGCAGATGAAAAAGGCATCAATAAAAAAAATTATAGAATTCCAACAATAAATATTGCAACTTATTCAATATTGCACTCAACTTCGGCATATAATTGTTGGTTACAATATGTTACACTGTAACTTAAAACATATGAATCGAGTAATTATTCTTGTGACATGAAATCTTTGATGAATCATTTTCAACTAAATTTCTAAACATAGATTAATTCAATTGAAAAGCTTTGATCGGGAAATAAAGTTTTCATTATAGAACATTTTTAAAATCTATACAAATATGTGAACAGTAATTCGTGTCCAAGTAGGAATTATTTACTGATTGGGTTTGATTGATAATACTAAATCCGTAAATCATCAATTACAATTAACAGTGTAAATAATAAAGAAATTACAATTAAGATAGCTTATATTAACTGTATAGGTACCCATTTCAATTCACTTATGAACATTGTGAATGTAATTAATTATAGTACTTCATGGTATAACTTCATCTTGGATAAATGAAAACACATCTCAAAATACTAGAAATCCTTATTTTAATTTTAAATTCACTGCCCACAAGAGTCATTCTAGGCAAAAATTGAATATAGTTTGAATTGATTTATCAGGTATATGTATCTGCAGACTTGGAATTAAATAATTGTAATTATGACTTCAATTCTACTAATAACATAACAAAATTTCTCTTCATCTCCTAGATGTTATTGAAAAAAGTAAATATATTTATATACGAATTATATAAAACATGTGAAAATTATATGAAATATGGTCGAATTGGGTTTTTGTCATGGCGTTTTATAGCAAACGAAAAATATATTAACAAAAAAATACTTTATATTAATGTTTATAGAAAAATTAACTTTTATTGGGTCACTTGACAGTTGCTATATATATTGAGCAGAACTTCTGAAAATTTTACATCCGAAATGGTATAATTCTGGAGATATATCATATTGAAATCCGTCTTTGGTCTCCCAACAGCCCAACGCAATCTAGGTCTTGCCGCACATAACCTAGATTGAAGGTAAAAATACGTTTGACAGTTCACACGGTGAGTATAAGTTACATCGTTGATCACAGAACAACAGTGAAGAATCTGTGTGCTTCTATTGAAATAAATAACAGAATTGTTATAAGCACGTCTTATTAACTACACTCCAACGAGTTCAATGAGCATATCATTTTTTAGTTAATTCCAGCCACTAAATTCATGTGTGGTTAACTTATCGTTGCATAGGTTGCGGTGATTGGCGTTGTTGTTGCGTTCCTCCGGGATTATTGTTCATCGTGGGACACGAGGGACTGTTTCCATTGCCTGCTGATAACTTCGAAAACGCCAACAAAGTGTCTGGAAAGTTAGGTGGCGTCGCAGGTGTATTGCAAGGAGTCATAACCTAGAGAAAAAAATTTCAGATTAAAGGTAAAAAAGAAACAAAAAAAATCGATCCGCTATTTAAATTATGTATTCTTATAATTATAATATATAATATTATGCTTTGCTTATATTATGTACTTTACGCAAAACGAAGACATTTCGTTGCGAGAATGTAATGCATAGAAAAGTATTACCAAAAATTTATTCTCAGCCAAAGACGCAAGAAGATGAAAAGGAAGAAATTCGTTCTTGTACCAGTATAACAAAAACCAGCCCATTCCGAGGGTAGGTTTCAGATTATCTCTAATGATACAATTTGAACAAAAATATAATAAATAATAGCATATTAGTAGGAGAAAATCGAAGTCAATTTTTCTATCTAAAAAGGTTCAAACGTCTCTCAGCCTAATGAACAGATGAGGATTTATTGATTCTCTGAACAACGAGGTCCAAACCAATTGTAATGAATTTGAATTCGCACGATTAAACTCCAATATCTAAATAGAAATTCTTCATTTACAAAATAGGCTGGAACAGAATAATTAATGTAACTTTTTCACTTTGTCGTTAATTGAATCTTGAAGTGCTTCATTTTCTACATTGATGATATAGAAGTAACGAAACAAGTGAAAACTTGGTTTGAATTCTTTTAAAAAAATCTTATAGAAGAAACAAATGATCTGGAGTGAAAAACCATTTTTTTTGAAAGAATAAAGAAAGAAATCGGAAAGGAAATAGCGAAGAACAATAGAAGTACATGTGAAAAAAGTTGAACCAGTAGAAAATTGAAAAGAAGAGTTCAAAGCTGACGGTGAAACTGAGAATGACAAAAATAAACATATTTTCTTGTTGCTCATGTGTTTTATTTATTTCATTATTTATAAGTATTTAACCATTAGAAATACCTCACTTTAACAAATGAAGACATGAAGAATAATTAATGAAACAACGAATAATCTCAAAATTGAGAGACACGAAGATCTGTTTCTCATTGTTGTAGTGACAAAGTCCAAATATTTATCAACTCTGGTATAAAACGCGGGGGTTTCAGCATTTCCACAACCAGATCCAAATGAAACAATCCCATATTGCATCGAATTGCAGAATAAAGGTCCACCGGAATCTCCTTGGCAACCGTCTTTACCCCCTTCAGGAACGAACGTACAAAGAATATTAGGATTCGCTGCATTGCCGGTGTATCTCAAGCATTTTTCTTTGTTGATGTAGGGTAGTTCAACACATTTGAGAAAGGGCGAAGGATGATACTTTGGTTTTTCTTTTGCCCATGGTTCCGTGGCTCCCCAGCCTGCTAATGTAAATTTGGATCCACAAATTCCCGATAGATCTTCAGGTGTGTTAGGGGGCGGTAACTTGACAGTGTGTACCACTCCATGAAACATTATCACTTTATGTTCTAAATAAATTAAAGCTATGTCATTTTTATAATAATAATGGTCGTACTTTTCGTGAGAAAAAATTTGCTTTATATTCACAGTTTGCACTTTATTTCGGTGAGTATGTGATAGTCCAACCATCAGTCTTAAATCTGATGGTTTGACGTTTGGAAAACAATGAGCAGCAGACAAAACCCACCGAGGCGCAATCAATGATCCCGCACATATGTGTTGAAAATTGAAAGCTCTACGAATAGAAACAATGAAAGGCACTTCTTCAACGCTGCATTGTTGTCCTCCGATGATCCTTGGATACATCCATGCATTTCTTGACTCAGATATAACAAATACAAATAATAATAGAGGATTTTGGCACAACATTCAAATATCTGTATTGCACATTGATATGATCCTACTTTCTGCAAACCCTGCCCGTAAGTTCAAGATCGTATTCGTAATAATGGTTTCAAAAGATATTAATTGTATGTAGATGAAAACTGTCATTGTGATTGATGGTTTCGAACTATCGAAACATTTGAAATATCATAAGCGATCGTTGATTCTTCCCAAATATAAATGTTGAAACATTTGCATAAACTTTACATAAACCCTGCATGAGTTGGTACTTATGTTTTCCACTGAATCTGAATTTAAAACGATAACAGAACTAAAGTTTATGTTTCTGCGGATCAAACAATAATTGTATTTCAATTAATGTACCACAAAATCTGTGGTCTGCGATCTATACGTTAGCTTAATTTTTTTTAATTATAAAATATTCTATTGGTACATTGTCATGTACTTTCCTTTTTGGAGGAAATATTTGTATTACAGATCCGACGCTAATCTTTGAAATTCTTATAAATACATTACAAAAGAATTTTTGAGAATAGCTATAATTGTATATAGACGAAAAATGTCATTGTGAAGTCATCTTCAATGCACTACTTGTACTTTTCATGAAATAAATTTCCTTGGCTTTCATAGCTGTGCTATATGCTTCTATCAATAATCGATAAAAGTTATCTAAATTAGCATACAAGCAATACTAGTTATTCTATCTACCCCATTATGAACAACTGAATCCAAATTCAAAATGACAACGGATTGAATTGAAGGTACCTAATGTTCCTGCGGATAAAAAAATCGTATTCCTAATAATTTTTCCATGAAATTTATGTTGTCTATTCTATACGTTTGTTTATTTTCTCTCGACAAATAGCCACCTTTCAAACGTTAACGCGAATTTCACTGGAAACTATGGTCTGTTATAGTTTACATTGTTTAGAATATATTTCGGAAGTAATACAGAATAAATTGCTGTATTGAACGATAATTAAAATTCAATAATTCGATATGATTTTCTGAAAATAGTGACTTACTGCAGGACTAGAAAATAGTTAGGTATATTTGGTTATATGAAAAAACAAATGAGCAGATCCCGTAACTAGAGTAGTATTTTACATAACATGGCGACGGTTAGAAATACAAGTTTGTATCGCCGAAAAGCACTTCACTTATTATTTATTTAGCTTATGACATGACACACATATAGGTAACACGGAATTACAATGTAAAATACAAACAAGAAAATAAAGATGTACGAGGATATATTGAAAAATTATCAGCCTACTATAGAACCAAACAAAATTTCAATGTCAAAATATTTTATTACCCAACATATTCTCCTCTTAATTGTATACATTTATTACAGCGAACCCGCAACGTCTCTAGACCTTTAAAAAAATGTTTCTTCTTGCTCTGCAAACCAGACCTCCACAGCTTTTATTACCTCCTCTTTGGAAGAATATTTACGACCTTTCAAACTTTTTTTCAGTTGAGGAAAGAGATGATAGTCGGGAGGAGTCAAATCTGGTGAAAGGGGGGGTGTTCTAGTTATTAGAACCCTAAATCAAGAATTTTTTGCATGGCAACATGAGATTTGTGTGCAGGGGCGTTGTCCTGCAAAAACAAAACACCTTTGGATAGCTTTCCGCGTCTTTTCTCTCTAATTTTTTCCTGTAGAGTGGTCAGTAATGTCGAAGAGTAATCTCCAGTTATTGTTGTACCCTTATCCAAAAAATCAATCATGATTACTCCATGGCAATCCCAAGAAACTGAAGCAAGAACTTTTCCAGCAGATTTTTGGACACGAAACTTGTTAGGTCTTGGAGAACCGGAGTGTCGCCATTCCATCGGTTGTTGCTTTGTTCCTGGATCGTAGAAATGTACCCAAGTCTTTTTTTGCAGCAATTTTTCTCATGTCCAAATTGACGTGAACTATATGATGAACGCGTTCGTATGAAATATTCAGTGCTTCAGATATCCGTTTTAGCCCAATTCGACGGTCTGTTAAAATCATGTCATGAACTGCATCGATATTTTTGGGGACTGACACAGAAATTGGCCTTCCCGATCGGGCATAATCTTCAATGCAGAATTTACCTCTTTTGAAGCTTGCAGTCCAATTTTTCACGGTCGCATACGAACGACATTGATCACCAAGGACATTGATCACCATAAGCATATCTTCGTAAATCTGCTTACCTCTTAACCCTTTTAAATACAGGTACTTGATGATGGCTCGATACTCCAATTTTTCGATTCTCACAATTTCGGTGGACATATTTTTTCTTTTGATTTATTGCGTAACTCTGGTTTACTTTTTTGACATCAAACTTCACACTGACACTTCTAATAAGTTATTGTTCGTTGCTATGGTAACGCAATATTATGTTTATGCAGGGACTGGTCTAGGCTAACTAGATATCAGTATTGATATCCTCGTACAGTTCAACAATGACATCAAGACAAACATAATAATAAGTGTGTATAAACATAAAAAAGTAAATATAAAAATAACATGAGATAAAATATATATTGAGCATCATAATTCCACACTCAGGTTTCGCAACCATTCCACAGCCTGTGGTGTTACTCTCAGGAAGTCGTCATCAGTGCCAGTAAATTTTCTGAGTGGGCAGTCGTTAACAATATGATGAATGGTTTGTTCTTGAGCATCACAGTCACACCCAGAGTCATGTTCCATTTGTATAAGAAAGCTCCACGTCGGCCATGACCTGTCCTTATTCTAGTGAGTGCAACCCATGTTTTCCTTGGTAGATGAAAGCCCGCTGGAGGGTTTGGAGTTTCAAGTAGATAGTACAGTCTGGGATTTACTTTGTTTCTCCAGTTCGTACGCCAAGTTTCAGCACCATCATAGTTTTGACTTAGGAGTTGTTGCGCAGTCTTCACAGGACGATTTCTTGATTTGAGTCTTCTAAATTCAATCAAGTCTTGGTGGATAGACACTTCACTTACATCAACCTATTCCATGTAAAAATTTACAAATTTTCAACCCTTTAACTCAATTTTTAGGAGGTTTTTGGGGATGCAAAAAAGTTTCAAATACCGAATCATTAGTATATACTGTACATAATTAATTTCTACATATTTTGCCTTAAAAAATCCGCTCATGGATCTCCTTGCCTCCCCCTTTCACAAAAGTTTGGAGATTCCCAAATTTTGATAGTTTATTCTGTCTCAACTATAGGTAACAAATTTCGGCTGACATGGTCCTATAGATACAGCTGAAGATACCAAAATTTATCAGAAAAAATATATTTATATATCAAAAAAATTTCGACCCCCCCGAGCTGGTTCCAGGACTTAGGTGGACCACTAATTGAACATAATGATTTTATTTATATATTTTGTCACCATACAGATTTTATGTAACTACATGCCTTCAATATTTAATTAATTTAATATAATAACTTTGTATGATGGCAAACGTTTGGGAACGAACGCATCGAAAATTTGAATTTTACTGCGCCACACTTAAGCGCGCTTGTTTGTTGGAAACCCTTGTCGTACCACCTCTTCACTTTTGCAGATTTTTGCGTCATACCCCTCGACATACCTCTAGCTGTTATGACAAATCATTCACCACGGTTATGGAATATAAATAGGCTGCCTCATTCCGTGCGTGATACCAAGCTAGCTAGTCGAGTACTTAGCGTACGCTGACTAGTATTTGGGAGGTCTCGGGTTCAAACCCCGGGGCCGACTGGTCTGCCATGAGTTTCTTTCAGAGGTTTCCTCATGGTAATGTAAGTCACTGCTTGCAAACTTATAAGGCGAATGCTGGGCCAGTATTAATCCTCTGAACCCTACCCACACTTCCTATGTTTCATAAATATCCCGTCTCAACTATCCTTAATGCACTTGTACATACAAGTGTATCCTCTGATCTGGCTGAGTTAATCCCAAACTCAAGCTGCCCGCCTCCCTAACACATACTTCAGGGAGGAATGAAACACATGTGTTTCCCTTTCCTTACGTGCGTGATAGTGCTTCTCTGGATGTCTTCAAGAGAAGATGGCAATATGAACGTGTATATGTACAAGTTATTATGTGTTAAGTTTTTCAAGTGTACAATAAAGAATAAATATTTTTAAGTACAGTACTTACGTACATTAATAAAATACCTACTTTTTACTTGTATCTATTGTTATCAAAATTAAATTATAAGTTCTGGACTTGACCACGACTATGTGAACCACCTGGCGCCAAAGCTGGATCCGCCCTTGCTCAGGACGCGTGAAAAGGATTTCGAAACTAGTCCCGTTTATTTTCGTGGAAAATACAACTATATTTTTGACATACTTATTTATTTGGTATCACTTTGACTGCTAAAAGCTCTTCTAGATTCAGACATGTTTTTTCATTTCTTTCAATCGCCTAAACACTAAAAATAATCAAAGATAAATAAAAATCCTATACAGACAATGAATGTCCATGTTTAATGTTCCACCATATTATATATCTTATTTTCCGATCTAGTTACACCGAAGCTTCTGGATCTCTGCCAAATAGTTTATAATAGTGCAGTTAGCTTAAGGTCTCGTTTGCGTAAATTATGTCCGTTTGATGAGCTTTTAAGTATTAAGTCACATACAGATTTCTCAGACACTCATTTCATATTTTGAAGAAAATGCCTTCTAGCATGAATTATTTCGGTAACAAAATAGGTCACAGTGAAACTTGATTGAATGGGAGCATCTGTACAATCTTCTTAATTTTTCAATTAAGTGTTCCTAAAAAATTCTGAAATTCGAGTGTATTATTTTATATATATATATTATTTTATATATATATATCAAGAAATAATATAGATTGGGAAAGATTAGTGTTGAGACGGGGGAAGAAAATTTTTATTTTAATAATTGTTAAATGTTTCTTGTCAGATGGACATTTGAAAAATTCAACTTCGCAACCCTGATGATGCAATAAAGAATTGCGAAAGCTCGGTTCAGAAAAAAGAATTTTTCTTTACTCCTAATTGAGTCGATATACCCTTAAACTAGATTCATATATATATATTTATATATATATATATATATATATATATATATATATATATATATATATATATGTATATATACTGGTGCTGCTCGACCCCTTTTCCCTATTCAAAAATGAGAGCTGTTAGGGGTTGCGGCTAGAGGGGTAGTGATATCAAACTCATTTGAACACCCTTATTTGTCCCCTTCCAACAAAATTTGACCCGTCCGAGCGTTTTTTCCATCTCAAAGATCCAAATTCGGCGTATGAAAGTTATTGATGCAATACTGAGTCACTCTGTATAATAATTAATAAGCGTTGAAAAAAAAAATACACTCATGCAGGAAATTGAATTGCCTTTCCAAAAAGGTGCTGCTCGACCCCTTTTCCCTATTCAAAAATGAGAGCTGTTAGGGGTTGCGGCTAGAGGGGTAGTGATATCAAACTCATTTGAACACCCTTATTTGTCCCCCTTTCAACAAAATTTGACCTGTCCGAGCGTTTTTTCGTTATTCCATCCCAAAGCTCAAAATTCGGGGTGGAAAGTTATGGATGGCCCACCCTGTATATATATATATATATATAGGTACATATATATATATATATACATATATATATATATATATACATATATATATATATATATATATATATATATATATATATATATATATATATATATATATATATATATATATATATATATATATATATATATATATATATACATATATATATATATATATATATATATATACATATATATATATATATATATATATATATATATATATATATATATATATATATATATATATATATATATATATATATATATATATATACATATATATACATCGCACATCCGGAGTAACACTGACACTGCAAAAAAAAGTAAAACTGACTTAAATATACCAAATTGTTCCTTTATTCATTTTACGTTTGGGGCAAAAACGCGGCATTTGTATCATCAAGAATCAACTGCTAGAGAGCAAAAAGCCGTTGTAGAAATATCGCATTTTGGCGCGCGATTGCCGGGCGACAACGGCGGAGAAGACAGTTGCGTGTGGTGCCTCGAAGAAAGTACATATTTTTGTGAGCTACATCGACGCAAAGGTAATTATGACAAATTTATTTCATACATTTCGGAGCAACAACGTCTCAAATGTATTTTATGACATTATTAACTAGAAATGAAACAGTTTGAAGGAAACAATGACCTTATATACTCTTGTGTCGTTGTTGCTTCGAACTTTTTTTTATACGTTCGTTAGTTTTTGTGACATTAGTGTAATTTTGTGTCATTATTACTCTGAATTGGTTAGTTAATATTTTAGTTTTTTTATTGCAATGTAGAATAATAATTATTATTGTATTTTGATTTTGGTTGTTCATCAAGTACAATTTTTTAAACCTTGCTTAGTCATTGTTGGAGATAATTTTCATGTTATTTTTTTTTGTACATTAGCATTTAAAATGGGAAGCCGAGCACGAATGATGGTCAAGCTTGGTCAGCAGAAGGGTAGAGGGCTTACTAGTATAATGGAAGGGCCGCTTGTATCAGAAACTACTAATGCTTGTATAAATGGTAATACAATAATGATTAGTTTTGTTTAAAAATGATAATTATTGCTGGAGGTCTTTTAACTTCCTACTTAAATTTAACTAAGTTTAAGAGATATTATCTGAAGGATATGATGAAACAAATAATAGTACAAATATTTGTGTAGGACATGAAGAAAAAATCAATAGTACAATTAAAATTGGTACCGATTGCGATGTTAAATGTAAGTCTATTCACTTGTGTTACATTTTTTACTTACTTAATCATGTTATAATACTCTTATTTATAGTTTTACGGAGTAGTTGCCAGTGTAGTCAGGAGTATCATATTAATATAATCATTTGCAAATATCAGAATGTAAAATATAACTAGCGTAGGTAGGTACTTAATGAGGTTTTGATTGAAATTCAATAGTTAATGTATAGGTGCCAATATAGGTCGGTACTCTATCGAATTATGAACAAAAGTATTATAGCATAAACATACTCTATTCTCCTACGTATTTATTAACTTCGATTCTCCACAAACTTTGTTGGATTTATAATGTAGATGATTTATATTATCATAGTAACAGCCAATATTTTGTGCATTATGCAATCTTCTCATTTAAGCATAATATGGAAAAGATGTTTTTTCTTCTTCAGATAACGCCGAATCCCCATCTATGCTTGATCTAAACAACGAAAATGACAGTGATGGTCAAACAAGTTTTAACGATTTTTCTGCAGATGATAGTGCTGACGAATATAAGTCAGAAAAAGCTGTCAAACGTCGTCATAATAATTCTACGTCACCCAGTTTATCATCTAGATCATCTTCGTCTAGCTCATCGTCGTCTAGTTCTTCCTCATAGCTAGTCATCAACGTCAACTATGGATAATTCTACCTATGCAGCAAACACCAGGCAAGTTACGCCACCTCCAGAAATTACTGTGGCCAAGAAAGGCAAACGAAAGTAAAATGTTATTATAAAGTATTCAACCAACTTAAATTTACTTTCAAGTGAACCATGTTTTTCTCTAGGTTCATACTTGGTATGTACTACTATGCTGTTGAGACTCTCCCAGTAAAATCAATAACGCATAAATAATTAATTCGTGGCCACACTCAAAATGAGGGTGAAAATGCTCATTCACTCATCGAGAAATCCATTAAGAGTGCAAAGAAATCTGGTCCTATCTATGTGCCTGACCAGTATGTCCAGCTTATACGAAACGCCAAGAAGAGCGAAAATTCTTTTGTAGTTTATGAATTGAACTATGACGATTTTTATGATTTAAAAAAGTTATTCGATGACATTACACTAAACATTCATAAAGATGTTCAAGGTGAAGTAATTAAATTATCTGAAATTAAAGTTGTACGATTTGTTGAAAATAGTGAGACTTATGATCTAAAATACTCTTACGAGGATGAATGGGTAACTGTAAACGTTAAAACATTCTCTAGAAGCACACGTCAAACTCGTTCAGATAATAATTTGAATTTAACTGAAATTAATTTGAAACCAGCGTATAGTTCTGCACTTAGCATTTCTGATCAAAAGAAGCAGGATCTGCGTGTTTTGTTAGATAAAAATATTGTTACTAGATTCTATTCTAATTTTTATGAAAACTTGTTCTAAGCAATTTAAAATAATTATGTATTTTTTTTGATGAGTATCTCCAATTTTGTTTGCTAGTTGTCCGTTTATTTTATATTATAAGTAGATACATAATTCAAATCAAAGTAATTATGAGACTGAAATGATCTCAAAAAAATGTTGTGATATTCATCTTATACTTAAACGAAATACTGTCAATGATAAATTGTCTGTTCTGCAGTGTAACCTGGGCTGTAACGCTAAAGACCATTATTAAAAATAATTTGTGATTTTTCTGTGCCTTAGTATAATTTAGATTAGAGAGATAACTTCATGTCTATTTGAAATATTTTAGTATTTGTTATTATAAAAATAAAAATAGTTCCTATAATGTGTAATTATAGCCAAATTCGGCGTTTGAGTCAAACATCTCAACCAAAGGAAAATTTCATTTGGCAATATTATTTTATGTTGTTATTATTCTTTTTGTTCTGTTTTCGGATTTTAATAAAATATTTTGACTGGATTACTGGAAATTGGTTTCATTTATCTTGGGTTTCAAATGTCATAAATACTGGTTTTATTTTTTTTGTAGGTCTACAATGACGCAATTGAGCGACCTAAAACAAAAATAGTATTTTCTATATATAGAAAAAGGGTAATTGAAATAAAAAGTTGGGTGTGCCTAAAAGACAACATTTCAATTTACATTTGAAAAATATAAAAGCAATTATAGATCTTTGGTGAAGTTAGAAATCTAAAGAATTGAAACAATTTTTTCTTCAAACTTGCCCTGTGTAAAATTTATGAATTTGCAGTTATGTCAGTGTTACTCCGGATGTGCGATATATATAATATACATATTTATATATTTGGTATAGGTAAATGGCATGTGAAGAGGAGAGTTTTCGCATATTTTTCACTTTCCGGTAACTTCTAGTTTCACCGGAAATAGCTCCGGTTTTTAATTTTTGAACGGAACCACCTGCTTTATGACATTCTTGAATTTCTGATCAGAATATGACATTTTGAAGAGGTTTAACGCATACTTTATTTTTTTGTCACTCATATTGGAGTATGTCTATATGGAACTGTCATAACCTAAGTGAGTGTTTTGTTTTCCGAAGAAAACTTGATAAAAATAACTGCAAAATATTATGCATGATTACTATCCATGGCACACTTGACAGAAGTAAATATAAATTATCATCCATTATTTTTTTCTAATCGAATCGCAAATAAATTAGTATCGTTAGATTAGATGAAAAATTCTTTTTCGGAAAGTGCTTGTCAAAAAAAAGTCGCCATTTGAAAAATGACGTATCCGAATATGTATCATGTTTTCAGAAATCGAAAATGACCGGAAACTGAAAAACATGTGACCGTTCCGCCTTGAAGATGGAAATTACGAAACTCAGTAGAAGCAATTCGCACAGTTTAACGAGCAGGTCTGCAAATTCAGATTGTCAGATTGTCACTCTCTTGACCAGCATGGCACGGTCGGGCTACGTAGTTCTGAAATATCGCCCACATGTCTAGCGGCAACCAGTAGATTATCTGCCTGGAAGCTGAGGCGTGTATAGAAAAAATTTAGTCAAAATCTAGTAGTGAAAGTTACAAAATGTAGTCTTGATGATGAACATGTTATCGTTACATTCCTCCTGCAATTTTCTTCTGTATGATGTCCTTTCGTTGTTTATTATTATTATTATTTATGCTCGCCTTCTATTTCCAGAGTACTAATGAACTCCAACACCTGTGTAGGCTTCAAGGAGGTTACGTCCCCACTCCTACGAGTTTCTTGTCCACAGCATTCTTTCTGTTGGTTTGCAATGGCGAGGCATTCTATAACCAGGTGAACAGGAGTTTCCTCCTATCCACAGAATCTACACTCGTCAGTTACTGATAAAGCTATTCTCATCAGATGCTTCCTGAAGTGACAGTGTTCTTTAAGGAAGCCAGCGAGGAGATGTAATTTGATTTCCGATTGAACCCAGGCTAAAAATACCTTGTTATTCTTGCCTAACTCATTCAGTTTGCTTTGGCACTCTATCAGAATAGATAGCTATGTTGCATTTTCGATAGTTTCTTTCTAAGTTCATATCCACACATCTCTCGATTGCGAGTATTTCTGTCTCAAAAAAACTCGAACAGGAGCATAACGACAGTGCGCACTTGGTGCCTGCTCCATATACTCCAGCGCCAGCTGCGGTAGTGGGTTTTGAACCATCTGTGTTCCATTTTATGGTTTTTCCTTCGGAAGATTGGGTGGTGAATTCAATTTCCCATTTTTTCTTTTTACTTAGCATCGTATGATCATTATATCACTAGGAAGGTTCGTAGACGAGATGTAATTGGTTAGAGACGACCAGGCTCTCTGATTCTGAATCCTATTACTACCTGTTCCTTCCTTAGATAATGGCCTCATGGGCTAACCTGTCAATCACTAGATGTGAGCAAATTCGTTCTTCCTCATATATTTTGATTGCGTCCTTATTATATCAAACTATAAATATCTAGTAGTAATAATTTCAAGGTGTAGCTTTGATGACGAAGATGCTATTTTTGCATTTCTTCTATAATTTTCTCCTGTATGATGTCATTTCGTTATTTATTGTGTTAGTTAACGGTTCTTAAATCCTGTGCTCTTTTCCGCTACTGAATTCCGCCATACAGACACCACAGTTTCGTTATATTTTTGTACTTTCTCATTTATTTTGATTGTGCTCTTATTATTATCCAACTATACATACGTACAAGCTAATATGTACCGTCGCCACTAGCCAGTGGACTTGTGGGCGACAACCTTTATCTTCCTTATTAAACGTTTATTATATGTATTCAAGTTACGGCATACTATTTCTATGTGTATTCCTCTTACACAATAAATAAAGACTTTAATTAAGTCTAAAGATGTTTAGCTACCTCAATCCGCTTCTCTATAATACTCTACTACTGGACTGTGAAAATTACCAAGGAAAGGCCACCTGTTTCATTCCTTCCTCAAGTATGTATGAGGGAAGCGGACTGCTAGAGTTATTGAGACGAAATCTCCAGCAAGATACTAGGAGGATACACTTGTATGTACAATGCATGAAGGATAATACCGGATCATTTATGGAAGACAAGAGGTGAGGTGGGGTTCAGAGGATGTATACACATCATTCGCCATTCTAACAGTGACTCACATGTGTCATGAGTAGGGTTGCCATCCGTCCGGGTTTCCCCGGATTTGTCCTAGTTTAGGGGGCGTCCGGGGGTCTTCCGGGCGGGGCTTTCAAAATATGTCCGGGTGAAACCCGGACAAATTTTGTGTCCGAGTGTGTGAAGCTTGAGTGTCAGTGACGGAGATTAGCTATTAAATGCAAACCAGTTGTGGCCGAATTGCTCAAAATTGCATAGTAATATTTTTGTATACCAGCTCACAATGCGAATGTAGAGTGAGTTTTTTCGCTAGGGTCGCAGTAATGGAGGAAGGAGAGAAACTTGCTAAATACACATACGCTTTCTTCTCTGATCAAAATAAAGTCTAATTTCAAAGACTTGAGTTGCTCCGACATTTACAAATTCATGATGAAAAATAAAGACATTTTGGGAGAAATTGGCAAGTCTAAAAAATTCCAAGTGAAGTTGAATTAGTAAAAAGAACTTGATCTCGTTAAAATTAAAACTTGTTACTTACTTTTGATTTATAGTTAATAAATAATTTAGACTTTTGGGTACCTAACCTATCTAACCGAAATAGATGACATATCCTATAATTTACCATTACAATGCAGAATCAAGTCTATTTGAGTTTTGATCTACCAAAAATTATCGTCATTAGTTGTTTTTTATTTGATGATACCAAAAAAAAAAGAGAAAACTGTAAACTGTTTATAATAGTACTTTATTTGTTATTCGTTGTTCTGTTTATATGGCAAACAAGCGGTGTAAAGTTTAAATGAATGAAAAAATTAAAATATAAACGATGTTTTATTTTATTCAAAACAAAAAATTTTTTACGGGGTGTCCGGTGAAAAACAAAATTTCACAGAAATGTACGGGGTTTTTGAAATTTTTGTCCGGCATCGGCAATTTAGGTAATGGCAACCCTAGTCATGAGGAAACCTCTGAGATAAACTCATGGCAGAGCGGGTCGGCAGAGCAGGCACCAACCCGGGGTCTCCTAAATGCTAATAAATGCGCATGACTGCTACCTACCTCACGACATTTATAGGCCCAGCCAGAGATGAGATCTGAAGTAGGCGAAGAGAATAAATACAGATTTTTTTGAATAGAATATATTTTATTCTTCAAAGCTTATCCTTCGCAGGTTGTATAGAAGCATGAGGAATTCAATGGTTTTTTTGTTGAATAATTATTCTTGTTCTCACGTCTTTATTTTACATTTATTGTTTTCTTGTGCGTGAATTAATTTATTCGAAATCAAGTATTTGTTTGAACCTACCTCACACACAAGTTTACATTTATATCTGATATGTTTGTTTATTTTTATGAACATTAATTACTATAAATCGTCGTTGCCGCGGTGAAACCTCCTATGTGACAAAAAATCCAAAACGTGATTTTGATATCATTGGAAACAAGATTTTAGCACCTATGTTCTAGTAGAAAGCATTCATGTGTTAAAAGAACGTAACACGGTTTAAATTGATCAAAAAGAATCTTCCTATGTGTAAGAGTTAACCGCACCGCTAAAGGTACCATACAAATCACCTATGTGACAATTCCAAGGCTCAGACGTGCCATAGGTGGTTTCACAGTAGTTTATCTCTGTGGTTGAAGTTTTGTTTTTTCTGGGAAAAAGGTACTATTAAATTATTTTGTCACTTAGGAGGTTTCACCGCGGCAAAGACGAAATATATTGTTTAACTTCTAAATATATGAGGCCTCGGTAGACCAGCGGTAAGGTGAACCGATTTTATACCGTTTGTAAACCGAGGATTGTGGGTTCGAGTCCCACCTTGCTCTTGGGTGTTGTGTATGTCCAGAATTTAGTTATAGATTTAAGAGAAATTGTTGGGTAATGTGCATAGTTCACAAGCCCATTGGCCGTTCGGAACCGGCGTTAAACTGTAGGTCCCTCGAGTTAAAAAAAAAACTTCTAAATAAACATTAATATTATTATTAATGGACTAATAACCCGAAACATTTGTGGAAATGTAGAAATATAATAATACATATATAATAGTATTTCTTCTGAACTTTTTTGCCTATTGAAAATAGAATAAACTAATGTAAATAAAAATTTGAACATTTTCAGTGAACATATTATCATATCAACTGATGAAAACAAGGAAAATGTTCAACTGAAATAAAAATTTCACCAAAAATGAACTATGCGTCGAATCGTTTTTCATTGTCATGGTGATAAAGTTCAAATATTTGTCAACTCTAGTATAAAATTTTGTATTATTCACGTTTCCGCACCCGTATCCAAACGAAACAATTCCATACAGCGTATAATCGCAGAACAGAGGACCACCAGAATCACCTTGACAATTATCGCTACCCTGTTCGGGGACCAATGTACACAAAATATTATCATTTGCGATGGACGATAATTTCTTACATTCTTCGTTCGTGATGTAAGGCAAATCAACACATCTCAAATAGGGCGAGGGTTTATATTGTGGCTTCTGTTCTGACCAAGGCTCCGTTGATCCCCAGCCTGCTGATGTAAATTGCGATCCGCAAAATCCAGATAGGTCGTCTGTAAGGTTAGGAGACGGTAGCTGAACTGTTGCAACTAATCCAGCAAACATTACCACTTTATGTTCTAGAAAAATTAAGGCTATATCATTTTCCAAAAAAAACCTGTACTTTTCAGGAAAAAAAACTTTTTTAGCTCTCACATATTGTGCCATTTCTCGCCGAGTATCTGAAAGTCCAATTATCAGTGTCATTTCTGATGGTTCTGTGTTTTCAAAACAATGAGCGGCAGATAGAACCCACTGAGGCGCAATCAATGATCCCGCACATTTGTGTACTAAATTAAAAGATCTACGAATAGAAACAATGAAAGGCACTTCTTCAACGCTGCATTCTCTCCCTCCGATGATCCTTGGATACATCCATGCATTTCTTGATTCGGATATAACAAATACAAATAACAATAGACGATTTTGGCACAACATTTAAATATTTGTAATGCGCATTGATATAATCCTATTTACTGCAATCCCTGTTGGTAAGATCAAATATCGTATTCGTAACCAAGATTCTTGATAAGAGCTGAATAAGACATTAATTGCATGTAGACGAAAAATGTCATTGTGATTGATGGCTTCCAACTATGGAATTATTTGAAATATCATAAGTGATCGTTGATTCTTCTCAAATTCAAAAATATGTTCATAAACTTAACATGAACCTTGCATGGGAGGGGACTTATGTTTGCCACGGAATTTGAATTTACGACGATAACAGATTGAAAGAAAGATTTCTGGGGATCAAAGAATCGTATTCCTATTAATTTACAACAAAATCTGTGGTCTCAGATCTATACGTTAGCTTATTATTTCATGTCGACAAATAAAAGCCAGTGCGTTTTTTCAATTAGAAAATAATCACGCTATAGAGCGACTGGAATGTTTCCCTTCAGAACTGTTATTCCAGATTATGCCTTTCTTAATGTTTACTAATTTGCAAGGAATCATGCATCCAACATTACGGACGATGATACTGTCGAAGATAATGGCAATAAACGAAAATATAGATTCTATAAGTCCCATTCCCTCTACGTTCAAGATCGAGTCAATGGTTACATGAAGGAAGAGACTTTCATGAATAAGTGTTCTAGTTGTGGAAAACGCAAATAAGATTAGTAGTTTTTGAGTTGAACACTTATTTGATGTTTATTATCTTTTTAATATAAATTTATTTTCCGATTTCCACCCGAATGAATAATTTCCAGTGGTTAGTTAAAAAGTTGTGTATCAGCCATGTCACCCGCATGAACATCATCTCATTACTTTTTTAGTGCGCCATACTATCCGCCCTTGATGGGCGAGATGGCTCATCAAGCCTTTTTCCATAATAATTTCTCAATTGATAAGAAAAATTTTTTTTTGTCTTATTTCATGTATTTTTGTTTACTTCTTTCTGTTCACTATCCTCATTTTGTAAAATATTCGCTATTCTCATTTGGGATTTAGTACTCTTTTCGCCGTTTCAAAAATAGGTGCGCCAACTCACCCGACTTTACCCTAAAATTAAAAAAGTAAAGTAAAAAATCGGTCTCGCGCACGAAGGGTTCCGTACCATTGACTATGTCCCCCTTATACCAGGAAATTTAGTTTCAAGAAATTATTTCGAACGGAACTAAATACCAAGAAGGAATGCAGCATAGAATCCATTCGAGCACTGGAGAAGAATACCATAATATGGTATACGGACGGGTCTAAAACTCCCGAAGGAACTGGAGCAGGAGTCGTTGGGCCTCGTACCAAATACTCAGAACCCTTGGGCCAGTTCCCCAGTATTTTTCAATCGGAAATTCACGCCATAGAAAGGTGCATTCAGTTCAACCTCGATAGGAAATACCGGAACAAGGAAATTGCGATCCTCTCCGATAGCCAAGCAGCCATCAGAGCGTTGAGCTCTTATAACATCAACTCAAAGATGGTTTGTGAATGCCTAGACAAACTAAACGATCTGGGCAGGAACAACAAAGTGATCGTCCTCTGGGTGCCGGGGCACGTCGGAGTGAAAGGTAATGAACAAGCAGACACCCTGGCACGAAAGGGTGCGTCAACGCCACTAATCGGGCCAGAGCCTTTCTGCGGACTTGGAAAATCTTACTTCCAAGAAGAACTCAATAAAACTGAAGAAGCAATAAGAGCAACATACTGGCAAAGACTTCCAGGACTGAGGCAGGCTAAAGATCTCCTCGGAAAGTTCAACCGAGCAAAATCGAAGACACTGATTAACCTCAGCAAAACTAGTCTGAAGACAATCACAGGATTTCTTACGGGCCATTGCAGACTCAAAGAACACCTAAGGAAGCTAGGTTTAGAGGGGGACAGCACCTGCAGATTCTGCAAGGAACGTCCAGAAACACCCCACCATATACTGATGGAGTGCTATGCTGTGCACCATGAAAGACTGAACACACTGGGATCATACCAACTGACTGTAGAAGAAATACCACGAATAGACCCCCTTAAATCGTCAAATTCCTGAAGGTATTGAGGCTTGAGGGACTGCTGTAAAACGAGAACACATCGAGAAGCAGAAGAAGATGGGGCACAATAGATCTAATAAGGTCGCAGCGCATCGGTCACCATCCACACCTACCAATACCAATGCCCCCCTTAAATATTTATTTTATTTTAATTTTATTATTTATTATTAAATTAAATTTACAATAAAGTATTTTGCGAATGTTTCAAGTGCCTACCTGTTGCCATTATTGATATCGAGCAAAAATAGGCAAAAAATTTCGTTTTTTGTATGGGAGCCCCCCCTTAAATATCTATTTTATTTTAATTTTATTATTTATCAAAGTGAAAATACAACTTACTGTATCCGAGATACGCGTATCCCAGATACAGAAAATACATGCGTTATATGTACGTCTTCACACTGCATTCAGCCAACACCTCCTAAAGAACAAATTCAGCACAGCATACCGTATCGCGATACTAAATTTCTGAATCTCGCTCATTCAGCCGCCGGCGACAGTATCCGAATCCGGGATACCGAATTATCATTGTGGCTTATGGACCTGTTCAGACTTGCATACTTTTGCGATTCAAAAAGCACAATAGCATAGGTGTACAATTTTTTTATTATTTATTAGTAGAAGTGAAGTGGAATAGAACGGTTTTTCGATTGTACCATGGAGAATAAAGTTTTTGATAACGAGAAATTTATAAGTTTGGTAGAACCGAATTCTTGTATATGGGATACAAGTAATGAAAATCATTTTGACAGAAATATAAAACAAAAATGTTGGGTGGAAATTACCAAACAGATGTGTGAAAATTTTGAAGAAATGACAATTGTTCAACAAAATGAATATGGTAGGTATATTTATAAAAGTAATTATACAGTGCATTCAAAAAGGAATGCATTAGCTAAATAAATCAAATTATTATATTATTGAAAATTCTCGAAACAAGACGATTATTTGTCGAAAGCTTACTGATTTTTACAATAATCATCTCAAGATGGATAACAAAAATTAAATGAAATATTTCAATAATATTGTTTATTAGCGATGAATAATGAGTTTATTCGTTAATTTATATTGCTTTTAAGTTTTTACGGATTGCAGTGAAAACCCTTTAGATGAGCGAATTGATGTTTAATTTGTATTAATCAGTGCACTACTATCTAGTAACTGTTCGCAAAGTATCAAGTAAATTGTAAGTTACGGAAATAAATTATACATGGTACACTGTAGTTAGGGCCCAGAAATATAATATACCTACCACAGCATAGCGCACTCTTCAATGTCCATTTCATAAAAAGCACCGTACAGCACTGATATTGTACTGATAAAATTTATTTACAAAACTATATTCTAACAAAAGTATCTTGACTGTATCTGGCCTAAATTCTGTATCTCACATACAGTATCTCGGATACACTATCCTAGTCTGAAAGGGCTCTTACTGTTGCCATTATTGATATGGAGCAGAAAAGGGCAAAAAAATGGCGCTTTGTATGGGAGCCCCCCTTGAATATTTATTTTATTCTGTTTTGTTGTTGTAGCGGCAACAGAAATACATAATTTGTGAAAATTTCAACTGTCTAGCTATCGCGGTTCTTGCGATACAGCCTGGTGACAGACAGACGGACGGACAGACAACTAAGGCTTAGTAATAGGGTTCCGTTTTCACCCTTTGGGCACGGAAGCCTAAAAAGGACTAAAGTCTGATCAATATGAGACTAATTCCAGCTTCCTTGCGTGTTTCGGAGCAACCCTTTCAACCACTTAAGCCGGACTGCGCCACATTCTCAGCTATGAACATGCAATCTGATACACCCTCTGAACAATCTCTGGACAGGAAATGTTTCTATTTTTGATATGAACTCCGAGGAAGCAACTTCGGGGGCGTTCAAGTATTACGTAACGCCATTTTTGAAGATTTTTGACCCTCCCTCCCCCCTATGTAACGCGCCGTAACGTTTACATGAACCCTCCCTCCCCCTCCGTAAACGTTACGTAACACCCAAGTGACCATTTTTACCTAAAAGTCACAAATATGTTGCGCAAAATACCTGAAAGTCGCTAAAATACCTATGTTATTGTTTAAATCGCGTTTTCGTTAATAATAAACAAAACAAGAGATTTCTCACTCGCAATACATGCGTATAATGTTTATTTTATTGTTATTTAATAATCATACATAATGTAAAATATTGAAATGGGCTCAAATTTGTCCTAATAAACTTTTATTACTAATCTTAAATTTAATTATGCCGTTTTCCAGATTTGGCCCTGTCCTTAAAGACATTTTTAGCTTTATCCACCATTATTTTTCTCATGCATTATTTGATTTTAGCTTATTAACAGGTTTTCACTTTGGGAACCTGCTTATTAAAATGTGTGCGATTAGCAAAATTGTAACTAAAACCCCAATATATTTTTTCGTTTCATGTCTTTTTATGATATATAATATATATATATATATATATATATATATATATATATATATATATATATATATATATATATATATATATATATATAAGGGGTCTAAAGGATTTGGCATCGGCAGGGTGGCGGCAGGAAAGTATTCTTCGGAAAAAATGATTTCAAAGCACTCCTCAAGATGGAACAGCAGGATTCGGAAGCGCATTTAATTACTTACAAAAAATATTGCGAGTCACGGACGTGGGCGCTATACCATTTTTAGTTTTTCTTTAGCCGTTTTTTAAATTTCGTTGGCAGTTTTTGGCACAGTTGGCACACAAGTCAGCATGAGAGCTTTTATAGGGCAAAAACAGCTGATGATGCAAATCTCCCTCTTTTTCTTTTGAGAACATTACAGTATGTCTACAACACTGACTACAGCAATGTGCTTCTGTGTATTACGTGTTTGAAAAACTAAACGAAAACTGACAACGGGAACAACAAAAAATGACGACGAATACAGTCGAGGTATTCTCCATAAAACATAAACGGATAGGGTTGCCAACTTGGAAGAAACTGACGTACAATACAATCGAGGGATTCCCCGTAAATGAACGAAAAGGGTTCCCAACTTGAGTGATTTAAGTTCCCTCTTTTTATTTCAATATGAAAACAATGTTACGTAACGCGTTGTTCGAAACCCCCTCCCGCCCATGTAACGCTCGTAACGTTTTGCAAGACCCCCCCACCCCCCAAACTGCGTTACGTAATACTTGAACGCTCCCTTCTGGAATATTTAACGATGAATTGATCTCTACAGCTTTCATAATTATCGATAAACCAGTTTGGATATTGTGGCAATTAACACGCTAACCATGGTGAGACATGATTATCAAATTAGTTACCACCGTGAAAACCATCAAAGTAAACGAATTATGTTAATTATATGCGCTAAGTTTAAAGAATGTTCTCTGAAGCATTTTATCAGTTTCGAAGCACTAATTTTGGATTAATAAGGCCGATACTTGATGTAAATCAATAAGCATATTGAAACAATGGTTAACTACAATAATTTACACGTTTATTAGACGCATGACGCACGTTTCGGTGAAACTTTACCTTCTTCAGATGTTGAGTGAAAAATGATTACATTTATCGAATATATACAATTCAAGAAATAAACAAATCCAATAGACCTTTTCATCACTTATAATTTTTGTGCGCATGCGTCAGTATCCGCCATCTTTTTCGTACTATTTTATGTAAACAAGCATGGTAAAATACAGACGACATTAAAATACACCACCGCATTTTTTACGCATGCGCAGTGCAATAGAATTTCTGTACATTTTGACAGCAAATTGGCGGCAATTGAAACTGTTAAATTCAGTTAAATCTGGACTATTTTATGAGCGATGATGATCCCAAATATTTCAACGCCTGGGCCAAAACAATGAAAAACTACCCGAAACGGCTTTTATGTACTTGGCATGTAGTGAAGAACTGGAATATTCAAGGTAAAAAGAAAATCAAGAACCAAGAAATCAAGAAAGGAATGAAGAACGAAATGAGGAAGATAAAACTAGCGAAGATAGGATGTTAGAAATCACCAACTCATACCTATTAAAATTGCAAGAGGCAGGCGAAACTGATTTTGTCAATTACTTGACTAGGTGAATAATATATTTTGATTTGCATTTTCACATGTTTAAAATGCACTTGATTTGTTTCTACAATTGTGCTGGTATTGATTAAGTTTACAAATAACTCATATTTTTTTAGATACTACTTTCAGGATGAGGACAGAATAAAAATGTGGGCCCATTGTTATAGGACAAACTCAGGTACCTACAGATTTATTTGGTTATTACAAAATAAATTAATTTTTAATAATAAAAATCATAAAAGACTACTCTTAGTAACTTTTACTATTTAGGTATCAATACAAACATGGCAATAGAGAGCTTAAACAACATGCTGAAGACAAATCTACTCAGAAGAAAGACCTATGTAACGATTGAGAAGCTGTTGGATACAATTGAGGATTTAGTGGATCTGAAAATGTGGAAAAGGGTGTTAGACTTCGAGAGGCCAAATGCTAATAACTACCAGGACAGGATAATCATTAAGGCACACAAAAAAGCAAAAATAATGCAAAACAAGGCAGAGGTAACTAAAGATGCAGAGGTTTATGGTCAGTACAAGGTAAAATCTTCCAGTGATTCTAAAATATATATGGTTAGTTTAAGAAAAGTATGTGAGAGTGAATGTAGGACATTATACTGCCGAGTATGCAAAATTTGCATTCATCGATATGAGTGTAATTGTCCTGAGTAAGCATGTTCACTTGGTACGTATGTATGAGGAGCACACGGACACTAACTCTGTTGCAGACAATATTGCAAAAACTTTAGGAGAATCCTCGACAACCAAAGCACAAAAAGAGATGGAAGTATCCAGTTCATTGAAGAGGTAAGAAACCGCGAAGTAACATCAAATCAAGATGGGACAGCCACAGACAGTGACAAGGGATGCACAGCTGAAATATTATTGCAATTGGGCAAGAGATCTTCAGGATGAAGATTTTGCTGTTTTTATCAACCACTTGCAGTTGGCAAAGAAGGACATAGATGTGAAAAGGTCTGAACTAACAAAGAAGAGGAAAATGGAAAAACAGGAATATTTTCCTTCAAATAAGCGGTCAAAAGTGAGAGAAATATAATTTGAATACATTTATTCTTTCTTTTGCTAGAAAATAAATTTACTGTGGGAATATTCTACCTATTTAATAATTTTATGTTAATATAACATGATTTTTAGATTTTTTTCTTTTTTCAGAATTGATATTAGCAAAGTGGAATAGGCTCATCCTTATGGTCATCAATCTTGATACAAAATGTTTAGTATATAATATTAAAATTTTAATTATATATTGTTCTTTGGGTTTTAATTTATTTATTGCTATATAATATATTGTTTAAAGTAAGTCCTTAAATGTATATACATTAGTCAATGATATTGTAAGCAATGTTAGACATTGCGCAAGGGGATCTAGCTCTGTTTTTGTGTTTTGATCATTATTAGAGTTGGGTCTTTTTGTGCAATGCCAAACTTTTCATCGCAATTAAATAAATAAATGATATGTTAAATTACCTAGTATTTTTAAATTTCATATCTTCAGTTTATAAGTATTCCCTGTAATTGAAGCAAAGTTTGTTAAGAAATATATGAATAATAAAAAAAATAATCATTAGTATTTTGTCTTATAACTCCAAAATATTTTGGCTAACCAAATTTTAATTGCATTAAGAATTTCCTTCTAGAATTGTTACCTGTATATCATATTGACGTTAAATAATAATTCAGAAAATCTTAGGCATGGTTTGAATTCCTACGCTATTTTAACTCACGAACTTTCGCGCCTTAATTTAAATTTTTAAAATGGCGCATAATATTGTGGTTTATGCGCATGCGTAAAAAATGGGGTGGTGTATTTTAATGTCGTCTGTAAAATACCATTGTAATGATTAAAATCAACAAATGTCAAATGAATAATATCCGTTAAGAAAAACTAACCACGAAATAAAACAATAAGTATCTTAATTTAAAAACACCATGCTGTAAGTCCACTATATATATAAATTATCTTATTTGTACGGAAACGAATAAAAAAACGGTGTTGTTATGGAGTATGTATATGTAAGAGTGATATCGATATAAGTCATTTAAAGCCAATACATGTGCTAATAAGATATAATCCTGGTTAATTGGGATTAATACCTAATAAATAGTTAATTTGCTTAATACCTAATAATTAACTTCATTTTACTCAGATACTACGATTGGATTGATATATAACCCCGCAATAATCTAGTGTTTTTTTGCTTTTTTGCGAACGCCCATGATACTTTATCCACTTTTTTGATACTTCACAGTTACATGCTTCATTTTAATCGTGAACAAGTACAGCTCCATCAATAATTTGTTTCGATAATCAATTTACTGTGAAGAAAATATTGCTTTCCAATGCATTTGGTACAAAACAGTACGAAACTTTTAAACTACCGCTCTTTCAACATGGCTGCTGCGCTTGCGCTTGTCAGATGATGAAAAGGTCTATTGGGTAGAAAGGGTAAAAACATAAATGCGATTAGCCAGGTGTACCCCCTTATCAGAAATAATATCAAATATAACAGCCTAACTTATATATAACTATAACTTAGGAAATCATATAAAAATAATAAATTAAAAGTTCACAAAAACAATAAATGAGTGTACATACATTAATTGTGGTGATTGCGATAAGTTTTACATTGGTTGTAGTTCCAGAAGCTTATAGACCAGAAGTTCAGAATTCGAACGTAGCTTAGTTGATCAAAAGTCGGATTCATATTAAGCAAATCATTTAACAAACATTCAAATTTGACTTTAAAATACTACTATTAAATGCTGAAAGTAAGGGAATTAAACTTAATTTTCTAGAATCCTTACAAATAAATAAATACAAACATTCAGGTCTCCTATTAAATAGCCAAATTGATCATTACTAAATGCCCCCTTCTGAATCTTTTCAAAATTACGGAACTAGGTAACTAGCAGTTTAGAATGGAATTCTCTCTCTTACTAATTATTTGTAACCATCCTTTGGATGGTTACAAATGGTTGTTCTCACCCTTTCTACCAAGCTAGTTAGTTGAGTACGTTAGGTACGCTGGCTAGTATTTGGGAGGTCTCGGGTTCAAACCCCGGGGCCGACTGGTCTGCCATGAATTTTTTTCAGAGGTTTCCTCATGGTAATGTAAGTCACTGCTTGCAAACTTACAACGCGAATGCTGGGCCAGTATTAATCCTCTGAACCCTACTCACACTTCCTATGTTCCAAAAATATCCCGTCTCACCTATCCTTAATGCACTTGTACATACAAGTGTATCCTCTGATCTGGCTGAAGGAGTTAATCCCAAACTCAAGCTGCCCGTCTCCCTGACACATACTTCAGGGAAGAATGAAACACATGTGTTTCCTTTTTTTTCCTCACTCTTTCTACCCAATTTGTTATTTTTTTATTTCTTGTATTGGATATATCCGGGAAATGTGCTAATTTTGGACACAGCATCTGAAGGTGGTGAAGTTTATCCGAAACGTGCGTCATGCGTTTTTTATCTAATAAACGTGTTAATTGTTGTTGAGTAGTATTTCATAGGATTATTGAGTATTGAGTTTATTCAAAAAACATATTATCTTTTCCTAATTGGAAAAATCTCAAAAGAAAGCAAGATTTAGAGATTATTATGCCAAAAATAATAAAATCTTACCTGGCCAAAATGTGCAGTACCCGATGGGCAAGTTGGTATTGCAGAATCTTGAAAAAATATACTTAAGGCAGTCTGAAAAGAAAATAATATGTTACCATAAAGTTACAGTAATACCAAAAATAAAAAGAAAATTTTAATAGATCCCAAGGTCCCAGACTTAACTCATTTTCTGATTAATGAAAAGTGTAGTGTTTCTATATCCTTTGAATTTATGCATACCTGCCAGCTTGAGCATTTGATAAATTTCAAATACCAAATTATTTCCCCAAGTTCATTTTCGAATAAATGTCTTAGGTCAACAACATATCAACATATATATATATATATATATATATATATATATATATATATATATATATATATATATATATATATATATATATATATATATATATATATATATATCAGGGGCGGCTATTCGAAGGCGGCTAAGGAGGCTAAGCCTCCTCCTCAATAATATTCCGTGTATCACTATTATATTATATTGAATAGTCAGCATTCAGCATATTCATATTAATCAAAATCATATTATTTTATGCACCTACCTTCCTTTCAACCTACATTATATAATAAAATTTATTAATTACGATAGAAGGTATTTACGTTTACTGCATTTCATTAATTTCAAGATTTGTGGCAACGCTACAGAGGCTTAAAAAGGTATATTTTCAACGTTCATTATGCCTGCCACAGAAAAGGAAACAACGGTGCGAATACTGCGAATGAATACTTCATTGCAATAAAAAAGGAAAATACATGTAAATGGCAACACCGATTGAACCTAAGTCTCACACAATGTCGACCAATCATAACTATAGGCTTTCGGGTAAAATCGAGTGAATTCGTTGGACATGGACCGTTGGACGTTATCGTTGTCACTAGTCGTGGACGAAAACAGTTTCGTTGGTTTTAATTTATTTTATTGGCGTATTGTTTTTAAAATGAGTTCGGTTACTGAAGTTAATTTTAAAAATTTCAACGGTGACTTAGTGGAATATTTGTTATCCCATAACTTTAGTGCACTAAGTTAAAACGATAGTTTTAATAAAAATATTGCGACCTACCCCGGAATTAAACAATTTGGTGCAGCATAGCAGAATCGCGGTTTTAATATCAGAAATTAAGAGACATTCTTGGCTTACCGTATTACAGGTAAAAAATAAATTATTTTGTTGGCAGTGTTTACTTTTTACTAGGGAAAATGTCTCTGTTTGGCACTGGCATCTATGCAGGAATTATGGTAATTATCGATAATACAACAGACTGCCCCGATTTTCTTGAAATTTCGGATTATAGCTTAGTTTGGCCTGAAAAAGCCGAATATGAAGTAAGATTTTGTCGCTGAGTCATCTTTTTTTTTTCAAAAACTTGAGCTGACCTGACTTTTTCTAACCTTACTAACCTAACCTCCGAGTTCATGAAAGTATAAAATTCATGAAATAGATGAATTTTATTATCAACAAGATAATGTTTTTATTATATCTATAAAAAAATAGATGTCCATACCAAAGAATTTATTTAATTTTTTTTGTTTAGGTCTAAATGTATATTTTATTATTTTATTTTGTTGTTATTTTATTAAGTTTTGTTTGACTTTTATGACAAGAATTTAATTTTAATCTATTTTTGGGAGGGGCCTATTTTATTTCTGGCAAGAAAAAAGTCTCACCTCCCCGTTGGTTCTTGCTGGGCAACAATTGATTAATTCCTCGAATATGTAACTATTTAATAATTTAGGGTGCTTGTTTTACTTTGATTTTCTTTAAATTATAAGGCGGTTGACCTTAAAATCCTAAAAATTTTCGCCTATGGTGTATGTTTTAACACCTCTTGTAGCCTCCTTAAACCAACACCTCACGAGCCGCCACATATATATATATATATATATATATATATATATATATATATATATATATATATATATATATATATATATATATATATATATATATATATATATATATATATCCGTGTGTATGTGACTGAACTTCTTCTAAAGTGTTCCAGTGAATTCGAGAATGGTTTAGATTCGCAATTCAATCCATTTGAAAATGTTTACTCCATTCATAATTTATTTATAAATCGTTGATCTTGGAATTACATCGGATCCGGCAGACAGCGCTGCGATCGCAATATGGAATATTCGATTGAACGACGTTACCGTCAATCTAAATCTTTCGGCTCGGCTTGGTCCAATCGCGTCGTAGTAACTAGTTCTCACCTAGCCGACACCGCACGATCGCGAGGTTCGAGATGGTCCACCGAGAGACTATAAATATATAATATTATTGTTTTTTTAAACCTGATAGATTCGTTAAAAATTTTTTTTTATATATTATATTTATAATTTGAATTGTAAAGATTATTGAATGAATTATTTTTCAAACAAAATAGGATTTCAATAATCAAATCAATAATAATATACATTTTTGTACTGCAGTACCGAAAGATCAAACAATTAAGGCTCTAGTACTTTTTTCGACCAGTAGTCACTAGATTTGTATAGGTTAGGTTATATCAATCAATATTTTATATTGTGGCGATGTTGTTTATTTGTATTTATGTTTGCGGTTAGATTTTTTCGTTATATCGTGTAAATAGAAATCCGGAGTCGTAGCATGTACTCGAAAACATATCCCGTGGAATAAAGTGTTTTGATCATATGATTTTTAAGGTATTTCAATAGATAAAGGTGTCTTGAAAATTTAGTCCAGCCAGCAATTTTATTGCAATATGAATGAAAATTGAATGATATGGCTAAAAGAGGTTACCTTATCTTGGTTGTATTATTAAACAACGCGTATTAAGATAACTCTCACCGTTCTTGTAACACAAAAACCAACACAAATTTCATTTGGTTCTTATCTCATCCAATAATAAACACATAAAATCAACACTGTGGAAAATGATTATCCGAGATTGAAAAATCGCATTTTGATACATTTACTCATCCTGTTGCGTGCCTGTACCGACCAGCCGATGGAGGAGCAATCAAACTGAGCTAATAGTCGAGTATATTTCATTCAGGAAGCCCCCAATTTCGCATGCCGGAGACGAGTGATCTTCCATAATTTCTCAGTGTACACTGCCTCTTGAATGCTGGCAACAACTCTCAGAACACAACGCAACATGCTTTAGCCAGATGTTATGGCATACAGAATAATATGCCACGATGAAATCTGCAGTTAGCACTATGTCCTTGTATTCCAGGAGTTATTGATACTGAGGTCATTTATTCATCCTCTTAAGCCCATCTTAGATGCTCCCTTTCATAAATTATTAGGTCTCAATCATCCTTAATGCACTTGTGCATACAAGTTTATAATATCATCAGGCTTAAAGAGTTCCTTCCCATAACTCACGCAGCCCACCTATCGCACATACATGAGGGAAGAACGAAGCATGTGTCATTGATTATTTCTAGAGCACTTAATAGTAAAGATTAATAGGCAGTGTCAACCAACTTCAGGTGAATGCACATAAATCATTTGAAAAAATGAATGTTTTATAACTTTCGAAAATAAAGATTAACACAGCTACAGAGCATATTTCAAGTAAAAAACGCACCTTCAACTGCCACAGAAGAACATTTTTTTCAACAGGTCATAGTTTTTAGTTAAAAATCGAAATATTCATGACGTTCAAGGGACAAGAATTTATAATTTATTATTCAATGGTTTTATTTCAATAAATCTAGAAAAGTAAAATTTTTTCTGAAAAATTTTTGCTAAACTCAAATGGCCAAATTAATCATATTGCCGTTAAACAAATATAATTAGTCTATAATCAAAAACTTATACTAGCAAAATTTAATGAGTCTAACTCGCCCACAATCTGTGTTATTTATGGAGAAATTCGACCAGAATGACCAATTTTCAACCTCCCGTTTGAATAAGATCACACTGCTTTAAATGGACGAAATACACAGCATTTTTTTTGACAAGTATCCATAAAACTACATCTTTGGACTCAAAATCAGACCTAATAGTGAACTGATGGCCAAGCGCACCCATTTCCGTCCATCTAGAAGGCATGATCGTTGTAACGATACCAAAAAATTCATGAGAGTTTCATTAACTCAGTGAGTTTTGTCCAGCACAGGGAAAAAATCGTGCGATACAGAAAAACTGGCCATCTGGAGGGCTCTCCTAGAAAGGGTCGGCACACCAAGTGTGGCATATCATTAGAAAGATCCTGCGAAGACTTATCCTACATATATACCCTTAGGATTGGCAGCTCTTTGAAGCCACACGAACCAGAGAAGCAATTGCGTTTTTTCGAAAAGAATAAATTTTTCGCTATAATTTGAGGCTCACTAAGAAAAGAGCAGATTTTTTTTATCTCAAGGGACCTATAGTTTAACGCCTGTTCCGAACGGCCAATGTGCTTGAAACTAAGTCAATGGGCTCGAAACTAAGCCAACAGTTTATCATATTTAGAACCCCTAAATTTCATGGGACATACACAACACCCAGGAGCAAGGTGGGACTCGAACCCACAAACCTCGGTTTACAAGCGATACACCTTACCGCTAGGCTACCGAGGCATGCGAGCAGAGTTTTAACTTATACTTAATACCTATTTAAGTGACATTTAGTAACTAACCCATAGTTTTCACAGGAAGATGACAATTTTTTCTCGAAGATATATAACCAGATGATCCAGGCTTCCTACGAAACCTAATAAAATCTTTCTTCTTCTTAAGGTGCCTATTCGTTTCGAATGTTGGCTACTAGCATGGCTATTCTGATCTTGTTGACTGCTGCTTTAAAAAGTCCTGTGGTGGTAAGAGAGAACCATTTTCTCAGGTTGTGAAGCCATGAGATTCTCCTCCGTCCTGGGCCCCTTTTTCCAAAAACCTTACCCTGCAAGATAAGCTGCAACAGACTGTATCGCTGTTGTTTACGTTGTTTATGATTTCACGTTCCTTGTCCATTCTGCGAAGAACCTCATCATTGGTGATTCTATCAACCCAGGAAATTTTCAGGATACGCCTATAGCACCACATCTCAAAGGCCTCGAGTTTCTTCATAGACGCCTCTGTCAATGTCCAGGATTCAACACCGTAAAGGAGAACCGTGAACACGTAGCATCGGAGCAGACGGATTTTAGTTTTTAGTGGTAGAGAGTGACTTTTAAAAATGCTGTTCATTTTGGTGAATGCTGATCTGGCCTTTTCTATCCTCTGTCTGATTTCAACTGAATGATCCCATCTGTCATTAACATTCGTTCCAAGGTAAACGTAGCTTGAGACGCGAATTATTGGTTGTTGATTAACTAGTAGTTGTCCAGGTGGTATATTATTCTTGCTGATAACCATATATTTCGTTTTTTTGATGTTAAAGTCAAGGCCATACTCTTTGCTGAAGTCTGCGATACGTGTAATTAGCGTCTGCAGACCCTCCAAGCTATCCGCGAAAACGATAGTATCGTCTGCGTACCTGATGTTATTCAACCGCTCGCCGTTTATGAGTATTCCCTCATCCACGTCGTCCAAGGACAGATTCATAACGTATTCGGAATAGACGTTAAAAAGTAAAGGAGATAGTACACATCCCTGTCGTACTCCCCTCTCTATCTTTATTTCCTCCGTCAATTGGTCTTCGATTCTGACAGCTGCTGATTGATTATAATATAAGTTTCCAATTATTCTGAGGTCTTTGTCATCTAGTCCGACTAACTCTAAGATCGACATCAATTTGTCATGTTTTACTCTGTCAAAAGCTTTCTGATAGTCGATTAAGCAGACATATATGTCGCAGTTGACGTCTCTGCAGCGCTGAAACAGAACTTGAACCGCGAAGAGTGCCTCACGTGTGCCCAATGCGTCTCGAAAGCCAAACTGTGTCCGAGTTATGTGTTCCTCACATTTCTTGTAGACTCTCCTATGGATTATTTTTAGGAAAGTTTTAAGAAGATGACTCATTAAACTAATAATTCTATAATCATCGCACTTTCTAGCGTTTGATTTTTTGGGCAGAGTGATAAAGGTTGACCTTAACCAACTTCGAGGGATTTTTCCTGAGTTGTAGATATTGTTAAATATTGTTGTTAGCCATTTTATTAGTTCCTCGTCCATTAGTTTCAGGAACTCCGAGTAAAAATTGTCGGTACCTGCTGTTTTACCATCCTTTGTGCATTTAATGGCCGTCTTTACTTCTTCGTACATGATGGGGGGCCCTGTTCTGCATTCAGCATTGAGTGGAACCCTGTTTCTGTCATCCTTAAAAGTATTCTCCACGTAATGTTTCCAATTGGACTTTAGTTGTTCTTTGTCCATTATTGGATGACCTAGATTATCAGTCATGCAGCCGGGTGTTTTAGGTGTATACATACCAGCAGCTTCCTTGACTTTTTTGTGCAGATTAAACGAGTCATACTTATTCTCTAGGGCTTCAATCTCACTGCAGCGTTCCTCTAGCCATCTACTTTTAGCTTTTCTAATAGACTTTTTTATCTCTCTGTCGATTTGCTTATATTTGGTGGTATCCCTATCTTTAGTTTTCCTTCTACTTTCCATCATATCCAGTATGCTGTCGGTCATCCATGATTTTTTCTTGACCTTTTTTGGTTGCAGAAATTTATCGACTATCTCTTGACTGGTTTCTTCCAGCTTCTTAATGTTGTCTTCTATATTGGACTATATTTCCGTATAAGTAATTCTAATTTTTATATATTGTTTTACGTTGTTCTTTGTGTCCTCGTACCCTTCTTTAACAGCAACAAATACCTACTCATTTTTCAATATTTTAATAAATAATTAAACGTTTTTTATGGAAATCAGCTTATGACACATAATGCCATTTGGTTTTGGCACGTTGTTAGTGATCAAAATGCTGTAGTAAATATCGTTCAGCTGTTAATGACAATTTGAATTCACTTATTCCATTGTTGATTATTTACATAAGATTTTCAACTCTCGGTAAATAACCCATAGTTTCTGAAGAAGGAAGGTAACTATTTCATCCAGAGGATTCACATAACAAGATCATTCAGTCCTCCTACGAAACCCTCATGAAATAATTAACAGGAAATTATCACGTTTTCCTTATTTTCATAAATAAACGTTTTGTATGGAAATCAGCTTACGACTCATGATGTCATTTGGTTTTGGCACGTTGTTATGAAACAAAATGGTGTAGTAAATCACACTTCTGTTAATGAATGGCAATTTCAATTCACTTATTCCATTGTTGATTATTTACATATGATTTTCAACTAGACATTTGATTTACGTCAATGTAATTCTTAGGAATTTCACACGTGCTGTTTTGGAGGCGATAAAATAAAAAGTTGTTGAACCTATGTTCAAATGTCATAATGATGTTTCAAGCTCTTTTTTTTTTCTTACCAAGCTAGTTAGTTGAGTACGTTAGGTACGCTGGCTAGTATTTGGGAGGTCTCGGGTTCAAACCCCGGGGCCGACTGGTCTGCCATGAGTTTTTTTCAGAGGTTTCCTCATGGTAATGTAAGTCACTGCTTGCAAACTTACAACGCGAATGCTGGGCCAGTATTAATCCTCTGAACCCTACCCACACTTCCTATGTTCCATAAATATCCCGTCTCACCTATCCTTAATGCACTTGTACATACAAGTGTATCCTCTGATCTGGCTGAAGGAGTTAATCCCAATCTCAAGCTGCCCGCCTCCCTGACACATACTTCAGGGAGGAATGAAACGCGTGGGTTTCCTTTTTTCCTTTTTGGCATATCTTTCAATAGTTTAGAGCAGGACTTCCCAACCAGGGGGGCACGCCCCCCTAGGGAGGCGTAGTGAAATGTTAGGGGGGGCGTCGTAAGTACGTAATATGTGAGATTACATTTCCAAAAAAAATAGTCATTACAGTTTTTAATATCTAGTTTTAAATAAATGTTAACTTTTCTGTGTACAATATATTTTTTACCGTATTATATTAACATAAGTAATCGATAGAAACAATTTAAAAAAATGCATATTCCCTATGGTTCCTAATTGCCATTTAATCGCTGCTGTACAAATTTTCATATCAAAACTTCAACTTTGGAAAAAGAAGATATCTGATGAAAATGTATTTCCTTCTTCACGGCTGTCCGAAGTAATTCATAATCAAAAACTGAGTAAAAATTTGAAATCTGAAATAGAAACTCATTTGGAAGCATTGGAAAATGAATTTAATCGATACTATCGAGATATCAATTCCGAGTCACCAATATGGCACATGACCAGAAACCAATTTGTTGTCGATGTCTTACAACTACCTGAAGAAGTTCAAGAAGAATTTTTAGAAATGAAGGCTGATTCGACCATGAAAGATGACTATCATCTCTTGACATTAGAAAAATTTTGGATCAAACGATTCGGTTGATCCGAAAGTTGCTTCTCTTGCTTTAAAAATACTTATTCGATTTTCGTCCACTTATTTATGCGAGGCAGGTTTTTCAGCTCTAATTTTAATAAAAACTAAGCCGTCGAGAGTGATTTAACCATAGCTTTAGCAACGACTGAACCCAGAATCGACCAACTGGTACAGAGCATGCAAGCTCAAGTATCTCATTAGCTAGTACTTTAAAAGATTTTATTTATTTGTTTTAAAATTACTTTAAATTAAAAATTGTTCAAAAATCGTCTAATTATAAAAATATAATTTAAAATATAAAAGAAAGTGAAAGATAAAAAAAAACTATTCTAGCAAGTAATGATGCATGGTAGGCCAGTATAGATAATTTAAAAAAAGTTACAGGATGAAACCCATCTAAAAAAGAAGAAAATATAATAAAAATAACAGGAAAAATAAATTACGGGTGATTTGAGGTCGGGAAGTGGGAGGATGTGGGCTTTGTAGGTTTAAAACGGGTTTATCACGATTCTGCAAAAAATCCTAAGTGCCAATTACAGTGCAATTGTGATGGCTCAGGTGGCATCACTCTCGACTGACAATCGAGAGGACGTGGGTTCGACTCCCACGACAAACCAACAAATTATCAATACCATCGCTACCGTGTTTCGGAGGACACGTTAAGCCGTCGGTCCCCCTGGGTTAGTACGCCTCGGCACTAACTACCTAAAACAGGGTTAAAGAGGCAATTGGCGCCGGAATATCGCACATAATGTGTAGGCTCCCCGGCAATAATGCCATACGCTATTATTATTATTATTAGTGCATTTGTGACATAAAAACGAACATTTTCACCAAAATTCATGAAAACCCGATTTGTTTTGTGTGAGAGAAAAATAAAAATCCCAAAATGTCGGTTATTTAGATTTTTGTAAAAGTACTTAATGATTGAAATGTATTCTTTCGTTCATTATCCTTAATTAATACATTGTATATGTATTAAACCTATTCAAAATACCTAAAAATAAATAATTTAATTAATAAATAAAATGTGCGTTCCATATTTTTGTTGAAACTTACCTAAGGGGGGCATGACAATATAATTTTTAGCTCGGGGAGGCTTGGCGAAATGAAGGTTGGGAAAGCCTGGTTTAGAGGATATAATTGAGAGGTTGTAATGAAGGTGGTAAATGAAAATAAAACGTCATCATTCGGACCAATATAATTTCAACCTCATGACACAGGAATAACGGGGGTCATCACTATTCATAAAAACCGTATGAAATTTATTGGAGCAATGAAATCTAGCATTCCATCTATAGAACACAAAAAAAATACAGACCACCGTACGTTACTCATTCAAAATAAATTGATAATAAGAATAATGATATAACTCAATAATTTGCAAGCTTTATAATAACTCCCAAACAAAGAGGGAATTAATAATTCTATTTTCATTCCCTTACCTTAAATTCTACAAAAACTAGATCAGATTTTTTTCATCCATATAATTGACCTCTGAAATATGCAACTTTGCCCCCATTTAACGAACCCTATATCTCTTACCGTTGCATAGACTCGAATTTGAATAGCCCGTATATATATATATATATATATATATATATATATATATATATATATATATATATATATATATATATATATATATATATCTACATGAGATTCCCTTTAATTACATTTAATATCAGCAACAACAACTTGGTTGTTATGAATCGCAAAAATTTTGTTCAACAAGTGATAAACAAATGATTATCCTAAAACCAAACTCTATTTATATCCAAAATTTAAAGTGACCGTTTATCTTTTCCATACATACGATTGCATAGATAAATACTTCATTAGTTACACGTGACTGATAATTTTATCTTATCTACAAGTACCCTTGCTGAATACCTCTTCAAATGCATTATATTTAAATGAATAACAAAAATATTAACGACCACATTATTTTTCAAAGGTGCCACGAGGATTTATGACGAAAAGATAAGAGTTGGATATATTTTTCGTCGTTATAAAAGCAATAGCAAAAATAAAAACAAATAGACCTCATGGCCATTTATTTTGAGTGCATCATGGAACTATTTCAATTTTGAAAGTATGATATTTCGAGCCATCAAGTAAAACAATTTTAGAAAGAAACTATCAGAAATGCGACATAGCGATCCATTCTGATAGTCAAGCGGCTATAAAAGCACTGAGCTCACATGTCATCCGTTTCCGTTCAAAGTTGAGATGGGAGTGCCAAAGAAAACTCAATGAGATTATGAGATACGCAAGTATAACAAGGTCTTTTCAGTTTGGGTTTCGAAGAGGCCAATATACTTGCCAGAAAAGGAGCACGAACTTTCTGTGGTAGGTATAGGGAAAAAAAGGTTCATCTGGAGTACCGCAAGGGTCCCACCTCGGACCTCTCTTTTTCATTATCTATATGAATGATATATCGTCATGTTTTCATTATGCCAGATTTTTGCTGTTTGCGGATGATTTAAAGATTTTTTTTGAGGTTGAAGAGCTTCGATGATTCTTGTTTGCTGCTGCAGGATTTAAATAGATTCTGACGATTCTGTGACTACTGCAGAAAAAATTTCCTTTTTCTGAACATGGAAAAATGTTTTCAAATTTCTTTTACAAGAAATACCAATGAAATCAGGTTTGACTACTCGTTAGATGAGAATAAGTTGGAGAAAGTGAGTAGTATTCGGAATTTGGGAGTGGTTCTAGATGAAAAACTGAATTTCATCGAGCATATAGACAACAATGTGTCATCGGCAAATAAAATGCTTGGTTTCGTCCTTCGTCATAGTAAGATATTCAAAAAAAAATGAAACTTTGTTGACAATGTATTATTCTTTCTTCATCTTCATCTCCAGTTTGGAATCCTCTCTATGGGTGTCACGTGGGACGGTTGAAACGCGTACAGCACAAGTTTCTCCGATGTATGTCATATCGGAATAACTTCCGAATTGAAAACCATGAACACTCCGAAGCTCTCAAGAGGCTTAATATGCTCACCTTAGAAAACCGCAGGAAAGTCAACGACATGTGTCTGATATTTAAAATGGCGAACGGCGTCCTTTCGGTCCCTTCTCTTCTCCAATCTGTGAATTTAGGGTACCTGAAAGGAGACTCAGATCGGCGGAATTGTTTGCCGTTCCTTTTCATAGATTGATTATTACAAAAAATTCACCAATATGCAGAATTCTGAGTGAGTTCAACTCGAGCTCTTTCGATTTAGATCCCTTCAATATCCCCTTTATGCGCTATAAGAAGTTGTTGAAACATCATTGTTTTGCACAAGATTGATTTCTTTTTGTTTCTTTCTAACTATTGGTTACTCTTAGTTCAGTGTTTCAGTAGATTTTTCTTTTATTTGCACTAAGTTTAAGTTTATGCCTAAGGATTGTATATATTTTATGTAACTTATGAATACTGTTTTTGGGTTGAAATACCTGTTTGTATTCTTGTTTCTCAATAAATAAATAAATAAATAAAATGCATCTATAAGAAAGTTTCAGGAGAAAGAGGAAACAAAGAGAGAAAAACTCTGGCGGAATCTTCTAGGGATGGATCACTCCAAAACGTTCCTTCGGAACTTCAAAACTGCAAAATCCAAAATATATCTGGATCTCAGTACGAACAAATGACATCTCCCCACTGACTTCCTTACATGACAGTTCCGCCACCGGATGTATAATAACAAGCGGGGTTCGTAAATATCATGATATTTATTGAAAATATCAAAATATCGGATATTAAGGATATATATCGGATATACATCAAGAAAATGGATATAAATAAACTTTTTTGATATTTTCAAAATTTTAAATAAAAACACATTTAGATTCAAAATTAAATGTCTGATATAATATCAAAAATCAAAATACATTCTAATAAAGCAAAAAAACAACGTTTTTTTAGGTTATATTTTTATTTAACTAATTACTTGAACAAATAAAGCTTAAATCATCAAATCAAATCCTCAATCATTAGCAAATGTCCTCGTTTAAAAAAAACTAAATACACTAAATTCGTATGGATATAAAAAGTAAAAATACAAGAACTTTAATTAATGTAATAATGTAGCCAGTGGCACATCATCTACTGCTTCAGAATCTGTATCTAAAACAGCAGATCCAATACTAAAGGTTGCATCAGATCCAGATACTTTTGTTGTCTCTGTTTCCCAGGCAAAGTCCAGATTGACGGCTTTTTCTTTAGTATTCTGGTTAAAGTGCCTAAACAAAAACGTTAGTTTGCCAGCTTTTTCATTCCCCAGCTTATTCCTTAGTTTGCCATGAACGAATCCAAAAGTCGAAAAAATCCGTTCAAGGCCTGCTGAGGCTGAAACTGCTATCAAATGCTTGCTGCACATATCCAGAAATCCTTCTTGGAGCTTGGTCCAGTCAAAGTACTTTTCTGGCTCAATCAAACTTACAGACTTCCACCATGTCATTGGAGGTGTCGTTTTAAAATTATTTCCAAACACACACAGGTTTTGCTTTTTGCCCATTCACCAGTATTTTTTTCTTTTGATTGGCAATGAAAATGCTGCCATATGGGATGTTTATCTCTAGGCATGTTGATTATGTAAACAATATGTCATAAATTTTCAACTAGATATATCAAATGCTCTATAAGGCGACCTCGAAATTTCAACTGCAAGCGGCACCTGCAGGGGAATCACACTGTAACCAACCTCCCTTTTGAAAGATATTTATGCCCAAGCTAGCAGGGAGATTGGTTAAACATATAAGGGTTCTGATTTGTTCACAGTAATAATAACAAAGTAAAATGAAAGTATTTACTGTTTTCTTTTACATAAGACTTTTCTTTTTGTTTTTATATATAATTTTCCATCGACTTTTGAGATTCTTTAGGTGAATTGTACTCTTGACTTCTGCCCTGGTTCAGCTGTGGTTTCCAATGTGGATATTAGCCCCAGATAAGGTGGTTCTTTAAATTCCAAAGGTGGCTTTTAGCTCTAGCCAAGGTGGCTGAAATAATTCGGGGCAAATCAATATACAATCTCAAACTTAATATGTTCCAAGAATATCTGTAGGGTATCGATGGCCAATTCAAAGTAACATTTAGATTTATCTCAAGCAAAGATGCTTAGAAAGACAGTATATGTTCCAACATTAAACTGAACATAAGATATGACCACGTGAAATTTGCCATCGTTAGCCTACAAAAATCTTGTGTTAAATTGAGAGAATGAAATAAGCAAATAAATTAAAGATATTTTAAATTAAGAAATGTGAGATGATTATTTCAATATTGAAAGATAAATAATTTAATATAGATAAATGAAAAAATATGAAATGGCGGAAAAATGAAATAAGGAATCAATTCAGATTTTCAAGATAATGCATTTATACAAAATAATTATATTTCTTCTCATAACTTACCGTCTATCAGACGCCACAGATACTTAATAACTTTACTATGTTGAATAAACGTTCAATAGATATTGAATATAATTCTAATAATTAACGATGTTTCTTCTGCAATAGTTATTTGGCTAAAAGGACCGATATTACGTGTTTCACGTGGAAATCCAACGCTATCTCCATACTCTCTTGTACGCAGGTCATTCATTCAGGCGTTTTATAGCGAGGAATCACGGTATTTGAATGCATAGTTCGGTAGTAGCGCTTAAGTGGAGAATTTACACGTTACAACACGAGATCAAGCATGTAAATCCCCGACGGCCGCAACCGGTATTTCACGTCGTTGCCGTTTAATGATGCAGTGTAGCCAATGTATCGCAAAAAATTTATAATTTTTCCGTCTTTGATATATATCACGAATTTTGATATTTATTGAAGTGAAAATATCATGATATATATCGTCATATATATCATGGTATATATCACATGATATATATCAGCGAACCTTGATAACAAGATCCCTTTAGTCTGTGTTCCCATTCACTCGGGAATCAAAGAAAATGAAGAGGCCGATTTACTCGCCAGAAAGGGAGCACGAACGCCATTTACTGGCCCAGAACCTTTCTGTGGTCAATAGACCTTAATGTCGCAATGCAACATTATCCCATATTAAATGAATAACAAATAAAAAACTCTATCGCATCGAGCTGCATTAGAAAAGCAGGTTTTCGAAACGTATCCAGTTTGAAAAATCTATTCATTCAATTATGATTTTTGTTCCAAATCCTAAAAACAAAAATTGAGCCCTCTATCGTGTGAACAATGTTCATTTCCTCCTCCGGGGGGGTCAACCCCCCAACCAATTTACATCGAAATAAATACCATCCAAGATATCATACGAAACTACCTACACACAAAGTTTCAACCCTATGATCCCAAAATTGCGCCTTCTATAGTGTAAACAAGATTTATTTCCTCTCCTAGGGGGTCAAGTCCCCAAGCAACTCGTACCAAAACCAATCCTATCCAATATATCATACGAAACTACCTACTCACAAACTTTCAACCTTATTGCTCCAAAATTACGCCTTTTATCGTGTAAAGAAGGTTTATTTCCTCCGCCAAGGGGTAACCCCCCCAACCAATTCGAACCAAAACCAATCCCATCCAAGATATCATACAAAACTACCTAGATTCAACCCTATTGCTATAAAACTGCGCCTTCTGTGGTGTAAACAAGATTTATTTTCCCCCTGGGGGGTCAACCCCCTAACCAATTCGAACCAAAACCAATCCCATCTAAGATATCATAGGAAACTACCTATTTACAATTTTTCAACCCTATTGCTTAAAAATTGCGCCCCTTATCTTGTAGACAAGATTTATTTTTCCCACAGGGGGTCAACCCCCAACCTATTCGAACCAAAACTAATCTCATCCAGGATATCATACGAAACTACTTATTTACAAAGTTTCAACCCTATTGCTTCAAAATTGCGCCCTTTATAGTGTAAACAAGATTTATTTCTTCCTCCGGGGGGTCAACCCCCCAATCAATTCGAACCAAAACCAATCCCATTCGAGATATCATACAAAACTACCTAGATACAAACTCTCAACCCTAATGCTACAAAATTGCGCCTTCTGTCGTGTAAACAAGATTTATTTCACTTCCAGGGGGTCAACCCCCCAACCAATTCGAACCAAAAACAATCTCAGCCAAGATATCATACGAAACTACCTATTTACAAACTTTCAATCCTATTGTTCTTCTATTTCTTCTATTATTCAAAGTGAAAACCTGCTAAAAACAATTTTGATATTATCTAGAAATTTAATGATGAATAATTTTTTTTCATCGAAACAAAGTAGAAAAAACAGAAGAGATTTATCGCTAAGGTTGTAATCTCCACTGATTCTTTTGTCATAGAAATTCTTAACTCCCTAAGTACATTTGAAGGGGCTCTTGGGGCGAGCACAAAACCGTAAAACCCACATTAAAATTGGGGCTGTTGGCGAAAACAATAAATTGAAACCCACGAAAAATTTGGCCTTAACTTCAACTCAATCCATCTACGAAATTTTAACTTTAACTATATATATATATATATATATATATATATATATATATATATATATATATATATATATATATATATATATATATATATATATATATATATATATATATATATAAATATATATATATATATATATATATATATATATATATATATATATATACACGCCATAAAAATAAGTATATCATACCTTATGCATTCAAGAATGTAGGACAGAGATCTTATAATGTTTTGGGCCCGACTGTGTTCTGTGTTCTACAATTGAAAAGATCGGTAGATAAATTAATAAAAAGTATGCCTCGGAGAAAAATTGCGGAAATATTCGACCATGGTTGTTGAAAGTTTATGTCCCAAGGAGGTCTCGATGAATTCAGTGTTTATTTTTGTGCTACCATGTTGTTAATTTTGTCCCTGGACCTTTTCGATGTTTTGTGATTGTTTTGTATACACATTTTATATTTACAATTTTTGCTGTTTACTTTTATATACTTTAAATTTTAGGATAAACTTATATTTGAGTGCTGTTATATTCCTTTGTATGCAGATCTGTTTCAGATCTACTAGTATATGTATGTATTTTTTTTTCACCACGTACAAGCAGCATTTGTTGCTTCTGTGGTTTTTTTAATGTTTATTTGCAGTAATGTACCTACTTTTATTATACATGTTATCATATTTTGTGTAAATAAACGATGACGATGACGACGATATATATATATATATATATATATATATATATATATATATATATATATATATATATATATATATATATATATATATATATATATATATATATATATATATATATATATATATATATATATATATATATATATATATATATATATATATATATATATAAAATAGCATTGACTTTCGATACAGTGCAATAATCTATTATTTTTCGAAAAAATTCAACTAAGGAAAACAACTGCATAAAACATAAAACAGAATGTAAATAAATTGTGATAATGATTAACGATAGAAGCAACAATAAGTTCCAAATATAGTAGGCAATGAATAATCAAACAAGATCTGGGCTTTCCAGTATATATTGTGAAATAAGAAAAAATTGTTCCACGAAAACTTCCGTTCATGGGAAAAACCAAACATGTTTGACGCATCAATATTTCACCCAAGATAAGTTATTCAATCTTGAATCATTATTCTCTAGCCAAAGACCGTTATTGTATGTTATGATATCATTGAAACAACTCTACTGAATTCTGGACAAAAATAATTGATCTTATTTCATTCATTTTCTCAATATTCGTTGCTAAAATATTAATATTTTCCAAGAACAAAATTTTCATTTTGAATTTTAAAAAAACTCCATAACGAAAACAAGTCCCTATAAAATTAATAACGTTTACTAAAAAGTAGTATATTTTTTTGACTTCGTTGTTCTTGCTGGTATTTGAAAAAAAAACCTACAATTAGAAAGTAAAGCTATGCAGTTCACGAGTTCAAAAAATAACACCATCCATTGACAAGGTGCATTTTCAGGAACAAAGAAGGAATAACTTATTTACCATTTAATATATTAGTTGTGAAAACCAAGTTATTGTTTAAATAATTTTACTCCTCTTCCATTTGATCATTCATTTCTTTGGTTAGTTCCATTTCTTTGGTTAGTGTTTTTTTCCAGCAACAAATTATTCGAATAAACTCAAGAACAAAATTAGGTAAGCTCAGAATGATTCCGTGATTTCTTCGGAATCCCCATAACCTATAAATTCTCATAAGTTGCACTTTATCTGTCAAGGATCGATTTCCTTATATTCGTATAAAAGTTCAAAATAGAAGTATAAGAATGATTTACATTTTATTCTCATATTTCATATTATCATTAATAATGTTTTCATTCGTCAATCCAACAAGAGATAAAATTCATATTTTTGGAATTTAGTTTCCATAAAATTACCCACCATATAAGAATGGATGTTGACCCATGGAGCGGGTTCAATAACATTGCCAATTAGACATGGTATTTGAATGGTACCTGTCCAAAACTGCAAATGAACTCTGGTTGAACGTTAGTTTAACTATGAAAAATAAACATAACCAGGGCCGGACTTAGTGAGGGCAATTGGAGCTGCATCGCCGAAGCCACCAAACTTTTTGTGAATACAATAATACAATACAATATAATACAAATCATTTATTTCCATGGACTTTTATAAGTATAGGATAATGTCAAAATGTACAAAATATATAGTGTTATACAAAGTACAATACAATACAATACAATACAATAATTATTAACCATGTACATATATATATATTTTCTATCCTTTCCTTAACTTTGGTAAAAGGTCAGAGACGTTGCAATTAATAAATTGGTTAATAGAGTAAAACGTGTTCCTAATAAAGTTATCTCAGCATAGTTTTAAAAGAGGTGTATTTCTGAATCTTTTTTATTTCTGTTGGTAATTTGTTATAAAATTTAATTGGTAAAACTAAAGGGCTATTGGCTGCTTTTGAGGGCTTGTGTTTAGGAATCTCCAAGTTTAAATTTGCTCTTAACTCATACTGACTAGTGTTTCTGGAAATTGGATAATTGGTTATATTCTTTTTAACATGCATTATTGATGTAAAAATAAATAATGAAGGAAATGTTAGTATTCCTAATTCAGGAAATAATTGTTTACACGAATATGTATACGGCTTAAATGTAATTGTTTTTACTGCCCGTTTTTGGGCTCTAAAGACCTCGCCAGCCCTGGCGCAGTTTCCCCAACATATAATACCATATGTTAGGCATGACTGTACGTAGCCATAATAATAAAGCAGTAATAGGGAAACGTCAACTCTTTCTCTTAGTTGCCATAATACATAAGTGGATAAGGAAAGTTTTTTTAAAACTGCATCAACTTGACTTGACCATGTAAGATGCTCGTCAAGAATAATGCCCAGATATTTCGTGACTGTATTCTGTTTAATTGAACTATTATGCATCTTAACAAGTAAGCTTTTATTTAGATCTGCAAGTGAAAACAACATCATTTCTGTTTTTGATTGATTTAAGACGAGACCATTATTTTGACAAAAATTAATCATTCTATTCACGGCACCTGTTGACATTTTAGACAACAAATCAAGATCACTATAAGATGTCGTAACGTTTGCATCATCCGCAAACGCCCCCACATAGTGATATGGGAATTCATACAAGACACTATCAAAAAAAATTATAAATAAAAGCGGGCCCAAGATGCTGCCCTGGGGTACGCCACTGGTCACTGGTAAATAGCCTGAGTTAACCGATAGATATTCATTTTTTTAAGTTAGTTTATTCATTTTTTAAGTTAGTTTGTGTGTGAATTTGTGTTGTGTTTTTTTATAGGGAAAAAACACATTTCTTATCTCTTAGCTTTTTTATTTGATTCGAAGAACGGAATAATGATTGTAGATTAGATAAAAGCATAGGAATCTACACAGCAAACAAGTTTCTTTTAAGTTTCGTGAATTGAAATTCGTTGATGTAAATTCTAGCAAAGACCTCAGGAGTATAAAAGACCCCAGGAGTATAAAATACTCCAGGAATATGAGCAGGAGTCTGAAAGACCCTAGGTGTTCTAATAAAACATCCCAGAAGCCTACAAAACATCCCAAGAGTTATAATCAAAGATATCAGGAGTATAAAAGACACTAGGAGTTGGAACATCAGCCCACCTGAATACTTTTAAATAACAGCCAAGGAGGAAAAGAAGATCATAGTGGAAGACAGGCCTTCTCGATAAAATAAGATCAGTATACGATACTATGGAGATCAAATTTTAATTAAATTTCATTCATTCACTTTCAATTCTTGGCATCAGTTTTAATAACTTAATTATTTTTTCCTTGTACCTAAATGTAATCTTTGAATCAAAGAACTTATTAAGTTTTAATAGAATTTTTACAATTTTTTTATTGTTTCATTGTCTATATTAAAATCAGGGTTGAATATAATCAAGAATATAATCAGAATTTTTTTATATGTGACTAGCCGGGGCATATACTATTCAATATTTTATCCTTATATCATATTGGAAAATTCTTGTTATAATTTATATATATATATATATATATATATATATATATATATATATATATATATATATATATATATACTGATATTAAAAAAAAAAACAATTGACTTTATATTTCACAAATATATTATTAAATGATAAAATAGTCAATTAGTTTAAGGTTATGAGCCCATTATCAAGACTGAAATAGAAAAATAGACAAGAAGCTCATTTACAGTATCGATTCTAATAGTGTATACTATATTATGTAAATTATAGATACTATAAATAAGCTTGTTATGTATTTTTCTATTTAAACCTTGATAATGGGTTCATAACACGAAACTAGTTGACTATTTAATATATTAAATGTGAAACATTAAGCCAAGTGTTTTTTTAAAAATCTGTATTTAATTTTGTATCAATAAAGTGATAAGGAAAACTTCAATATATATAAATAACCTCAAAAAAAAAGTCGAAATTCGTGGTCCAGGAGATATGAAACATATTTAAAAACCAATACGTTAAATATTCGTGAAACGCAACGGTCGGCCTCACATCGGTTGCCAGAATTTATCGACGGATGTGATAATGAATAGTTCGTTATGAACTCGGGCTACGGTAAAGTATTGTATTTTGGTGCGAGTGAATCAGATACCGAGAAATCTATTAATTTATGTTGAAAACAAACCCAGCAACACAATCCGGAAAACGATGGGTGCTATTAAAAATAATTAACAGGAACTGGCTGCTACATTAGCAGATATAAGTATATATATATATATATATATATATATATATATATATATATATATATATATATATATATATATATATATATATATATATATATATATATAAAATTATTGCAGTGTTTATTTTAGGTCTTAATTTTTTTTCCCTTTAACATTTTTGTGATTTCCGTTGCTAAATCTGTTACATTGGAGTGTTCTACGTATATTGCAATTTATTGCAGATAAAATAATGGTAAGACATAGCTTTCATAAGAATAATCGGAAAGCTATAATCGTAGCTTAGTGTGCCTTGATTACTAAAATAATGGCTTCTCTCTATTTGACGTTTTCAGAATGACATTTTCAGTTGATTATTTCTTCAATCTGTAGTTTCAGTTTGTGAGATGCCACATTTAAATGAGTTAGTTGCGGTTTAAATTGTTTGTTTAATCAATGAGGGAAACAGAAAAGAAGACATTGTACAGAGATTGAATGTCTATCAATCGACTGTTTGTCGCGTACTAAAGCGTTACAATGAGACTGGAGGATACAAAAGGCCAAGGACGTAAAAGAATTACAACGCCAAGAGATGAGCAATATTTAAGAATTCAATCTTTGCGAAATCGTATACTTAGTGCTCCGCATCTAAAAAATCAATTACTAAATGCAAGGCAAGTCAATGTTTCCACCAAAACAATAATAAGGAGACTTAAGGAGGTCGATTTAAAGCCAAGACGTCCTGCTAGAGTTCCTCGGCTTCTTCCACGCCATAAAATCGGACGGTTACAATTTGCAAGAGCACATGCTGACTGGAATGAACATCAATGTGGAGAAGTTCTTTTTACAGACGAAACAAGAATACAATTATGGAAGCCTGGTATACAGAAGGTCAGGAGAACGTTTCGCAGAATGTAATCTTGTACATAATCTTAGCTTTGGTGGTGGTTCCATTATGCTATGGGCTGGCATTAGTTGGGAGAGTCGCACGGATCTCATATAAGTGAATTTAAGGATGAATGCTGACTGGTACATACTTAACACCCTTGCAGAACATGTTATACCATATGCCGGCTTTATTGGATATAATAACTTTGTGCTAATACACGACAATGCCCGTGCCCATGCCGCAAGAACAGTAAACCAGTACATTGAGGTTGACGTGATTGCAAAGCTAGAGTGGCCACTATATTGTCCTGATACAAATCCCATAGAACATGCATGGGACATCCTAAAAAAAATATTCGAACACGAAATCCAGAATTAAGGATTGCTGCACAGGAAGAATGGAATCGAATACCACAAGAAACCATCAAAGAACTTTTGCGCAGTATGCCTAGGACGATGCAGGCTATCGTTAGAGCTAGAGGAGGAAATACTAAGTACTAAATTGTTATCATTTTGTCTCAAACTAATGTATCGTGTCGATGTTGTTGCTCTTTCCCAATTAAACGTTATTATCAAAAACAGACCATTTCACTAATTTCTCTACGAATCTGTTCTAATATGTAATTAATTTGGTTATTAATATAATAACGTAGAACACTCCAATGTAACAAATTTAGTAACCTAAATCACAAAGGTGTTAAAGGAAAAAAAATGAAGATATTAAATAAAATGCAATAATTTTGTCCGAGAGTACATATATATATATATATATATATATATATATATATATATATATATATATATATATATATATATATATATATATATATATATATATATATATATATATATATATATATATATATATATATATATATATATATATGTATATATATATATATATATATATATATATATATATATATATTAATATATATATACACCTATCCCAAAAGCCGGAGTCCAAATGGAAGGAGGTGATAGAGAAGGTCATTTCCTATCAAAATAACCATATATATTATTATCTGATTGATGAAAAGTTATTGCCGTTTCTGTGTTTTTTCTAAAAATCGCTTGGTGGCCCAGAATAGTACACTGTTTCCATTAGTATCAATTTTAAGCACTTTTATGCCCGCTACACACATAACGATATATCGTAACGATATAACTGTGCAGTTAATTTGCACAGTTTTATCGAACGTGTGTATGAGAAATCGTTGCAGATAATTTCCTCTGCACAGTTCATCGGTGGCAGTTGCATTTTCTATTCGATAAATCGTTGATACTTGCGTTTGCACAGTTTAATCGTTTCGTGTGGATACGACGCCGTGATCAATTCGACCGATCGCTCAATTTATGAAACAGTTTGCTGTGAGAGCAGTCTGCACACGTCCGTTTAAACATGTCGGAACAAGATCGAAGCGGACACCGCGTTCAATTGGAGGAATTCATTCTACGTTATAGTAGTGAAATCTGCCTGTGGAATACGAAATCAAGAGATTATCATAATCGAAATAAAATCGCAGCCTACAATACTGGTCAATAAATACAAAACCATGGATCCAAATGCCAGCAAGGATATAGTGGTTGAGAAAATTAACAATCTTCGAACTACGTATAAAAAAAAAACTGAACAAAAGAAAACAAAAAATTTATATGAGAGTATGACTTCCCTTTTAGAAGCCAGTCCGTACAACAAACATTAAGTGACTTTTTTTCTGTAAGCATTTCATCAAGCCCAAAAATGCAAGTGCATCTTCATCATCTTCTGTTATTGCCGTCGCCGATGACATGTTTTTCGCTCTAGCTTTTGTGTTGTGTAGAAGTGACAATATCGACGCAGATATCGGTTGCGTGTGGAGGCACTAGGGCTGTTCGATTTAACTGTGCAGTTTGAAATCGTTACGATATATCGTTATGTGTGTAGCGGGCATTAGGCTCTCAGTAGTCAGAAACTGCATATATATATATATATATATATATATATATATATATATATATATATATATATATATATATATATATATATATATGCAGTTTCTGACTACTGAGAGCCTATTGCCCGCTACACACATAACGATATATATATATATATATATATATATATATATATATATATATATATATATATATATATATATATATATATATATATATATATATATATATATATATATATATATACAACCTTAGCTTTTTTATGTATGAATGATAAGATTTTATAAATTATAATTACTGGTTCACACAAATTATAAGAATGACTAAGTGTTTTTTGAGTCTCTTTGTCTTTTATTGAAGCATTCCATTTGGAAAATACCATTCGTCTATGCAATTAAAGAACGTTTTCTTCATTTTTACTAAGTCGGTGAAACAAGTATATCTATCCTTCAAAATCAACATCATCTATATTCGTGAGACCTAACATGCATAAGCAAAAAGAAAACATTTCCTGTAGTCAGTTTAATCTCAAATAAATTGATTTTCTCCAAAAATAAACTGAAGGTCAACCCCAAGCCTAGACCAATAATACCTTCTTTTAGATATATAAATAAAGGGTGAACGGCAGAGTACACATATAATTTGATCAATATAATTCTGGGATATCTACCTACAGCATGAAAACCAAACTACTACAGTTACTAACGATCACGAACCTTATAATACTTATGTACTTATTACAATTATTATAAAGTCAATCATATAGGTATGTTGCATATATATATATATATATATATATATATATATATATATATATATATATATATATATATATATATATATATATATATATATATATATATATATTTATATATTAAACAATAACAATATGCACTTATTCAAAATTATTTATTTGTTTATAGATATATATAAGATAACGCAGCCTCATGCCGGGCCTGAAAAGATGATGTAATCAAAATGATAAAATTATTTGCCTTAATTATATTTACTTTCAAACATTTATATGTGGCAATATTAATTTTGGTGATCTCATCATCAAAGTTTAACTAAATGAATGACCTAATGAGCAATTGGGTAATTGTTCAAAAATGATCACGTGTACAAAAAATGCTGGAATTATTGCAGATAATTATATATGGCTATAATTATGTAAACAAAAACATTCACTAGATAGAACCATCGGTTACTTGATGACAGAGATCTAAACCATCCAACTTTAGTCAATAAAATTTGGAAATATGACCTTGAAACGACATAAACAAAGTCGATAAAAACCGATTCAAAACACAACCTTCTTTACTAGCCGTCGCTGACGCTAAACATAAGGGTGGGGAGCGTATTTTACGCCATATTTTGTCACCTCCATATGAATGTTTGTTTACAAATAGGAAAATTTTACCTCAAATTGCCAATGGGCGGACTGTAGAATTTGTTTTGCTTGTTCCCGGGCACATCCAGCAGCCACGACGAACTGATTTATCATAACTTGTTCCCTCAGAGGAGCATCCATGTTTTAATTTTGTGTAAAAACAAGAGAATTAACTGAATACGGCGACCGGACCACTCACTTCCACTTCACTCTACTCTGTTGTTTTGAAAGTCTACTCCGTAAATGCTTTGCTTTCGTTTGAGTTGCTCCGTCCTACTCTAATGCGTTCTTTTTTCTCTCTCTTTTCGCCTTGATTCAGCGGACATGAATGACGTGTTGTTGTGAGAATCCGCCGGTCAAAATATGCTATCCTTATTTACTTCATTATTTCATAACGAAATGTAATGGGTCATCTTACTTTTGTGCTTTGTTTTTATTTATATTTGTGGGTGTATTCGCCACTCTTTTCATTTGTGGCAAGGAAAAATTGTTAAGTATTTCACCGCCTTCTTAAAGTATTTTGTAATACTTAAATTCATGTGGAATGGAAATAATATCAGATAGGTATTTGTTATTTGAAGATACTACTAGATACTGTCTTATGGCTTTGTTGCCAATTATTGTAAAATCTTGCCTCTAAAGCCGACATACACAGAAAACGTTCATTGAACTCTTGATCTTTCATTGTGTGAAATTAATAGGTACTATAAATAGAACTACCTGTAATTTACAGTTGAGTTATTTCTCTAGGATATCCTAGATGAAACTACCCACCTGAATATTTCGTTTTATATGAAATTTTGAAAACATTCCATAAATAGGTCAATTTTTATTATTACTTATGTAATCCAGCTATTAACTTTAAAACTACAAATAGGGCATGTGATACACCATATGAAAGCTGTTATGACATGACTCTGAATTCATTTAAAAAATCAAAACTCTTTTCAGGAAGAAAAAATTGATAACAATAAATGTTCAAATGCATACCCAGGTGTTCCTGGCAAATTAAGGGCCTGTCTAGGAAACAAATTTAAAAAAACTTATGAAATTAACTATCGACATTCTTCCACAATGCGCTGTCTTGAAACTCCAGGATTTTCGGGTCTACTTGCAAAAACTGCTAATTTGAGATGTTTCCTCTAGTTAACAGATATTACTGATTATGATAAAACAATTTTAAATTTGAAAATATAATGAATAAAGTTTAAACTTTAAAATCTCAGTTATTGAAAATATAGAAATGGATAAATTCATTTTTTCTTCCTCTTGAAAACGAATCGTAAGATTTTAATTTTTTTAGGAATACCTTTCATAAGAAGCCCTGTAAAATTTCAAATTTAATATTTAGATCTGTTTTCTATCCAATATGAAGAAATACCTAAAATTTTTGGATATTCCTGATGTAAACCTTAGTCAATTTTCTTTTTGTATAACATCTTATTCATTTCTGTTATAATTTGACGTAGGTATGTGTTTCCATACGTAACAATGATTAAATATTTAATGAATATTCAATTTTCCGTAGAAGTCAGTGTATAATTGTGAATAAAGTTGAATTTTATGAAAATTTAATGATTCTTATTTTACTTATAGTTTGGAAAAATGTTTGTTCCTCATATTACTATGATAAAAGAAGCTGAATTTTCGCTAATTATTGATGAAACATGAACAATATTGATACTTCAAATAAACACTTGATTTACTTACCGTTTAATTTATTGAATAATATAAATTGTCAATATGTTTCGAACCCATTATCAGGACTTAGGTAACCAGAATAGAATAGAGCAATCTTTTTTTCTCATTTGATAAAAAATGTTTGCTTTATTCTCTTCTAGTTTAGTCTTGATAATGGTTTCGTTGTGTTAGTCAGAAATTTAATATTGGAAGTCGTTACTTGATATAAATCCATTTCAATTATAAATAAAATGAAAATAATTGTTTTTAAAGAAATTTTATTATCTGGTCAAGAACGTTTCGCTTCTATTAGTTCTTCTTCGGACACTGTATCAGTATACCAAGAAGTCGAAATGTCATTAGGTACATTACAAATTCAGAATAAATCTCTTGAAACAATTTTTTCTAGTTTGTTTCTAATATTATTTAATATATAATGAAACCTTAACCAAATTGTTTATTTTAATCATCAGCAATAAAATTATATAATGGTTCAGCCAGGTTAGTGTAAAAAGTTCTATATTTCCACTTGATTATTGGTTACAGAATGAAATTAGTTTTGGCATTTAAATTCCAATATTTTTTCGAAAGTTTGGAAAATGTTAAGGTTCAAAATTATGATTAAGTAGGTACCTACATGAACAGAGTGATATTAACAATTCCTAGAAGCTATAAAAACGACTCAATGTTCTTTATCATGCTCGATGGAGGACCACTTAAGAGTAAAATGACAATAATTTTGAAAATTCGAATTACTAGCTGAAGATTAAAGAAAATTTTTCCTGGTAGTAACTGGTATGCATTATATGATACTCGGAATCAAACCAACCTTTTCTGGTAAAATTCAACGCCTCAATGTTTTTCATCAAAAAGAAAAAACTTATTGTATCAAGCAATTGATGATTGTTGAGCTTTATGAATGGCGAAGAAAGCATTTCATTCGTTTAAAATTTTTCTAAAGAAACTGTTAACAACCCGAAACTGAATCGACCAAATACTTTATCAAACCAGCTTTAGCGAGAACGTCTTTGTTTTCGAAAAAAAAAAAACACAAATATCATTAACCAACCCCGTATCGTGTGGCTCCTAATGATAGAAGATATATTAAAGACAGTTTCATAGCATTGTACGCAGACGACACATGTGTCTCCGTATCTGGTAACGATTTTATAAAAACTGTCGAAATAATGAATAGGGAATTGAAAATGTTGAGTAACTGGCTGAAATTCAAGAGACTTAAATCAAATTCCAATAAAACGTAATTTAAGGTTTTTGGTAGTCGCCATAAAATTAGGGCGTTTGATGAAAACATTTTTGAAATTAAATGAGGGAATTGTATTGTTGAAAGGGTGATGGGTGAGGTGAGATAATTAGGAATTACTTTTGACCAGTACTTGAATCTTAGTCAACATGTGGATTTATGTATTGAAAACTGGGGTAAAATGATCAGCTTTTTGAATAGACTATCGTAGATTAATTAATTCCCAAAGTGGTCCAGGTGGACCCCCAGGAGTCCACGGGGGTCTATGTTAATTGGCGTGACAAAAAAAATGAGGGCTCACAATTCATAAGCGGGGGTACCTACCTATTATTCATGAAAGTAGGGTAATTATAAAAATATAGTAAAATATACCCCACGTTTTTTTACAATAAAATTAATCATTTTCTATTTCTCAGGTTTTTTTTTTATAATTAATTATTAGATATAAAGCATTTTCTAATATACCGGTTATGCATATATCATAAATTTTGTAGAATTATGAATTTTTAGAATACTTCTTCATAGTATGTCTTTGTAGCCACAAATATGTTTTATTGAAATTGTTATTTCTTATTCTATCAAAAGTAAACTCGTCACAATAATCTTTAAGGAAATAACACAAAGCTTTTTTACTTTTTATCGTCAATCGATTATTTATCTATATAATTTAATTTTTTGTAAAAACGCTATTTTTCACAAATTTTTTTTTAAATAACTATTTATTATAGCTCCCTGTTTATATAAAGCCATCTGGTAATTTTTTGTGTTTCATGTGCACATCACAATGCCTCGCAAACCTTCAACTTTAATTAAGGTTCGTATCTAAATACATTTGCCGGAAAACATGAATTTTCAACAACAAAAATCCGAGCGGTCGCCCGGGTACTGTAACACAATTCCATACAAAATATGAAATATGTTTTTATTTGACTTCAAAGAATTCGTTAAGTAATTACTCAAAGTAAATGTTCCACCCATTCTAATGATACTTATATAATATTTACGAGATTATGCTGTAGTATATTGTATGGATCATCAAAGAGTGAAATCGTGATACAATTTTTCAACTATTAAGCAATTTTGAATTATTATAGCTGATTATTTTTTCTGAATAATTATCAGTTCAGATTGTTCAGTAATTTGTAAAATTCATATTAGAACTTTCAGTATTATTATACCTATTATTCATAGCGTATCAACACATGAATTTTATATCGATAAAAGTTGACATCCACTTTTGAATATTATAATTAGATAAGATATCAATTAGCTGTTTGAGTCAAGTGAAAATCACAAAATATCATTTTTAAGATAAGATTATTTGTTAATAGATAACATACAAAATAGTATTTAAAAAACATAGGTATCGTACACACATCAGGTATACAAGCATCAGTAAACATAAATATAAAATTAATCAAGTCCAATTTAAGATAACACAAATTGAGGACACACGAGACATTTGAGAAACCCTCCTGCTTTTCTGGTTACAAAATTTTAACGAGGCTCTCTAAACATTCCCACTTCACCATCTAAATATCGCTTTGATTTTTTTAGTATTATGTCTACTGATAACTAACTTTCACATGTCATGCTGATTCTGAACCCGATCTAGTATAATTATATTTCTTGTTGTCAGAAATATTTGTTCTAAATGTATCTACTTGGTCTTGTTGAAATTGCTCTATGTATTTATTGAACTTATTTGAATGTTTAGTCTCGTTGTGCCGTTTAATGTATTACTCTTTGTTTTAATTTTTACGAGTCAATTTTTCTAGAAAACGTCTCAATTCTTCTGTGATCTTTCTCTTCTTTGGTCCAATGTCTTATGCCATGGTAGGTCTTCGTTTTTAATCCCTGACTGATAATAAACTCTAGTTACTGCATCTGCTCGATATTTTCTTTTCAGAAACAGTCTTCTTGATTGCTGCGTATGATATTTTCTAGAACCGTTTTTTCCGGATCAGTTCAAAGTAAAGTACTGCAAATCTAAGTATTTCTTTTTGTAATTATACAGGTAGTATACGGTAGTATGTTTTGGCCAGCGGAGATAGATTGAATGAACATATTAATGTTCATTCGATCTATCTCCGCTGGCCAAAACATACTACCGACGGGCCACATGCTGCCCTCGCGTTAAGCACTCATGGGATATAGCAGAGTTGTCGAACTGGCGGTCTGGGTGTAGAAATTCTGGCCCGAAAATCTTATACACATACAGAAATTTTCTTTGAATGCCGTCCTTGTGAAAAAGGTTTTATAATTCAATCAATAAAACTAGTTCAATAAACTTGAATAAAACAAATATGCTGTTGTATAATTCAATAAACGATTTTTCGCCATTTGCATACTTCAATAAATATGTTACATAACTGCTGTAAGCTAAGTTTCAACATCCAGAGTTTTTTCATAACGCATTTAACGAACAACCTTAATATTTTGCACTTGATTCTTCAAGGAAGTAACCTGAAAGTTTCAAATTTTGATTGGAATAATTAATTTATTCGAATTGTATATTGTAATTCGGACTTTCTTACCATTCTCTTACGGCACTGTCAAGTACCATTGAATTATGATGGTAAATAAAATGATTGTTAATCGCCAGAAAGATCTAGAAGATTTATGAGTTTATAAAAATTCCAGAGAAAATTTTTTTCTCCCAAATAGAAAATAGCGACAGATGGACTTGAAGATATTGTATTGTTACCACTGATATAAATCAATCAAACGTTAGAAAATAAGTACCCTCATTGAAAGTAATTAAGTTTTGGGCTAATGGGATAAAATAATCATTTAAATATTTATTCAGTGAGTATAAGAATTCAATAAATAATATTTCTTTGCCAACTTCATGATGAAAATCCATTGAGCGATTATAAATCAATATATTATCAAATTGAATAACGTTATCTTCCACACTGAACTTAGTAGATTCCATTTGGAGTTAAACACAACCAACTTAAATAACCAACTGCCTTCTCCAGAGAGACTAAAGTCCAAGCCCAACAACTGTAAATGGACAGTCACATATTTCAAACTGAGGGAAACATTGATTACCTGTAAGAAATAACTCTAACCTTACGTGACAAGAACATTGGTATTGGTAGGTGTGGATGGTGACCGATGCGCTGCGACCTTGTTAGATCTATTGTGCCCCATCTTCTTCTGCTTCTCGATGTGTTCTCGTTTTACAGCAGCCCCTCAAGCCTCAATACCTTCAGGAATTTGAGGATTTTAAGGGGGTCTATTCGTGGTATTTCTTCTACAGGCAGCTGGTATGATCCCAGTGTGTTCAGTCTTTCATGGTGCACAGCATAGCACTCCATCAGTATATGGTGGGGTGTTTCTGGACGTTCCTTGCAGAATCTGCAGGTGCTGTCCTCTGAACCTAGCTTCCTTGGTGTTCTTTGAGTCTACAATGCACCGTAAGAAATCCTGTGATTGTCTTTAGACTAGTTTTGCTGAGGTTAATCAGTGTCTTCGATCTTGCTCGGTTGAACTTTCCGAGGAGATCTTTGGCCTGCCTCAGTCCTGGAAGTCTTTGCCAGTATGTTGCTCTCATTGCTTCTTCATCTTTATTGAGTTCTTCTTGGAAGTAAGATTTTCCAAGTCCGCAGAAAGGCTCTGGCCCGATTAGTGGCGTTGACGCACCCTTTCGTGCCAGGGTGTCTGCTTGTTCATTACCCTTCACTCCGACGTGCCCCGGCACCCAGAGGAGTATCACTTTGTTGTTCCTGCCCAGATCGTTTAGTTTGTCTAGGCATTCACAAACCATCTTTGAGTTGATGGACAAGAACATATTTCTTCAGTTATTGCCCTGTCAGCAATACAAACGACGGGTTATCTTTCAAGAAAAAAAAAACCAAAAAAGGACCTGTCAGACCAGCACTAGAATATTTATTCCATATTTCACCAAAACATTAACTCTATCTCATCATCATCAATCAGCCCTCTGCATCCACTGCTGGATATAGGCCTCCCCCATCTCTGCCCACTGTCCTCTATTCTGAGCGCTCTGCATCCAGTTTGTGGTTATTCTTTTGATATCGTCCGTCCATCGCGTGGGAGGTCTTCCCCTGTTTCTCTTGTCAGCCCTTGGTCTCCACTCGAGCAGCCTCTTTGTCCATCGTCCATCTGTCATGCGGGCCACATGTCCAGCCCAGTTCCACTTGAGCTTTGCCACCTGGTAGATAACATCCGTGACTCCTGTTCTCGCCCGTAGGTCCTCATTTCTAACGTGGTCACGAAGTGACACCCCGAGCATCGATCTTTCTATCTTGGGTTGTGTTATTCTAAGCTTCTTAGCAGATGTGACTGTCAGAGTCAAAGTTTCGGCGCCGTAGGTCATAACCGGCAGAATGCACTGATTAAAAACCTTTCGCTTCAAACAAATTGGGAGACTACTCTTAAACACGTCCCCGAGTTTGCCATATGCAGCCCAAGAGAGCGTAATTCTTCTTTTTAATTCGCATGTTTGATTGTCCCTCGAGATTCTTATTTCATGACCAAGATATGTGTATCTATCCACCAGCTCCACCTCACAGTCACCAATGGTAATATTTCTACTAGGGACCAAATTCGTCATAAATTTTGTTTTTGATACATTAATCTTCAGCCCGACCTGAGCACATACTTCCTGTAGATCTTCCAGCATTTTCTTGATATCCTGTAGGTTGTCAGATAACAAAGCTATATCATCCGCGAAGCGCAGATCCGTTAGGTTTAAGCCATCTATATTCAAACCCTTTCCGCTCCATTCAAGCATTCCGAAGGCGTATTGCAGTACGGCGATAAACAGTTTGGGTGACATAGTATCACCTTGTCGTACTCCTCTACCGATTCTTATGGGGTTGGTGTTTTCGTGCAGTTTTACTCTATCTATTAGATACAATATAGAAGAGTGCTATGCGTTTACATAATGAACGATCCTCTCATGACAGTCAATCTACCACACCTGACACATCTGATGCAATAAATTTACACCTGTCTATACGTTAGCTACTGCTTTGAAAAATGCTCCAAATTAATTCTCAAAAATGAAATATTTTGATGCACATGTATATGACACCAATATTGTTGAAGAATATCAGTTAATTATGGAGAGAAAAAAATAATAAAAACAACACTCACAAGGCATTTATTGCATTGAAATCAATCAATAAACTTAATTTTGAATTTCGAAATTGAGGATATTATCAAAAACTTAAAAAATAAAAAATGTGTTGGCATAGATAACATCTCAACTAGGCTTCTCAAGAAGATTGCTCCAACAATAGGCGAACATCTTGCTCATATAATTAATTGCTCTGTCACATCGGGAGAATTTCCCTATGCTTTAAAAAAATCTATTGTCGTACCTATTCACAAAAAAGGAAATATAAATGAAATAACAAACTATCGACCGATATCGATTCTCAGTGTTCTCTCCAAAGTTTTTGAGAGAGTGATTTTCAAGAGAATGATGTCATATTTGAATAAATTCGATATTCTTAATAAAACCCAGCACGGTTTTAGAGCTGGTTGCTCCACTCAGACGGCCGCACTGAAGTTTGTGGAAACAGTTTACGAATGCCTGGATTCAAATTTACATGTGTCAGGGATTTTTTTCGATCTTTCCTGCGCCTTTGATACCTTATCCTTTAAGTTCATTATAGATAAGTGTTATAATCTTGGCTTTAGAGGCATTTTTTCCGACTGGCTGCTTAGCTTTCTTCAACACAGAACTCTGTCGGTAAGAAACGATAAAACTTATTCCAGAGAGTATAATATAGATATGGGTGTTCCTCAGGGCTCTGTGATGGGACCTCTACTATTCCTGCTGTTTATAAATGACTTACCCTCTCATTTATCCTGCTTATTACTTATATTATTTGCCGATGACACATCTGTCGTCATCGCGGCCCGAAGTTGTGATGAGCTCCAGATAGCCTGTAAAAATATTATGGCTGAGTTCATATCATGGTGTCGCCGTAACAATTTGATAGGCAAACTAGGTAAAACAGCCTGTCTGGCTTAAGAAACTGTGAAAGAAGTCTGTTGAAAATTGATTGTCTGGGCACTACTATTATTCCAGCTGATTGCACAAAATTCCTTGGGATCCACATGGATCGAAGTCTTAGTTGGTCAACCCACGTTGATGTCTTAAGCAAAAAAATTAATAAAGCTTATTTCGCAATAAGTAGACTGAAAACTTCTCTACCACCTAGTTCTCTTGTTGATGTTTATTACAGCCTTGTTTACTGTCATATCTCATACAATATTTTGCTCTGGGGTGACTGTGGTTCCTTCTCGAGAGTCTTTGTGGCACAGAAAAGAATAATACGTCTCATATTTGGTTTGAACCATCGGGCATCATGTCGGCCTATATTTGTCGCCAATAAATTACTGTCACTTCCATGTATATACATATTCAAATGTCTCTTATATGCGAAAGATAATGTGAATAACTGGAAAAAACTTGCTAGCTCGCACGATCATGGAACACGAAATTCACAGGTACTCCTGGTTCCTAAACATCGGACTCACAGTTTTGAACGTTCTCCACTATATCACGGTGTCAGATTGTTCAATCATTTGCCCTCCCATTTGAAATCTTTGAACAAACAAACATTTAAAAGAGTTATCAAGGAGCTTTTACTACATAAGTGCTTCTATTCGGTTAAAGAATTTCTCTCTGATTCATTGATCACTCAGGGAGATGGTAAATGTTGATGTAAATGTTAGAATAGAATTAACTTGTAATATTGTAATATTGACTTATCCTATACACATTGTTAAGTGTCCTAAAGGATCAATAAATTATTATTATTATTAAAGATTAGCAAAAAAAAATAATTATCTCTAGTAGTATCAGGATCAAAATAGATGATTAAAAAATTCGAAATTATATATGTTCAGTTTTCTACATGGCTAATTTATTATAAAACAGCTAATCTCATTCATATTAGTACACATTTGTGCATGCCTTCATATGTGCTTATGACTCAATTAAAAGAACTTAAACTGGGAAAAATCCTTATTTATTATCGTGTTACATTTCAAAACTAGAATAAAAAACTAAGAGAACTCACAAGTATGCAAAGTAATTATGCTTAGTCCCTAATAATAACCATACATTTTTTAACGGAAATATTGTAACGAAAAAACATATTCTACTGTAATAATTGAAGAAAATATTCTTTGGCTCTACAGGGCGTATACCAAACAGATGTAGTATCCTGAGATCATGACATCTATTCAGAAAACATCCTGTACATTTACCACATCTTGGTCTATTTTGGAAAAGTTAATTTCAACATAGTTGAAGCTTTTGAACTGCCGATAACGCAGTTATTTAAGAAATACCAACTCTACGCAGATTTATTTTCAATTTGCTTTCGATCTCTTTTTTGCTATGGCATCTTCAACCGCCTTCAGTTGTTTCAATAGTTCTTCCCTCCTCGAAGCGGCTTTTTTATTCTTAGGGTCTCCTGGAGGCGGGGAGCTTGCTGGCCGTTTCTTTCCTTGCGCTTGATCAACTTTTCGCGCAAGTTCCGCTACTAGCTCTGGTTTTCTGTTACTGAGTGGTGTTTTCAGATTCAACTTAATCTGACGTTTTTCTGCGGAATTGCCTTTGAGTGCGTCCATTGCTTTAGCCAAAGACAGATCTGCAAAGCAGAAAGTTATAAAGTGATCAGCATAAATGTATTCATGTTAAGAACTGATAATAAAGTAGTCTCAGTCAATGATGTCAAACATCTAACCTCGGTAATGAGCAAAATTTTAGTGAAAATATTAGAGGCGAGTATTGCTTGACGTGACTCCACACAATGTCAAGTATTTAATTTGTACCTTAAATACTTGTTCACACAAGACTTACAAAAATCATTGCGATATTAAAAACATCTTTCATCTTAACCAGAACACGCATCTTCGCAGCCACTCTATGAAAATAGACAAAGAAAGAGCTGCTAAACTCCAAAGAAAGAACTTCCTAACCAATCGTGTGGTATATTCATGGAATGCACTTGGAGATAAAACAGTGACTGCAGCACACGTTAATGTATTAAAAACCGATTGGTTCAAGAACTAAAGCAAAGTGCAGCAAGAATAATGATCCATTGTGCATAATGAATATAGTGTAAACAATAACACATGCTGCTAGGAAACAATAGCCTCATCGGTTTACCGCTTGCTATTGGTCAATTACAAAATTAGAGTATTAGAATTACAAAGTATTGATAAAGCAGCCTTTTCAAACATAATGAAAATTTTGGTGCTCACACGCTTTAACGTCAACTGTAGGCCGCACCGAAGAAAAAAACTTATAGTCTGTCCAGTCTAAGTTGGCGTGTACGTCACAGTCATTCGCAAATAACGACGCAAGGCTGCCTACCCAAATAAATAAAATTCGAAATGGTCAAAATTCACATATGTCGTAAGTAATTTTCTGAAAAAGTAGTAATATGGTGATAGTGACCGGATCATCCATTTCGACAAATATTCTGTTCTTAACATATCAAATCGTATGTATCTCTCAAGAAAAACTAACATTCCGAGTAATGAAAATAAATTGAATGTTTGTTAAGTTGTAATTTAATTGAAAAATTTGCAATGTTGTCGGACCCTCTCGACCAACAGTCGCCGAGTAACCTAGAAGATTTTGTAATTAAGTTTGATTTATCGATCGATGAATATGGATTCCATATAGATAGACACTTCTGGTAGGGAATAATGGTCAATTTGAATTTACCGCTAAAAATCCCCGCCATGTCAAACATGCAAGATATCTCATTTTGTTGAAAATTGAGTCAGCTATTTAGATTTAAGATTATTTATTACGTTTGGCAACAGTGTTCACGATCGACGTCATATACAATTGGTGACGTACACGCCAACGGTCGCTGGACAGACTATAATATTTTCCTAGCGGAGAGTCTGAAAGAATCGTGACGCGTCGGAATTTTAGCTATGCGGTGATACAATTGCTACATAAAATTTAATTAATTTGTTTAACTAAATTCATTAATTTAATTAAGAGCTCATGAGAGTCAGCTGCACAAGTATGACTCCAAATTTCAAAGAAATTGGACAACATAAAACTTGTCACTTTTCTCACTGAATGTTAACAACATTAAGCACGACGGGTGTGTGAAAGGTCATATTATGATCTTTAAACCGTTTTTCTGTATTACAAATATACTCTTCTAATTGGATTCTTGAATAATGAATATGTTTATTATAGAGTATATTTTTCTTCAAACTGTATTCTTGTATTATAAATATCATGATAAAAAAACTTGATTCGATATTTATCCTAAGCCAACGTTGGAGATTCATGGGCAACTAGTCATATTTAAATATATATATATATATATATATATATATATATATATATATATATATATATATATATATATATATATATATATATATATATATATATATATATATATATATATATATATATATATATCTTCTTCAAGTGCCTTACCCGGTTTTGGGTGTAGGCGAGCTCTCTACAACTATTTGTGTTGTGCATGATACAGTGATACACGAATAGAAGGGACATACATTTTTACGACGGTTCCGAACATCTTTAAAGAGAGGCTTTACAAGGCAGAATATTTCTCGATGCTTTGCCATTGCCTTCCGAGAGGTGGCTTCGCATCAATTCGTTGTTTCGGCTGGGATTCGATCCACCGACCTTCTGTTCAGTAGTCCAACGCACTGACCACTGAGCTACGGAGTCACATATATATAAATATATACCCCTAAAAGTACGTTGTAATTCTGGAAGTCTAACTGTTTTTTTGTTTGTAGAATCTCTGTTCGCAGGTTATGTAATTGAGAATTTACAACTGAAATTCTCAGTTAAACCTACCTATATAGTCAAGTATTGTTTCATATTACTGATAAACTGTTATTTTAGTTGGGAGAATCAAGATATATATTATATATATATATATATATATATATATATATATATATATATATATATATATATATATATATATATATATATATATATATATATCTATATATATATAATACAAGCCGAAAAATTGAATCCAGTCTACAGCAAAAACCATATTTTTTAAATTTCTGAAATTTGGTGGGAAGTTAAGTCTGATCATGTAGATTTCCACTAAGACGGGGTTTTTTAAAATTCCGCCGTTAAGGGGTTGAAAAAGGGTATAACGTGTTTTTTGATGTTTCTCGCAAAATAATGGACTTAGCGATCCCGTTCTTCCACTAAAATGTTAAGTAAAATGAACTCTAGAAAGTAGTTTCTCAGTGCAAAAGGGGTAAGTCTGTTTTTTTTATATTGGCTATTTCCGGCAAAATAATCGACTTAGCGATTCCGTTCTTCCACTACAATGTTCCCTATAATTTTATTAAAAAACCATTTTCTGCATTTTTTGATGTTGTATCATTCAGGGGTTGAAAGAGGGTGAAATGTGTTTTTCGTATATTGGCTATTTTTGGCTGAATCTCGCAAAATAATGGACTTAGTGATCCCGCTCTTTCACGAAAATATTAAGTAAAATTAACTTTAGAAAGTAGTTTCTCAGTTTTTTGAAATTCCATCATTTAGGGGTGAAAAAGGAGTGAGTCTGTTTTTTTTATTGGCTATTTCTGGCAAAATAATCGACTTAGCGATTTCATTCGGCCACTAAAATTATAATTATCTTGAAAAACCACTTTCTCCATTTTTTAAAATTCGATCATTCAGGGGTTGAACGGGGGTGGAATAAATTTTTGGTATTATTACGAATTACGAATATGAACTATATCTTAATAAATTCATACGTATACATATATGGATACGCGGGCGAAGCCGCGACGGGTCCCGCTAGTATATATATATATATATATATATATATATATATATATATATATATATATATATATATATATATATATATATTTATTTTTATATTATATATATATATATATATATGATATATATATATATATATATATATATATATATATATATATATATATAAATATATTTTATATAGTTTATATAGTTTGTCTCACTAAGTTGGAACCATATGGAAAACTTTTTTATTATTCATTTTAGGAAAAAAGTTATTCTTCATAAAATGTTCTGCATGTTCCGAAATCTAAAGTACAATCATCAGTTATCGGAATGCATTATATTGTGCAAATAAGAAAATACATATAAATACCAAGTTGTGTAACTAACATAATATGATTTCTGGAAATGAATAGAAATTTAATGTTCCCTCATTCCACTAATGCCTCGATATATCCACCTTCTCGTTCAATGCATATAATCGTTTTTTTGGCGAATTCACGCAATACATTCCTTATCATTACTGGAGAAATTTCCTGGCATGTTTCTATAATTATCCTCTCCAAATGGTCAACATCTTGAAACGGTCCTTTCTGATAAACTTTTTGTTTCAAGCAACCCCATGAGAAGTAATCAAGGGGGGTTAAGTCAGGGGATCTAGCAGGCCAAAAAAGATCAGAATATCTGTGAATAACTTTTCCATGGAATGTATGTTCAAGATATTCCCTAACATTACACAGTACAAAATGTACTGGGCATGCGGCAACATCTTGTTGGAACCAAATACATTGACGTTCTTGTAAGGGTAGTTGGTTCAAGAAGTCATTGATGTGAGTTTGTAAAAACTGTAGATAACGTTCGGCATTTATAGATTTTCGAGAAAAAAAAAGGTCCTATTAATCTGTCCTCATAAATGCCACACCACACGCTCGTCTTAAATGAATATTGGCCATGAGACTTTATTACAAAATTGGGATTTTCATCAGACCACCAGCGACAATGTTGTGACGAGACAGTTCCATTTGACGAAAATGTTGACTAATCGGAAAATATTATACGCCTCGTGAAATAAGGATCTTCTTCTAATGTTCCTTGGATGAGATGGCGAACATCAAAGCGCCTATCATATTCCCTTTCTTTCAATGTGTGAACGATTTTTGGTTTGAATGGTCTGTATTTATTCAGTTTTAAAATTCTTGCCACCGTATCTTTACTCACATTTTCTAAAACAGACAGCATTACTTCCAAGTGCGTATTCCCATTGGCAACTACTCCAGTGAAATAAGGTAAAAAAAGTGGTCATCTGCGGAATGAGGCCGAACAAGCTGATCTCATATGCCAACCTTTGTGCGTCTTGAGATACAGAAGGTCAAAGGTCATGAAAATCACACTTACAAAACTTACGTAAAATAGTATTCTCTACAAAATTGTTCATATACTTTTTTTCCTACGACCAACCGTTTTCGAGATATAGCACGATAAAGCGATAGAGCGCATGCTTAATAGGTAATATTGCATTACACTGCAGAGCTATAACTATAAAAGCACTTTTCTTAATCTGTTAGACTAGAAAATTAAATTTCCGTTATTGAAACCGTTGAAAATTTATTTATTTATAAAAAAAATATATAATAAATAATTAATAACAAAAAATTCATTCTTTTCCCCACCACTTTTGATGTAAAATGCAAGGCGCGTTTTTTTTGACATGGTATCCCCAGTAGGCCTAATACATGTTTTCCATCTTAGAAAAGCTTTTTATAATTTTTTACACCTGGCGCCTTATGTTTCTTTGCCGTCCTTTTATAGTTATAGCTCTGCAGTATAATGCAATATTACCTATTAAGGATGCGCTCTACCGCTTTATCGTGCTGTATCTCGAAAACGGTTGGTCGTACGAAAAAAATGTATATAAACAATTTTGTAGAGAATACTATTTTACGTAAGTTTTGTGATGGGTTCTCACGACGTCAGATGCACTGGAAGCGAGATTTTTGCGAAAACCCGATTTTTATGACCTTTGACCTTCGATATCTCAAGACGCACAAGGGTCGGCATATGAGATTTTTTTGTGCTTCATTGGAACATCAAAACGAAGGTTTCTGCAAAAAGTCAGCTTGTTCGGCCTCATTCCGCAGAGGAATATTTCACTGGACTAAACCAGTTTTCGGCGTTTTCCATTAAAATGATTGTTAATACTTCCAGTATTCTTCAATTTATTTACGATTTTCGTAACAGTTGAATGAGTGATATTCTTATTAGAATGTCTGTTATTGAAAATAGTCGCTGCTTCCCTATGCGTTTTATAATTTTCTCTCACAATCAAAACAATGTCTATTTTTTCTTCACAAGGTAATATCGCTACCATTTTTATGTGTCTTATTACTTCTAATGCGTTTTGACTTTCACTGTCAAACATATCTTGCTATTAACAAATCAACAAATCATTTCTTTGTCAGTGCATACTAGATTACACGTAACTATACAGTTAAATTTGCATTGTTATTGTTGACAAAATAAGAAAAAATGATTTTTTCATGTAAGTGGATGCAATTGCATATTTAAACGTAGTTTTCAGTTCTGAACAACTTTTTTCTTTAACAATTTTCGATATTTTCAAATATAAAGGTACTTTACTCCTGAGTAAAATTCATATTTTTCGACACACCGCGTATACGACTGAAAAAATTTGATATCTGATGATTTTATTTTAGATTTTAGAACATGCAGAACTTTTTATGAGGAATAACTTTTTTTCCTAAAATGAATAATAAAAAAGTTTTCCATATGGTTCCAACTTGACAAACTGAGACAAACTGTATATATACATATATATATATATATATATATATATATATATATATATATATATATATATATATATATATATATATATATATATATATACACTTCATAAGATTAATAATTAAATATGTAGTAACAATATTCCTAAAGAAGTTCATTTTACTAGTCAAACAAGCAACCCAGGTAATATAGTATTTAACCTTGATCACAAGGTCGAAGGGCGCGGTCTGTCGCATAGCGGTGGGGAGGATTTAGTTAAGATTAAAGTTGTCCGGATCGCGAAAGTTCGACAATGTTTTCAAATGGACCGCCAGGAATAATTGATGACCACTGCTCTAGATCATTATAAGACAAAAAGCCTACCTCCTGGAGGTCTTCTTGTCGGTGGACTTCCATCCCTGCTGCTGCTACTGCTGGACCCGGAAGAATCGGAATCACTTGAGCTTGACCCGGAACTCTCAGAAGATGACCTCGACGACCTCCTCCTACCTCTAGCTCGTGCCAATGCGGCTGCAACCAGTTTGGTCCTGTTTCTTCCGAACTGATCTGCAGGCGCGGGGGGATTAGCCGCAGTAACAGCCCTCAACATGCCTAAACATACATATAATTTTCTTGATTACGGGTTCAACCGTTCAACTAACAAAATGCTTCCTTGAAATTTCAACAATTTATAATATACGACCGGTTTCGACAACTAAGTCCTTTTCATGTGAATAATTACAATGAATAATACAAATAGGTATTTAAAGCGCCGTTGAGAATTCCAGACTTTTGCTTAGTCTATCAGAATCAGAAATAACTGACGTTACAAATTTGTCCTCAGTTTAAGTTTATACAATGATAATATATTATTAGCAATATAACATGGACAGGATTCTATGAATTACAAATTTTGTAAACTAAAAAAAGTGTTACGTCACGTAGATTGTATTTTCACGTGATTTTTATTTTTTTTACTTACTAATTCTCAATCACGTAAGTAAAGGACCCCGCACATTTAGTTAGAAAAAATGACGACAGCTAAATTCGCTAATTTTTGGATATATTATAGATACTGGCCAACTATGAAACATATCAATTTTAAATTCTGTTCCCACGGCTGGTTTGGAATATAGAGTGGTCCAAATGTCAATGTCTCGATAAACCATCTTTACAATTTTAGAAAATGCTGTTAACATACAGACTTTCTGTGAAATGCGATAACCTCAGTGGGAAGCTTGACGATAGTCACTCATATAACTCAAAATTGAGTCCGACATATACAGGCTGTTTACTCGATGGGTTTGTGTACACGGTCTCGACTTCGACAATTATGTTTCAAAAGGCTTTATTTCTTACTTAATAATAACAAAGGATACCCGAAATAGTAGACGGAAAGTACAACTCTCTACCATGTACAATTTAGAAAGAATGATGGTCTAATTTGACATCACCGAATTTTTCTTCTTTATATTTTGTACAGGGATTATTTGTGAGGTACTGGAAAAATAAATGAGTTCATTGCCAAATCGAATAGTTAAAAAACAGGCCACATTCATGTTAAAACTAAAGATCATATACCGTATGTTCGTTTCCTTATGTCGAAAAATGAGAGTGTATCTAATGATTCTAATGGGACTGATTGGATTTCAACGAGACAAGTAAGAATAGTACTTATATTCAGTTTGTATTGTTCAGGGTGGTTTGGAATCGCTTCTTCCAGATACATAGACTTACTATTCAAGATACAGGTACAGTGCAATACGTTCTTTGACTATAAGTTTAGTATCCTGAATGAATAATTATTTTCACATTTGAATATCAATTGAAATCGCGTTGTTTACCGAATCTATAATTTTAGTAAAAGGATATTTCACGTGCGGGAGCATACCAGAATAACCAAGGTACCACAACACCATTGCCACATGAGCACATGTTCCGAGTGTTCTTGGACCTAATTTACAGGTACAGTAGTACCCCGACACCGACTCTCGGTCTTCATTATTTTGAATCCATAGCTGATACTTTGTAACATTTTTATATCTCGAAAATAGTCTCAACCTAACAAGGTTAATATCGAGATCAGCTTCATCAATTTGTAATGCCTGGTCCTGGGTGTTAAATGATGCACAGCTTCATACTATACTTTTAATCTTTATTTATAGCATTACTGAATATAGGCTTAGCGCTGACCGCTCGGGCAGCGTGACGAGTCTATCTCTCAGTCTTACTTACTTCCTATCTTAGATTCCCTCTCATTTATATATCAGTGTTTATCAATATATCGGCCTTGGCCTCACGTACTTGCAGAGTAAGTGTATCGTACTTGCAGGTAGTTTACAAACAATATAAAGTATAACCTATAACATTCTTCATCTGATATGGAATACAATCGTAACATTCTTCGTTTACTCATCGCGATACTGACCTACTAATCTACATCCACCACAAATTTCTAAATTAATATCCTGATCACCTCAAGATGAAAAATAATTAATACATTTTTATCTACGAGGTATGCCTGTAAAAATGAACATACGGTATGAACACGTCAGTTTCAAAATGATATGTACTTTTTATAGACTATTCGACTTACTTACTCTCCAGTACCTCACAAATAAACAGTTTTCAAGTAATAAAGAAAAAAAATTCTGTGATTTTAACTTTTGGACCACTTTTTTTTCTCTAAACTATACATGGTAGGAAGCTGTATGTTGTTTCACTGTTTTAGATATCGTTTGTCATCAGTGAAGCTAGAAATAGAGTTTTTTGGCATAAAACTGTCGAAGTTGAAGCCGCATACACCAACTCATCGAGTAAACAGCCTGTATATGCTGGGCTCATTTTCAAGTTATTTGGATGGCTTCCTTTAATATATCCAAAAATTAGCGAATTTAGCTGTCGTTATTCTTTCTAACTAAATGTGCGGGGTCCTTTGTAGAGGCAGAAGAGAAGCACAAATCCGAAAAACGCATGAAATTTCTACATCAAAACTGGGGAGGTGAGAGACACAATACCGTCTTCTCCATAAGGGCACACGGGGCCCGTGCCCAGGGCCCCAATTCTCAGGGGGCTCCGAAGGACCGACAATTTCTCTCACACATTTATTCTCAAAACATTTTTGTCGAGCACCTTCTTATCAGAAGGTATTTACAAGGCATATACTACGCCATTATATCGATGACTGCGCCTATTCCTACTGTACTAATTAATAATATTTCCGAACGCATCATACCTAATTTACTAAGTACAACGTCTAGCGATCACTCACGCAATCACTCCGATTCCAAAGTCAAGCTGCACCGTCTAAACAAGACCTAACATAAATGTCTACATTGTTTATGGTTGGGGGAATCCCTGAATGATGTATTGAACTTTCAGTCTGATAGTAATGAGTGGCGGTATTTTGTTTCGTTTGATATTTAAAATTAAGTAAGATAAACAGAAGTTTTGATTTGTTCGTTTAAACATTTCATTATGTCAAAAAGGACATATTTAAACGGTTCACAAAAAAGAAAAAAAATTATAGCTCAAAAAGAAATAACGGAAAAACTTCCAAAGCTTACTTCCTTTGTTACGGTTGAAGAAACAAATAAGTCGAGGGATTCCTTATCACCGCAAGACACAAGTACCAAGTACCTCTGAATGTCACCAGGACCTACGTGTGACGAAAATGACAAACACACATTAAATGCTGAACCATCGACTTCAAGCTACTGCGAATTAATAACTGCAAGCTTAGAGAATGTATCTGTGTCTCCTAACCCTGGTACTTACTGTGACGACATTTTACCGAAAGAAGTCCGTGATATTTGTATTCGAAAAGGGCAAGAGTTTTTCCAAAATATAAATAGTGACTTCTCCGAAACTTCTACAAGTTTTCCAGATTCAAATGGTAGGACGAAAACTAGACACTTGACTAAAAATATTTTTATTCGTAAATTGACGAATGGTGAGTCTTTAGAAAGAAAATGGCTCCTTTACTCACCAGCAAAGAAATCTGTATACTGTTATTGCTGCCGTCTATTTAATACTACTACTGGCACTGGACATAATTTAGGTTCTCCTAATGGATATAAAGATTGGAAGCATATAAGTAACTTATTGATACAGCATGAGAACAGTCTACAGCACAGGAAATTTATGATGAATTATGTTGCAAGAATTGAAACGACTGGACGAATTGATGAGTTGCTGTCCCAATATAATACAGAAATTAACTATTGGAACAATGTGGTTAGGAGGATTGTTGCAGTAGTGAAATTTTTGGCTTCAAGAGATCTTGCTTTTCGTGGTGATAATGAGATATTAGGATCGCAAAATAATGGGAATTATTTGGGATGCTTAGAACTGATTAGTGAATTTCTTGCTGATCACATACAGAACTGCGGAAATCGTGGAATAGGAAGTACATCATATTTATCGGCAAATATTTGTAATGAATTTATTAACTTAATAGGACAGCAAGTTTTGAAAACCATTGTCAAAGAACTTAAGCAAAGTACTACTCTATTAGCGTAGATTCTACGCCAGATCTGTCCCACGTTGAGCAACTAACTTTCATAGTTAGATACGTAGAAGATGGATATTTCTGAAGCATTGTCCTCAATTGCAAGTGACATCAATCAACCAGGAGATAATAGAAAGGAAGCCCAAAGCCTAGCAAAAAAATGGGAAAATTTGAGACTGCTCTTCTAACGGAAATATGGAATTATCGTTTGGGAGTTATAAATAAAACGAGTCTAAATTTACAGAATAGCACTATGACCATGGACGTTGTAACGAAACTTTACGAATCTCTGATCAGTTATGTCAATACCGCACGAAATAATTTTGATCAGTACGAAACGGCTGCTAAAGATAAAAATCCAAATGCTGACTACAAAGATACATTTGAAAGAAAAAGATTTCGCAGCATACGCATCACTTTTTTTGAAGGATCATCAGAAACTGCACAGTTGAGAGGCAAAGAAAAGTTTCGTGTAGATACTTTCATTCCCAGTAAAAAATGTTATTATAATTCGCGTTTTTTACTTTCCAAAAGGGCCTCGAATTCTTGTGTGCCCAAGGGCCCCAGCCTAGTTTAAGACGTCCCTGGAGAGACATTTGAAAATAGCACCTAGCAACTATATAAGTAATAAGACAAAAAATACCTGATAATCAAATTCTCGTGTCACTGGATGTCATATCCATATTCACCAACATTCCATTGGCAATAGAAATTTTGGATAGAAAGTGCAATTTAATAGAACATGATACGTGGTTACCAAAAACAGAATTCCGGTTTTGATATAAGTCAACATATTTTCATTTCATTGAAGTTTTCTACACGTTTTGGGGGCCAATGGGCTCACCCATATCGTCTACTATGCCTAACCTGGTAGTAGAAGATTTGGAGCATGATGTTATACCAAAAATGACTTTCAAACCTTTATTCTACAAAAGATATGTGTACGATTGTTATGCAGCCATTCCAAGAAAAAAAAAACAGAAGACATATTGAAAACATTAAACTCTTTCAACCATGCTGACAATACACAATACAAACTGAGAAGGAAAAAATGTTAAATTTCCCAAACTTAAGGATAAGATACGACACAGAAGGTAATATTAAGACAAATTGATTCAACAAGACACTGTGGGCACAAAGATATTTGAATTATAGTTCAAATATACCAAAAAAGTTTCTAAAAATGTCGTTAACAACATAATAGACCATGCAATTGAACTAGACTATCCAATATATAGACCTGAAAACATCTTAAAAGTGAAACAATTACAGGACGTGCCTAAAATTAAAAAAAAATTCACCAATTTTATAACACAAAAACAATAACAAGAAAAGTTAATCTTAATTATGTGGCTATGCAATATGTAACACAAATATCACAGAAACTACAAATATGCCTAGAAAATCACAACATTAAATTTGGTCATAAACTGAATACATAAATATAAAAAAAATTATTTGCAAGATTGAACAACTCAAAGACAAATTACTACATACTCGATCTACAAAATTAATTGCTAGGTATACGATTCTTGATATACAGGAAACACAAACAGTATATACACAGAAGAATATATGAACATAATATTTCATTAGAAAAAATAATAAATGTACTGCTGTATGCTATGCTATATAGTCCAAGAGCCAGCGACGATCAGACCTTCGTTATTTTATAAAACCTGAAACTTTCTCTGAGTATTTGCCTAATATGGGTAAAAAGAATCCCCGATTATGAAGTTTGGAAAATGGTAGCTTTGGATTGTAACAGGTAGCAAAGTTGTAAAAAATTGCACCTTAGTTTCGTTAAAGTATAAAGCTCAGTTTTTATATATTTCATTTGGACTAATATCAGAAGTCACGTCGTCCATTGTCAGACACTTAGTATGGTTGCAACCCCCTGTCAGACACCCTTAAATTATATTGAATTGAAATTAAACTTACGTTATATTATAAAGGCTGAATTTTTCGTATGTTACTTAAGGAACTACTAAAAGATGTTTTCCCAGTGGTCAGACAGTTTCGATGGTTCTTACACCTTGTCAGACACATTGAAGGTCTACTGTAGGTGCGAGAGCGAAGTATATACATGCAAGCGGGCGCGAGTGAAATAGCGCGTTCGGTCTATTGCGATCTGTCACTGCGTCACATGTTTCATTTACTCAGTATTATATGTTTTTTAAATTTATGGAAAAATTTCATAATATAGAGTTATTTCTAAATAATGATATATAATTTCATTAAGAATTTAATATTCAGAAAATAGATAATTTAGGAAAATGTTCATGCCAGAAAAGAAATAAATCAAAATTCTGATGAAATAATCAATAAAATATTAGAGTATTACGTTTTTTTTAAAATTTAATTGTAGGTTGTAGTTCCATTGGTTTTGAAATAAAAGTTGATACTGATATTGTTGAACATTCTGTTGGTAAAGACTGTAAAAATGAGAACTTCCTGGAGAAGTTGAAGGTCGCAGTTCTATTGATTGATAAATTGAAGTTGATTGTGATGTTGATGATTCTGTTGAAGACTGTGAATCAGTTAGGTCTATGGTCAACTCAGGTATCAATGACGTGGCTGGAGAAAAGTTGTCTCCAGGTACGGAGTTTGATTCTTTTTTCTCACTATTAGGTCCAGAACTGAAATAAAATATCTGCCCGGAAGTCCTGTGAATACTTTATAGCATTCCCTGTGACAGCCACCGTCTGTATATTCATCAGGCAAAATAATGTCTTTATATTGGAGGATATGTTTTTTTCTAGCATTCAAAACAGCTTGACATCTTTTCAATGATTGTTCAGAAAACAATATCATTTTGCCATCACTTTTTCCACACACAACACGAATCAATACGTCTCCCATGATAACAATTTATTAAAACTGAATCAGATCTTTTTAATAACTACACAAATAAGAAAAAACGACATATGATGCGCAGTGACAGATCGCAATAGACCGAACGCGCTATTTCACTCGCGCCCGCTTGCATGTATATACTTCGCTCTCGCACCTACAGTAGACCTTCAATGTGTCTGACAAGGTGTAAGAACCATCGAAACTGTCTGACCACTGGGAAAACATCTTTCGGTAGTTCCTTGAGTAACATACGAAAAATTCAGCCTTTATAATATAACGTAAGTTTCATTACAATTCAATATAATTTAAGGGTGTCTGACAGGGGGTTGCAACCATACTAAGTGTCTGACAATGGACGACGTGACTTCTGATATTTGTCCAAATGAAATATATAAAAACTGAGCTTTATACTTTAACGAAACTAAGGTGCAATTTTTTACAACTTTGCTACCTGTTACCATCGAAAGCAACCGTTTAACTTCATAGTCGGGGATTATTTTTACCTATATTAGGCAAATACTCAGAGAAAGTTTCAGGTTTCATAAAATAACGAAGGTCTGATCGTCGCTGGCTCTTACTCTAATAGATAACTTGCACAATTTTGATTTCGACAATTTTGAAATGGTTGTTAATGAATTTAACAACGAAAAAAGAAACATAAAAGAAATGATCGCTATAAAAGTTGAAGAAAAATCTGTCAATTCTAAAATGGACATTGAGAATTTCAATTATGTATAAAATAACATCATCAAAAATCCATGGTATTCCTTCGCCAAAAAGCAGTGCCGGATTAAGCCAGCGCGGGGCCTGTAGCAAATTCGGCCAAGAGGCCCTTGTTTTCCTTTAGGTTCTCAAGTTTCTAGTATTAAACTCAGATTAGAGAATAAAACCGAAAATGTGTGTGCGTGACAACGCGGAGCGGCTATTTAGGAACACGTTTATCTGTGTGCGTGTAATGATACCAGCCCATGATATTGCATTACCCCAACTTTGGGTAATGCAATAGTTCAAACGAATATTGTTATAAATATTCATTTAGTACAATCAACGTTACATACGAAAAATCAAATTCAAATTTATATTTATGTAAGTAAATGACATCCATGATACTTGTGAAAGAGTTATTTATTTGAGCCAATTTGCCTACGGTCAGTTAGCTGATTGGGGTTGAGCCATGAGAACTGACAACAAACTTGGGCCACTCTTTTTTATTTTCCAGGGGGTCACAATTGTTAGTGGAATGTAAACTGATACAACTAAAATACAATGCTAGACTAACAATGTGAATCGAATATACAACCTTATTCTGCACTAGTTTTTAATATTGCCGTTTAGTATTCAAATGTCGAGAACTAGTTCCTAATTTAGCTATATAATGCAATCGTATTTTTAAATAGTTTTTTCTCCGATCGTGGGAAAAGTGACAATATTTTGACCTGTTTTCTATGCGCAAAGCTCAACATTCCAGAATAGTGGTCAGTTGCTAAGCAATTAGAAAATAACAGTGCGGTAATGGTAATATTCTTACCGCACTGCTGTAGCGTGCGGTAATGTAACAAATGGATTATTACATTAAAATGAAACAAAGTATGGTTTTAATTTTTATGATTGTTGTTAATATTTACATTTTTTGTATCCTGTAGCTTGACGTTTTAAAACTGCTCTGTTTTTGGTACTGGGCAATATTAATATTATTTTTAACAGACAAAGTTGATCGAAGCATGGAATAATGTGGCCACAACGTCGAAGATTTCATTGTTTTAGCCAATTCAGCAACATACGCCATCAGTACATTCTCAGAAAAGGATAAACTGTTGTTTTTTCTACAAAAATTCATGAAGCGTTCGTACGCAAGTTCATACTTCTCTCTGGATTTCGCCGGAAGTAAATTAAGTGAAGCCACGTTCGCGGCTTCTACTAGTTCAGGAGCCGTGCAAGACAACAAATAATCACTATCAGTGTTCATGTTTACTAATTCTTTTTTAATTCCTTATAAAATACAACGAATCAAACAAAACCGGCTTTGAAATTTTTTCACTTTTGTCATAACAGAGTAATTTCCATGGTTACCACTTTCATATTTCAATATGAACATAGAGAAACCTATTTAAACTTACTTGATTACATCTTGGATGAAATATTTTTTAATTAATTTTTTAAATGTAAATCAACGATCGGAGGAAAAATTAGTATGTATAATTCGTGGGAATAGTATATTACATACCGAGCGGGGAAGTAATCTATTACAGCCGAACGGCAAGGTAGCATACCGAGGTGCGCAGCACCGAGGTGTGCTGCAGACGTGAGGCTGGAATGATTTTCCCCGAGGTTTGTATACTATTTTACTCACAATCTATCACATTAATAATCAAGTTCTGATAATAATTATTATTACTTGTATTAATTAGGCAACATAAAAGTTAGTTGATTTAAACCATAGATTCGATCTGACAGTTGTCATAATTCACAATTTAATTTTTGACAATATTAACGAAAAATGTCCGACTGCGAATTTGAATCCATACTACTAGAACTTCGAGTAGCTGCAGAACTAACATCCGAAGGCTTTATTCCTGTGAGAAGCAGAGGCAGGTATGTGAATACGAAGACTGTGCTCCTTGCCTATTTCGGTGAATTGAGTACCTAATCAGAATAAAGCCAGTACATTATGGTCAAGGTACTCGATGCTACGAACACTATTAAATATAGGCAATCAGTAATTATGCAAAATTACGGGCATACTTGAAAAGGCAAAATGTGGGATGCAAAGCTAAAAAGTCAAGTGTTCTTTCCAAAGCAAACATCGATAAATTTCTAAACGATGCTCCGATAGAATATCTCCCTCAAAAGGTAACATTTTAATTTCTTTAGTGCATATTAAAAATGTTAAAGTACAAATTTCTTTCAGGTTGCATTGATTATTGGCATTTCTGGAGCTTGCAGGTGCGATGAACTTCTAAAAAAAAATCCTAGAACGTCGGCATCATCATCGAATTCTGAAACTCATAACTTTAAGCAACAAGGTCTTGCTTTAACGGTCAATAGTAATCATAATTCGACTGTAACTATTAATATTTATAATTCCAAATAGTTTTTTCCTTTTATATTAAATGAATATCGAGTTAATTCTGATTTATTTCCATACTAGTAGGTAAAGTGACACAAGCTAGCCGGTAAAGTGACATTTGCTAGCCGGGAAAGTGAGATTTGTTAGCCGGGAAAGTATGAAGTATGTAATGAAGCGCTTCCCGACTGTGTTGAAGGTTAGAAAACCATCGATTACCGATCGATTGTGAGTAAAAGCATATTCCCAAACTCCTGTGTTACCAGACAGTCGTTTGGGAATATTATGCTTTTCCCACTAATTATACAATATACTATTCTTCTATTAGTAACTTTATAAGATTCACTTTGCGGTGACGTATTTGACCATTCGTAAATTAAGTCAATTAGTGCGAAACAATTATGCACCTACAGATAGTTTGCCCAGTTAAAAGGAGACACATTTCGATAAAAACTGACAACACTGAATTTTGTGTTCGCATTTGAATTTTTATTTGCTTTGGTGGTTTCACCTTTGTTTTTCAGTGCGTGTCATCGTCGTTTGGTTTTTTCTCTGAGTCTCTAAATTTGCTCATATTAAAACCAGAAATTTAAACAATACTTATATTAAAAAAATTAAATAATAAGAAAACAACTTGTCTAAAAACCACAAAATGAAAATAACTTTTAATACATAATGTATTCAGTCTTGATAATGCTGTAACAGGCGAAACTAGTCGAATAAAAAGTTATTTTCATTTTGTGGTTTTTAGACAAGTTGTTTTCTTATTATTTAATTTTTTTAATATAAATATGAACTACCACAGAGTTGATTCATCGTCCATCGAATTTATTAAACAATACTATTAAAAGTTTATTTGTAATAGTTTTGTTTTATTTAAGTAGTAAACACATAACTTGTGCGGCCAGCGCTCAATTTTAGAAATGTGGTACAGCTTTAAATTATTGTTGTTTTGATACGAACATTTCTCGTAGTAGATATTATACAACCTATATCTACGAGTTAACGTGACGAAATCGAGTTTTAGATTTTCAGGTGGGAGTGAAGCAGCGTTGTTCCTATGCTAATTCTGATTGTACTGTCAAATGGTGTAAAATTGTACAGTTTTTCAAAGAATTGTACAGTCGTCATCTATTTTCGGAATTTTGAAGCTTTCTTCTTGCCAACGTAGATAAGCGATACGCCTCCTACCGGTGTCGAATATTACTAACGCATGGGCTATAGATTGCTTTGTTTACGTGTATTTTATATGAGAAGTTTTAGAGTATAATTTTGTTTGGGATCGTTTACAAACGTTTAGAAGAGATGAATCACTTTTGTTGTGTATTCTATTGTTCATCTTGGGCAAAAAAACCCGAATATAGCTTACATACCTTTCCGAAAGCTGGACAATTCAAAGTTGTACTCCAATAAAGTTGGTAAACAAGGAAATGATGGACAGAAGAAAGGTGTGGATTCATAATTTGAAGATTGAAAAAAAGTGTCTGAACATAAGATAGTTGTTCTTTACAGTTTACTGAGAATAATTATTTTCCCTGAAGTAAGTTTGTGGATTTTTCCATATAGAATTATACTGACTGATGATGTGCAATTTTCAGCTAACCGAAAACGTAGGGTTTTTGAAGTCCAATGCTATTCCAACGAAAAATCTTCCACTTTTATCGGAATCTTAACCTGGGCCATCATCCAGAGATTCTAGATAATTGTATTTTCTTTCATGTAACAACCAGAGATACTCTTAAAATAATAATAATAAATAATGTTTATTTGCACAACCAAAATAACAGATTATCATAACACCAAGAATATGAAATAAAACTTGACTCTATATCTAGGTAAAAACTAAAATATTCAATTATATAACCAGGAAAACAGAGATTACGAAGCTAAACGTTCGAAAACTCAAAATTAAATGAACGTAAATACCATTACCAAACAATGTAAACAAACCGTTAATGGCCCATGCTCTAGTACCGATATTAGCAGTTCCGGCGCTACGATCTTAATGTTGAATTCTTGTTGATGAAAATATTAAAAGTAATCATATGCTCAATTCGACAAAGAGCTCTGAACATAAATAAAATATTGATAAGAAACGATATTAAATAGATCATTAACCTAGCAATTAATTACTATTATGGAGGGTAGAAGTAAGGAGGACCATCTCATATTGGAAAACAGTCGCAAAAGTGTCCAGTTGTAAACTGCAAATTGCAGTTCCAAAACCCTCCAGAGTGGCGCCAGAATAGCAAGAGAGCATGAAATAGGAAGGTATTCCATGCCGCGCTGTTGCCAACTTTTGTAATTGGGATTTTGAAGTTTGAAAGCTAGGTTATGTAGTTTTTTTGAATGGGTGCTTTTATTGTCTTATTTATTAGTTTATTGAATTAGTTTATTTTTGAGTCACTGTATTTTCTTTCCATAGAACGCAGTTCGTCTTCCAAAATTTTTTCAAGATACCTACTAGTCCAAAAATGCCGCTCTTCTGTTTAAAATGTGTAAAACTGTAATCGACTCATCGTGATATTCAAATCGCCATAAAAGATGCGCATAACATTGAACCTAAATCTACAGAGTACGATGAATCTGTTGGTAAGAATTTGTTAATGAGGTAAATAAAAGTAAAAACGACTTCAATATGACAACAGCGCGTCATTTGAAATGTACCCACTTGCTATTGTGGCGCCACCAATTTGACGATTTTTGACGGACACTTTTTCATACACAGAGATGGTCCTCCTTACTTCTACCCTCCATAATTACTATATTGACATGACAGTTTCGCAATGACAATGACAAGTGACGACAGTGACAGTAACGATCACGGCCATGGAAATCTTAATATATATTTGTACTTCATATAGAATGTATCTATGGTCACGGCACTATTGCAAAACTAGTCCCATGGAATCACGGAATAATAAACTTACTCTTTCATAGAATTTTATATTTTGGGTGATTTGGTATGATTTTGTTTCTTGCCGACAAGTGTAGATAGAATCAAACTTCTCAATATCGAATAATAGTCGAATTGTACAGTTTTGTACAGATTTTTTGATTGTATTGCCTTGGTACAGTTTAATATTCAAATGTACAGCTTTCTGTACAATTGTACACCCTGGAACAACACTGGAGTGAAGCATAGCTAAAGCGGTTCGCTTTCAAGGCATGCAAGATATTTTACGCTTATCTAAACTTATTTTTTTTACGGTCAGACAGGCGTTGGCGCGCGGGGCCCCCCAATTCGCGGGCCCGTAGCATTTGCTACTCTTGCTACGTGGCTAATCCGGCACTGCCACAAAGAAGAGAACGGAGACTTATTTAAAAAATTTGAGAGTCCTAACCTATAATTTAGATTTTAGTCTTAGGGAAATGTCAGGTTTCGGTTCAAATGTGACTTGCGCAGTCACGATTGTTTGGTCAAATGACCAAACAATCGTCAATGCGCAAGTCTCGAACTACTACTACTAGGAGTACTAATCCCGTTCTAGACACGAAATATTTCCTTACCTGGTGAAGGGGCCCTTTTCCTCGGTGCCGGCGGATTCATCATTGCTGCGCGTTCATTGGCCGCCTTTCTTTCGGACACAATCACAGATGGGGAAACGTGACGACTCCGTCTGGACCGCGACCTTCCCCTTCTGCGTGAATGTGATCTAGATCTGGAGCGATAAGAACTGCGAGACGAAGTCGAATGAGTTGAACTACAAACAAAAATTGAAAAGGTGATAATAGTTATTTATGTACCAAGTGCGTTATATAGATCCTAACGCCCGGAGGGATGAATGTTGCCCGATGAGCGTTAGGATCTAGTAACGCACGTGGTGCATACAAGATTTTGTTTTTCGCGAAAAAACTATTTTATTATAATGAAAAATCAATTTTAAAATCGGTTCATTGCTCCTATACTTTCCATTTTCCTTGTCATAGTAGGCATGCCATTTGTTGATATTTCTACGTTTGTGAATATTTTTGTCATCATATTTAGTCAATGTCATTGCTGCTTTCTTTGTGTAGTCTTATAGAAATAATGGAAATGAAAATGAATTTACCCAAGAATATCATAGAAAATGCAGCCAAAGCTGCGAATAATTCATTGCCGGAGAAATCCAGACTCGTATACGACAAGGATTATGATGTACTTAATGAAAGGAAGTTGCTTCATTTCTCCTCGTACAATTAGCGGGCGTTATGATCCATTATATCCGCTCATTACGCCCTAGGGCATAACGAGTGTATTAGTAACAACCGTATCTAAGGTAAAATCAACAAATAATATACAAGTGAAAAATAAAAGTATATTAAACCCCGCACCAACTTACGAGAGCGAGCTGCGAAATAAAATCTTTAGAACATTATAATTCAAGATGTTATTTAATCACTGTTCAATTTTCAATCATTATTCATACACGTATGTACCGTTTTTGCCGTTAATCTGAATTCGTTAATCTCGATTGAATATTTCAACTATATTTCTTAAGCGCCAGCATTGGATTGGAAAATCTACTGGAACAGTTTGGCAACACCAGATATTCAATTTTCCGTTATATTTCTCTATGAAAATTGGTGATTTGGAGGTAATTAATTTGGTTTGAATTTGATCTTGTTGGGTATAAAGAAAATTCAAATAATTTAAATTATGTCTACAAAACGAGTTCCGAATTTCATTTGAAAAGAAAAAGAGTATTTAAAGCGACTCATTTGTAGAAAGTATGTAAGCATATTGGAAAATAACAAAATCGAATACTGAGCCCCTGGTCAGTTAAAACCTTCGGAAAAAAAGGACAACTGATCCAACCTATCAAAGCACTTGCTTCTTTCATAATTCATTCTAAAGATACCATGCCGGAGGAAACTGCAGAAGAAATATAAGTTAAATTTCTTCGCCATTACAGCTACCGTTGATGTACATATTGACACCATCACTACTGCATGATGAATTCTACTTATGCACGTTTCAGCTTCTATTTAGAGATGTTAAAAACCAGTATTTTTTAGTAACAGGTACGTTCCGTTCCAGTTACTAAGTCATACCTGTGACAGATACCTGTTCCATGAACGAGACGGACGATTCGCTCCCGCCTGACTCGTCTCGTACTTTTCTTTTCGGACTCGGAACCACAAAGATACTCTTTGGGTGCATTCGCGTTGGGCGCTTACACGCTTTAAGCGCTTATAAGCTTCGATCTCTGTGGTCGACTCGCGCTCACAAACGCTTAACACTAAGCGTAAGCTAACCTAACTTTTGTTGTCGATACTTAATAAATTTGTAGGGAAATGTTAAAGCACACTATTTGCGTGAACTATCGGGCTTTTGCCTACCTAAGCGTAAAGAGAAGATCTGACATTCACCTTTAGTGCTCAAAGCCAAAGCGTGAGCGTCTCTAAGCGCTAGTAGGCCAACACGAACGCCAATAATCTGTGCTTCTAAGCGTGAGCGCTTAAAGCGTGTAAGCGCCCAACGCGAATACACCCTTTGTCGGAACAGCGCGCCGCCGTGCCATGCGTACGCGTAGTATACTCAAGACGTTGTTGGACCGGAGCGGACCGACTACGTTAACGTCGTACGCACGCGGTTTCAATCGGCAATCGGCCACGCCCACTTCTCGTTCCCTCAAATATATACTCGTCTACGCCAGTAATCGAGTACGAGTCGTACCTGTTACAAGTTGTTATTAGTCCATACCTGTTCCAAGATACCTGTGACAGGTATTTCGTACCATCTCTACTTCTATTAACTTTGATTATTAAATATGTTTTTTCTACGAATGTCAATAAAAACCATCATTCTATGTTCAAAAGTAATTGCGGAACATAGTGCATTGCTTTATACCCATTTCATTGTGCTTCTATCACCATGGTGAGTGAACTACAAAGTTCACATTGTGCACGGGTATTTTAACAAAGGTGGCGTTAACCGCTGCCGCGTGTTTTTTGTGGAACGTCAGATTGACATTTTTTAAAATCTTAAAAGGAAAAATATTACTTACACCATTTTATGTAACAGTAACATTCGTAGAAAAAGTATAGTGTAAAACTCGCATGGAATGACCATTTCCTACTCGTATGATTTGCAGCACTCGCCGCCGCTCGTGCTGCAAACGTCATACTCGTAGGAAATGCATGTCATTCCATGCTCGTTGTACAATATACTATTCTAGTTGAAATCATCAATATTCTAATGAAATTTCATTTGAAACGGAAGAACCGAAAGTTCAAGGTATTGTCTCGAAAAAGCATTCTTGGGCCTTTTCTATTTGTTGTATTTGTAAATGATCTACCGACAATCTTTACTGATTCTACACGAGCACCATTGATGTATGCGGATGACTTAAACATATTAATAACTGCTAAAGACTTAAACTCTTCTGAGGAAATCTTTAGCAAGTCTATGGATGATATTAATGAATGGTGTGATCAAAATGGTTTGATTCTCAATAAGGATAAAACTGAATGTGTTTTTTTTGTAACCGATAGAAATAATAGGGTGTATCCTAAAGAACTATTGTACAATAATGTTAAGATCAATGTTAGTCAGTCTGTTAAATTTCTTGGTATACATATTGATAGTAGTTTGAAGTTTTATGCGCATATTGATTTTCTGAAGGGAAGACTAAATTCGGTAATATACTCCATGAATATGTTGGAAAAACAAATAGATACAGAAACATTAAAGATTGTATTTTTTTTCTAACTTCCACTCGCTTCTTAGTTATGGCATCATTTTCTGGGGGGGCGAGTCCGATGCTTCGACAGGTTTTTGTTTCCCAGAAGCGTGCAGTGAGGGTTATGCCAACAACACCGAGAATACTAGGACTGAGGACTCTGACGTCAGAGTGGCGTGACGTAAGCACAGCGAGGTATAACAACAACACCGAGAATACAAGGACTGAGGACTCTGACGTCAGAGTGGCGTGACGTAAGCACAGCGAGGTATAAGCGAATTCAGATTCACCGCTTAACCCTACTTTTTCAGTGTTTGTTTACTTCCTCACAGAAGCGACGTGGGTTTTTCTCCCTTGTTTTTTTTTTGTGATTTGTTGTAACATAATTAATTAGTGTGCTAATTTTGTGTAGTGGTAGTGGTGTGTCACCGAAACGAAATATTTATAATGTCATATAGTTGCTGTGTATCGGGATGCCGCGGTAACTATAAAAATGGACCAAAAGTACACCTTTTCCAACGGATGAAGTGATGTCTGCTAAATGGGTGGCAGCTATTCACCGGGAAAATTTTTCTCCATCGAAGTTCTCTAGGGTCTGTGAATTACATTTTGCCAAGGAAAATATAATCACTTGTTCTACTGCAACGGATTCCAGAACCGGCGAGTATATAACTGTTAGTTTAAAATTCCTAGACTAAAACACGATGCTGTGCCCACCAAACTCCCAACTTGTCCTTTTTATTCATCAAAAACAATTAAATTTCGCCTTAGTCGTGATGAAAAACTACGCGAATTAGAAAATAAAAGTTTTGCGAATGCAATTAGAAATAGTAAGATCGAATTTGAAGCTTGTGAAAAAAGATCTTCATATTATGATTTTGAACAGTTTCTTAATGTTTTAAACTCATTTCAACTGCCTAAAGGCTGGTTCAAAATAAATGATACTAGTAAAGTCACATTATTCAGATTGAAATATTCCCCCGGGCCTGTAATGATGTGTTCATTGTTCAATGATGAGTTCATTGTCGAACATAATTTCAACCTTATTAAAAGTTTCAGTCGCGGAAAATTGCTTTATCCCAAAGACGTTATCGTACGAATAGTTTTATATGCATACTTATATAATATTTAACAAAATTTTAGATGATTTCGAGGAAACTTTTTAAACAGTTCATAATAAACGGGCATTTCTTACTCAATATATATTGAAATTTCTCTCAGAAAACGACCATCTACATAATGATAGTAAATGTAATATTTATACAATTCATGAGATTGCAAAAATTGTGATTACCTGTACAGTAAATACACTCGTTAAAAATTACTGTGGAAAATTAAACGACCGATTGGCGTCATGCAAAATTCGCAAATTGAATACTTTGATTACATAAGTTTTGATAGTAGTGGTATTTGCTTTGAAATTTAGTTTTTCCATAATAAAATCGAATGGGGTACAAAGAAGGGCTCAGTTGACGACTGGTACCCTCTTTAAACAGAAAGCCCTTCAAAAATTTCAAAAAACCTATTGCTTTAGCGGTTCGCGTTATCCAACGCACAACGATGTGACTTCGGGTCTGCCTGCCTGTTGTGACGTCACTCGGCAGCCTCGAGTCCTTTATATTCTCGGTGTTGTTGGTTATGCTGGGCATGGGTTACAGAGATTCTTGCCGGGGTGTTTTTTAGGAAGAATGGGTTGTTGACTGCCTGTGGTATTTATATTTTCAAATCATTACTTTTCATGTATAGGAATATGGATTATTTTGAAGAATACCTGAATAAAAATAGAACACGAAGAATTGAACCCTTTCTGTATCCTGTGCATAGCCTTTCCCTCACTGAAACGGGAACACTTTATAATTGTATGAGACTATTTAACTTGTTTCCTAGGAGATTTAAGACTTTTGATCTAAAGTATAACAAATTTAGACAGAACATTCATGAATTTATTTTGGATATGGAGCCGTATGATGTTGGCGAATTTTCAGCTTTTTGTAAACGAATTTAATTATTGATTTTGACTTGTTTTCTTTATTGTATTGTTGCTATCTATGTAATGAAACAATTTCGGAAAATGAAGATATATTATTATTATTATAAAACCTACCTGCTAGATGAATAACTGGAACCGGAACTGTATGAACGCTTCCTTCCGCTTCTCTTCCCGGCTGGAGACTTCGATCTCATCCACGGATCCGACCATTCATCTGCTCTACCAGGTCTATCTTCCTTCTCCCTTTCGCGTTCGCGCTCTTTTTCTCGCTCTACCCGTTGCACTATAACTTCACGTTTTGGTTTTCTCTGTAAAACGGCGTATTTAATCGTACATTGTGAATAATACTGCATGCACATTTTGAGGCAGAATGGTCGTTATTAGAGGTAATACGATCGAAAAGTATGAAATTCATTGTCAAACTTAATCAAGTACATATTTAACTTCGTATTGACCCATAAGTGTAAGTAATTATTTTGTAAACGTACAAATTTTCTCTCATTCATTGGTTGTAAATAGGGATACATTTCATTGAATCTTCTGCATGTTCTTGCTATTATTTGGTCACATTGACCATGTACAATAAATAACTTCATCAAAACTTCATGAGAATAGTTATTGCCTTCCATTTTGATTGTTTTCAAATCAAATTTTCATTAATGAACGCGAGAACGTTTTATTGTTGATGCAATAATTGTCAAATTTCCATAATGACATATTTCTTGACATTTCATAGCTACCTAATACAAAATATGGCAAAATAATCCGATTTTTATAGAAACTATGATTAGGTCATTTGAAAGAAATTTCAATTTTCTTTCGAGATATTCAATAATATACAGGGTATTACATTTGAAAAAATGCACTTTTTACCATTTTTGTATTTATCGTTAAAATCGCAAATTTTGAAGGGCCCTGTATAATGGAGAACAAATTCCTTTGAATGTTACTAATACGTCGGAACTTGGTAAACTATACCGAATCCAAATACCTCAGTAATGAACATTTAATTGAAGCTATGTTTTGCACAAAAAAATAAGGAAACCATTTAATTTCTCGAAAACCTCTGGAGATAGGTATAGGGAAGTATCATAGAAAAACAATTGGAAAATGGTAGAGAAGCAAAAAATGGAATAATATATAGGGTGTCTCATTTGAAATTTCACAGTTGTTGCTACTTTTTAGTATAAGCGGCAACGCCGCAGCGCCACTATTAATTTAGATCGATAGAGCAAATTCAATTACCCATGAAACCAAATTTACAGAATAATTCCATGTGTATATATATATATGTGTGTGTGTATGTGTGTATATAAGAAAATAAGATCGCGTATCAACTAAATTACTAAAATAAAGCCACTTGGCCGATTAAACACTAGTAACTAGTATAAATATCACCTCGTGGCTTTGGTATACCGTACTAGAGAGATATCGGTAAAACGAATAGCGCCTGTGAACGTTATTAACGTCCTGCGGTATTGGTTTTACGTCAAGCGGTATTTTAGTTTTATTTAACAGTTATCGGCAGCGTTGTTTTACCGTGCCCTAATTCACAGAACCAGCGCTATTCGAAAATGTGACTTAACCTTTTAACCTAGCTTTATGCTTTATTGTTATTGTGTCTTTTGTTTGTTTTTAATTGAATTTTGAGTGGGTTTGCCTTAGCCATATCTGAGGTTTTTTTTTTGAATTATTATTGTCCCAATAAAAGACGAAAATTATAATTGTTATATAGATTCATTTTATTTTCAATCCTTTTTCCTAACTTCCACTAGAATCTCTGCAATGGATGAAGATCTTGAAGTGATAATTATTGATGGTGAAAATGATTAAGACATTGAAGCCGCTATTTTGATGAACATTATAAGGGATCAACAAGATATTGATGCCCAACAGCGTTTTTCGTTAGACGAAGTTCCAGGTGAAGACTGTAAATTTTTGATCAGGTTTGAGAAAGATGATATTTACAGATTGTATCATGCTCTACAGATTCCAGAGTTCGTATTTTATTAATTTACCAATACATAAAAATCAAAGGAATTAAAACAGTCGTACGTTTATATTGGTAGTAAGTACAAAAAAACAACAAAGTTACATAACCTGTAACTTGGACGTTGCGTTAAGAATCGAATCGCGCATAGGTTAAATGTCAAAATACGTATGCTCTAATACTGATTTGATAATAATTCATTAGAGAGTTATTGGAAACCTGAATTTACTGTGTTGCAGTATTTGTGCTGACCTTATATAAATAGTGCTCGACCTCAAAATATACTTAAAATTTAGAGTTATTGAAACCACAGATCAACAACCTTATGAGGTAACGTTATAATGACAGGTGGTAGGTACTTTGTCTTACTTTATCAAAGGATAGAACATAGAACATAGATAGAAGCCGAAAAAGAGAGGTTATGACATGTAAATCATGAAATAAGGTCTGGATAGTGCCTTGCAGTAACCGCGCACAAATAACGACAAGCAGTAACATTAATAATGCCTCCCTTATTTTAAACATCAACTGCGCCTGCGTATATGTCAATATAAGGTCGGCACTATTACTGCTTAACTTTATAAAAGTTCCAATAACTCTCTATTGTTCGTTAGTATTGCTACAAATTTAAGAGACAAATCTCTTGGTCTGTTAAAGCGGAATTATAAGAAAATTTTACTACAAAATACTGGTTTATGTTTAGTTGTAAAACTAATCTAGTATTGATCAGTGGGTATTAATTTTTGTTATGTGATTTTAGTAAATTTTTTACCTGTCAATGTTTTGTGAAAATTGTTTATGTAAGTATCGTATTAATGTATTCAAATAATCATTAAATTAGTGTGGCGTAACTTATGGCCTCTGAGTGCGCCGAACGGAAATATATTTAAAAACCGTTTGGATCGGAACCTTCTGACCAGTGTCAACACACTGGCGCACAACATGTATTTGAAAAGCTACCCTGACAGCATCAGACTCACTCATCTGTTTTTTCCGCCCTCTGTTGCTAAACTGAATATATTTATGATCGAATCAAGAATTGGTAAATGTATGTGTCCTATAACATTACTTAAAACTTTCTGGTAATAAATGAACGAACAAAACTTAGTGCGTGTGATTTGCAAGCTTTGTCTGTCCAGCGAGAGTTGGACGCATGACATCGATCGGGAACAGTGTTGCCAGACGTAATAAATAATATAGATGAACAGTTTCAAAGGCTGTTGGTCGGGATGATTATTAAAAAAACCAATTCAATGATTTGCCGACGTTTCGTTTATTTTTATAAACTTTCTCAGGGCTCTATGAAATAAACATAAAAATGGCAATACTATATAAAATATAGTAATTTAAAAACACAATTGGAAAATTTATATAACTACGGACAGTGTACATTGACTTATGACTTTACAAACATTCATGGATAGTGAGAGAAAAAAAAACACAATAAATGATCAAGATATAAACAGATAGTTAGTACATTAACTTACATCATTAGTTGGCTTTTTCCGTCAGAATGTAACGTAAACTTATCATGAATAAAGTAGAGAACATAGCAACAAACAATACTTTCGATGATCGGCGAAAACTGATTGAAAGAGATTCGTACGAAGGTTGGTGCGACAGATGTTAGACGAGTTATTTATTATTGTTATGTGTTTTTCCTCTTCTTTGTCGGTATTTTTGAGATCAAGTAGTAATATGCTACGTTTAAATTTTCAATCAGTTCTTCGATTAATTGTTAGTGGTTCTTCTTTTATGGAAAACATTTCATGTAGTAAACGTTTTTTTAAAATTGTCTTGTTTCCTTATTATTTTTACGTCGTTTAGTTCAAAACTATGCATCTCTTGCAAAGAATGTTCAGCTAATGCTGTGTTGTTTTCTTTTCTTTTTAAAGGATTATGAATATTGATTATATCTCTCTTATGTTCTTGTATTCTTAATTTTAAGTAACGACCTGTTTGTCCTATGTAAACTTTCGAACAGTCAGTGCATGGGATTCTGTAAATGACGTTGGAGGTCAATTCTTTTGGAGTTCTTTCTTTTAATTTTGAATAAAATTGTTTTACTGTATTTTCTGGTTTTGAGGTAATTAGTGTTTTTTATGTTTTTAATATTCCTGCAATTCTCTCAGAAAGTTGTGTAATGTAGGGAATCTTATAATATTTGACGTCATTCTTGACTCTGTTTTCTGCAGGAATAGATTCAATGAAGTTTATAAAAATAAACGAAACGTCGGCAAATCATTGAATTGGTTTTTTTAATAATCATCCCGACCAACAACCTTTGAAACTGTTCATCTATATATACTACATTGGTCGTTATCTCCACATATATGTAATAAATAATCTTAAATCTAATTAACTGACCCAATTTTCAACAAAGTCGAGATATAGGGGTTATTTCGGCGACTGTCAATCGTGACAGCAGGTAGAGAGGGTCCAACAACAATGCAAAGTTTGAAACAGAATAACAACTTCACATTAAATCCAACTTATTTTCATTACTGGGAATGTTAATTTTTCTTGAGGGATTCATACGATTCGATAAGTAATCGACGGAATATTTGTCGAAATTAATGATCCGGTCACTATCATCATATAACTACTCTTTCAGAAATTTACTTACGAGAGATAGGAATTTGACAGTTTTATTTATTTGGGTAGGCAGCATTGGGTCTTTATTTACGCATTTCGATATGTGGTGTATTCTCCGACAAATTCATAATGAAATCTGGTGTCCTTCAGGGTTCACCTCTGTCATCACTTTTGTTCCTCTTGTTTATCAACGACATAGGATATGTCATAAGGTTCAGTTCTTTCTTACTTTTCGCAGATGATTTAAAAATATTTAGACAAATATCTGAGGTCGACGATTGTGAACTTCTTCAACTCGATGTCAATGCAATAATGAACTGGTGCTCAGACAATGAAATGGAGTTAAACATAGAGAAGTGCCAAGTGATGAGGTTCGGAAGAGTAAAGTCACCATATTCTTTCCATTACCATTTGAACCAACGAATTTTGAGGGACGCGAGTGTTCTTAGGGACTTAGGGGTGTACTTCGACCCGAAACTGGATTTTATTGCTCACATACAATTCATTACTAATAAAGCTTTTAAGATGCTTGGTTTCATAAAAAGATCGATGTGTCATTTCAACAATTTAGATGCAATTAAGTCAGTTTATTGCGCAAACGTGAGAAGTGTGTGTGAGTACGCATCCGTGGTATGGTCACCGGTTTACTATGTTCATAAACATAATATCGAGAGAGTTCAGAGAAAATTCTTGAAATGGGTTGCATTCAAGCAAGGATTTCCAACCTCGTTTCAAAATTACTATTTGATCCAAGAGCAAATGAGTTTGAGGTCTTTGGAATCACGGAGGGAAAACTTTGACGTGATGCTAATTTTCAAATTGATAAACAACTTTACTGACAGTAAATATTTGTTAGCTAAAATAAGCCTTAATTGCAGGTCCGCATTATTGAGATCTAGAGAAATTTTCAAGTTAAGTTTTGCTCCAACTAATTATTTTATGAACAGCCCCTTAATTAGATCTCAAAGACTTGCGAATGAATGCGAAGTTGATCTTTTTGCGGTCTCAATTTTTTCCCGTAAGAAATATTTCGAGTCGCAACCGATAAGCAGATAGTTAGGAGCAGGCTCGTTTTTGCAGGTGCTTATGAAATTGTCGGTTTAATTTATAAAGGAATTAGATTATGAATGTTGTTTCATGTTTTTTTTTTGTATTTTTAAATTGAAATTTGGAATATTATTTTTTTATATCTTTGAATTTACTTAGTTTAATAATGTAAAATGGCAGGTCCGTTTGATTAAATAAATAAATAAAATAAATGACTGTCACGTGAACGTCAATTCTGGCCGGACAAACTATCAGAAAAGTTGCTTGAAATTATAAACGTATCAGCGATGAGTAAAGTCAATAACATGCGCTGCCTTATTTTTGAAATTCATTAATGCTGGATTCGATAACACATCAATTATTTGGAAGTAAATGAGACATAACTATAAAAGAATAATCTGTTGAAGGTATATATTCTTGCAAATAAAAACTTAATATATTTTTAAGTTAGATGAAAAGACTGATACGAGAACTAGGCGTCGATAAATTAATTTTAACTCATACATTTTCTTCATGATTGAATCTATAGGTAAATTGGTACATTTTCTGAAATGGGGTTCACTTACTTTGCCACCAGTTTCCTCTTCATATTTGTTATTATAGTAATCTGGCATTTTGTGTGTAGGAAGTTCCCTGTAAGGTGGACGAACTCTTTCTCTAGGGGCTACATATTCGGCTTCATAAACGACCTGTCTTCTGTTGAAATACTCTTCAGGCGGAGGTCTTGCAGGAGCGGGAAATTCCACTGGTGGGTGCCTACTGACATACCTGCTAAATAAAATATTTTCAAAACATTTCAAAATTTATGTTACAATTTTATTTGATATAAAACAGTTGATACTTCTTCAAATTAATTATTACCTTGGTTCAGGGGAAGGTACCCTTCCGTAATAACCGTTTTCTTTGTCAAACTCCTCTTGTGCTAGGCTCAAATTCATTTTCTTCTCTTCGAAGTCGATGTCTTGTTCTTTTCTCTTCATTGATTTCCTCAGCATCTCTTTGGCCGTTCTGAGACCTCTTTCCCAAGCAGATTCCGCGGGCGCTGGTTCTGGCCTACCAACGAATCTGTCAGTTCCAGCAAATTCACCTGGTACTAAGGGACGGATCATTTCGAACATGGTGTAATTTCCTGAAAGTCATAATGATTATTACAAGAAAAATATATTGAATAAAAAGATGCTCACTCATCTTTGTATTTCATATCAATTAAAATTTAAAATTTAAACAATTGTCTATAATATTATAATTATTTATATATATATATATATATATATATATATATATATATATATATATATATATATATATATAGATAATAAGATAGATAATCTTTATTTGTCCAGTTATACAAATAAATGTGTAGGACATGTCAATGTTAAAAATATAAAAACCTATAAATATATACAATTAATATTCTAACAAGTAAATATAAAAAACATTTTGTCAAACAAACATACATATTATCATATCATCAACCTAACCCAAATCACAAATAGCAGCAGGTACATATTATCACAGTTTTATCGAAGAAAAATCACTATCTAGGAACTCTTGAAGGGTGTAAAATGCAACTAAAAAGTTTTTGAGTTTCTCTTTCAGCTTATTCTCTGAAAGATTACGTAGATTGATTGGAAGTTTATTCCAAATTTTTTTAGTTAAGAAATCTACATTTTTTTGTATGTAGGTATATTTAGTTTTATTTTGTTGTAAGTTTTGTTTATGTCTTGTATTATATTGATGATCCAATAAATTATCTTCGAATAAATCTGAATTTTTCTTTACAAACAAAACACATTCCAAAATGTAGATAGAAACCAAAGTCAGAATCTTATATTTTAAAAAGATTGGTTTACAGCTCTCTCTTGGTTTCAGACCAAAAATTGACCTTATGCATCTCTTCTGCAGAATAAAAATTCTACCAGCCTCCACCGACCCCCCCAGAAAATAATGCCGTAAGAAATTCTCGCCTGCATATATGCATGATATGCAATCATTGCAGTTTTATGGTCCACGCTCATTGACAATACTCTCAGGGCGAAAATGTACTTAGAAAGGCTTTTTGAGAGATCAGCAATGTGCACTCTCCAGTCGAGCCTGCTGTCAACCCTGACACCCAAGAATGAAACGTGTTGCTGTGCCCTGAGAATTTTAGACTTATATGTTAGACTAAACTCTTCGCCCTGTTGACCGAAAGATATGATCTGAGTCTTTTCCACATTAAGCATCAGATTGTTTTGCTTGAACCATTCTTCCAGAATGCTCAATGTCTCCCCTACACTAACCTCACACTCCACTCCAGACATCTCACTAAAGATGACAGAAGTGTCATCAGCATAAAGAACCATATCCTGAGATACTATTTTAGGAAGCTCATTTACATATATAATATAGAGTAGTGGCCCCAGTATAGAGGCCTGTGGCACACCTCTAATGATCTTCTCTGGTTCGGATCTGATTAATGACCCTCTGCCATCAAGCTCAACGGCACACTGAATACGAGCAGCAAGGTAACATTGCATAACACTCAGACTAATCCCTCTAATTCCGTATGTTTCAAGCTTGTTACTAAGGATTTGATGGTCTACCGAGTCGAAAGCCTTAGATAAATCAATACAGAGTGCTGATGTATGCTTTTGATTGTTTAATGACTCCAGTATAGTAGCCATTGCCTGATATATTGCCCTTGTAGTGCTCCTCCCCTTTCGAAACCCATTTTGAACATTTGACAGAACAGAACACTCTTCAAAAAATTTTGTCAATCTATTATTCATAATTTTCTCCACCACCTTATTCACATTAGATAAGAGTGAGACGGGTCTATAATTTTTAAAACCTTTTTTATCCCCTTTTTTATATATTGGTTTTATATAGGCAGTTTTATGCTTCGCTGGATAAGCACCAGTACAAAAGGCCAAATTTATATATATATATATATATATATATATATATATATATATATATATATATATATATATATATATATATATATATATACATATTTTGCACATTGAAAAAAATTTTTTTTTAAATAGGAAACCCTTATTTTTTCAATGACTTCATATTTAGCACCAAAAGTAAGCTACTTTCAACTTAATTGGCTATTTCTAAGCCTAACTGTTTTATTTAAAAAATTAAACAGTTTTCAATATTCAATTGATTTATTTTTTAAGTGACTGAAAATTACTAAGTTGGCCCTGTCCTCCTAACGCCAAGGTCTGGAACCATGGTGATAGTTAGTTTTGAAATAATGGCGGCACTCGTAAATTACACAAATTTAGATTTTGGCTCTTGCACCATATATTATTAAACTAAGTTTAATGGTAAACCTTGTTTAATTTTGACATTTTTGCTTGCACCAAAATATAAACGGCGTTTAAGACGCCCTAAACTCCGCATAAATTAAACGCCCAATTTTCGGCGTTTAATTTGAAGTTTAAGTAAATTTTGAGGTTATTTGTAGAAGAAATGGTTTATTTTTCCTTAAAAATTTAATTTTTGCCGGCGGAAACTCGAATTTTTGTTTAAAATGTTTTATGAAGAGTTTGATATCTATAACAACAACTTGAACGTTCTAGAATTCCTGGAATATTGTAGCCTGTAACAGTAGACACATATTTATTTCAAAAATGTTTGCTTGGAAATCGTCAAGCTATGCAAAAGTATTGGTATCCGATTATATTGTATTATTGTTATAGATTTTCTTGTTCAATCAACAATAATCATCTTATAGGTATTTTGCCAGTTATTCTCTCTAGGTGGTAAAAAATATGGCCTGCAAAACTGAAGGCATGAATTTATAGTTTATGTATACTAATGAACAATGCACTCGTTCAACTCATAAATGCAAATTTACTCTCCATAATTAAAAATACACACAAAAAAATGTATTAATATGTCACGGGTAGAGTACCCATTAAACATATCTAACTTTGTAGGAATGACAGCTTGTCCCCCATGGATCAGCTACTTTTAACATTAAAATTGTATGCCCATGGAGGACATTTGCACAGTATTGCTCAATTTGTTGGAGTTCATACATCCACAGTTTCCCTCTCTATCTGGAAAATATCAGTGTGGTCGTGTGGTCCCCTTTTCCTTTTATTATTATGTTCTATTTTATGCATATTTAATACAAATCACAAAAAAAACAACTTCTTAACTATTAAAACTAGGTTAGAAAAGTAGAAAAATAAATTCTGTTTTTTCTTTTTACTTCATGTACATCGCTGTTTCATCCAAAATAATACCTAAACGCAGTTTAGCAATGGGTCGGTTATAATTCTTTGGTGCAACGACCAGAAAAATAAACGTAGTTTAAAAATTAAACCAAGTTTAGTTAAACGACGTTTCATAAAAAAACGGTGCAAGAGCCTGTAAATCTTTATTTATTTATTATCTATGGTGGATGTAACAATAGTATTGACCAGAACATGTCATATATTTGATCTTTAATATCCTGAAAAACTGAAGCCACAAAGAAACAAAAATTAAACTGGCTGTTTGTTATTAATGAAGCTGACTATATCCCTATTTATTATCGTGTTTCAGGTTTTGCACCGACTTCAAACAGATCGATAGGTATAGCATATAACAATTTATATCATTTTTTTTCTGAAAGTTTGTTTAATTCATCTGAAATTTTTCAATAAATTTTTGTATTCATTAATCTAACACAAACGAAAACAATACAATATGATCTCACCTTTATCTGTGACACCAGGATGTAGAAACCTACAACTAGCTCCCCATGTACACTGGCCTCTCGAGAAAAACCGACAAACAGGCCTAGGTTCTGTCTCTTCTGGTCTAACATCATCCTCATCAGATACCTCTCCTTCTTCCAAATCTTCTTTCTTTTTCTCTTCCTTGACCTTGTCTTCTTTATCTGCTTCCATTTCTCCATCTTCTAGGGGTTCAGCCTGGGATTCTTTATCTCTCTCATCATCTTTCTTTTTGGGTTCTTCTATTTCACCACATTCTCCATCTTCTGCTTCAAAGTCCAGTTGCTCCTCACCTTCTTCAGTTTCATTTTTATGTGGTTTGTCTGAAATCTGTGAACAGATAAAATGATATATAGTCTGTCCAGTCTAAGTTGGCGTGTACGTCACAGTCATGCGCAAATAACGACGCAAGGCTGCCTACCAAAATAAATAAAATTCGAAATGGTCAAAATTCATATCTGTCGTAAGTAATTTTCTGAAAAAGTAGTTATATGGTGATAGTGACCGGATCATCCATTTCGACAAATATTCTGTTCTTAACATATCAAATCGTATGTATTTCTCAAGAAAAATTAACATTCCGAGTAATGAAAATAAGTTGAATGTTTGTTAAGTTGTCATTTAATTGAAAAATTTGCAATGTTGTCGGACCCTCTCGACCAATGCCGGTAATCGGCATTTCACGTTTGACAGTCGCCGAGTAACCTAGAAGATTTTGTAAATAAGTTTGATTTATCGATCGATGAATATGGATTCCATATAGATAGACACTTCTGGTAGGGAATAATGGTCAATTTGAATTTACCGCTAAAAATCCCCGCTATGTCAAACATGCAAGATATCTCATCTTGTTGAGAATTGGGTTAGCTATTTAGATTTAAAATTATCTATTATGTCTGGCAACAGTGTTCACGATCGACGTCGGTGACGTACACGCCAACGGTCGCTGGACAGACTATATCAACAAATCAAATGATTCATCAATCGTTGCATTTTTCCAGTTGATATGAAGCAAATACTCACTCTTTGAACTTCTAGTTCAGTATTTCTTTGATCTTTTTCATGATCGTTGCTCTCCTCAAGTGTTTGACTGTGTGTTATTTCCCCTTCGTCTTCAGACTGACCACCAATGGAATCTTCAAGATCAGAAACATCCGATAAATCTTCATGTGATATATTGATTTCAGGAGCAGGAACTTTCACAGGTTCTCTTGATGTTTGCTTTTCATTTTCAGAATGCTTCTCTTCTTCAGATTCAATATCACCTTCGAGAATAAATTTATATCTTTAATAGCCAAAATAAATCTAGCATTTAGATTAGATAGTAATCCATATACAAGGAAAATTCATACAACAGTTAAATAATCTGCTCTCTCAATTTAAGGTTATCTTCCAAATTTATTGCTTGAGTGAATAAATACTTGAGCACACCATCAAATCATAAATCTAACATCATTTCTAATAAACAATATGGCTTTTTAAAAAATAAAAGTATGAAAGACGCATTAAATTTCATAATCGATAAAATTTTGCTTAAACTTGATAAAAGTAGTCCAATAGCTATCACTTTTTTAGACCTTGCCAAAGCTTTTGATACCGTAAATCACGAAATCTTGCTAAAAAAATTATATAACTACGGAATCAGAGGAAATGCTTATACTTTGATTTCTAGTTACTTGAGAGGAAGGCTGCAGAGGGTCAGAATAAATGGAAATTACAGTGACTTTGAGGAGGTGAATGTGGGTGTTCCCCAGGGAACAATCCTGGGACCACTCTTATTCATACTCTATGTTAATGATCTGCTCATGAATACGCCTGAGGGCCAGATTGTCTCATATGCTGATGATACAGCAGTCATAACTGAGGAATCAGATTGGAAAAAAGTAGAGGAAAAAATTAACTTTCAACTACAAGAAATATCAGATTGGCTTGCTTTAAATAAATTGTCGTTGAATATTGATAAAACTGTTTTTGTAACTTTTGGAAATTATTGTGATAGTGTACCTGAAAGATTGCGCGTTAAAATAAGTAATCAAGAAGTTAAGAGAGTTGAAAGTTGTAAATATCTGGGTCTAATAGTAGACTATAGGTTGAGTTGGAATTTGCATGTTAACTATATATTAAACAAAACAAAATATTTGGTTTTTATATTTTTTAAGTTATCAAAAATAATGCAACATAAGACGTTAATGATAATCTATTACGCTTTATTTAATAGTGTGCTCAACTATGGTATAATAGCTTGGGGTGGAGCTTATTCCACGCAAATCTCTTTGCTGCAAAGAAGGCATAATAGAATTTTGAAAATAATCAACAAAAAAAACTTCATATATGACAATCAACCTTGCACAATACAACAACAATTTTCACTTGAATCTCTACTATATCATTATGTAACTTTATCAGAATTATGTTCAAAATCAACAAGTGCAACTAGAAATAAATCTATACAATTGCCAAAAAGAACATTAAAAATAAGTAAAAAAAGATCTTATATCAAAGCTACCCTAGTCTTTAATGCATTACCTAATGAACTAAAAAATATTGAAAATAAAATTAAAAGAAAAAAGCAGCTAAAAGAATATATTAGACGTAATAATATTTAATTGTGTATCAGGTGACGACTGTGATACAAACTAAAGAAGATTTTTAGAAAATATTTAAAGCCTAGTTTTTTAAGTTACTTAGAGTTAATTATATTAGTTTTTAGTTTAGTTTTAATTACCGGCTTCGCACACAGGTAACTTTGATTACCTCTGTGAAGATATACTATTTATATTAGTCTTTAAGCTATGTTGTATATTTATTTTTTTTATAAAAAACTGATAATAAATACAATACAATACCAGTGTTATGCTCAGAGATGTCATAATAAACATAATTCCACTTTTTCAAAATTGGGACAAGTAACTTAATTTAAGATTATATAGTTTATTAGAAGTATATCATGAAATTATGAATTACTATTTTTGAAAAAATAGCCAGACATCTGGACATTCACATTTAGTGAAGGTAATCTTGCACGTACATTTAATCAAAATCGAATTATAAACAAGTGTAGTAAATTATTCACTAACCAATACAATACAAAAGCACCCCTACCAATAGGGATTATTAAAAACACACCAGTGCTTACCATCAGATATTTCTTCTGGCTGAACATCTGCATTACTGGAAATATTTTTCCTATTGCTGGATTCAACTGTAGAAGAACTTGAATCTGTAGAGTTACCATTATCAGATTTTCTTCTTTCAGAAATTTTAGAAGACCTTCCAGAAATCTTTGAAGATGTAACAGAAGCTTTAGAAGAACGTCCAGAGCGCATAAACATATGGTCCACTGAAGACTTTGACTTTCTTGAACTTTTACTGCTTCCTGATTTCACAGAACTTCTGTCTGGACTTTTGTGATCAGGTAAACTATCTGGAGAGCTTGAACGTGATGAAATATCAGAGTTACCAGATGAAGGAGACTGTGGACCTTCATTCCTAGCAGAGCACCTTTCATCTTGATCTAAACCTGAACTTGGAGACCTAGGCTTATCAATGTCTCGAGAATTTTGTCTATCATAATTATTTATAGAAGGGGACCTCACTCGCCTACTGTCATTAGAAATTGCATATTTACTTTTCGGTGCTTTATCATCAAAGTATAAATTCCTTTCTGAAGATCTTGATGGACTATTTGACTGGGACTTCAGATTACTATTGTGTGAACGAGGGGAGTGATTTCTACTAGATGCAGACTTTGGAGACTGAGGTCTACTCTGAGAACCTGATCTTTCACTTCCAGAAGCTGAATGAGGTCTTCCATCATCTGGAGAACTTGAACGACTTGACTGACCACTTCTATTACTTTCAGGAGAACAAGATCTACTAGGTGATCTAGATCTAGAGCCAGCTGTCTTAGGAGACCTAGTTGGACTTTCATTATCTGATGAACTTCTCGAGTCATCCGAATCCATATTTTCGTGTCTGGGAACTATAAAAATAAAATTATTTATAAATAATATTTTCAATTTTATCAATCATCATTTATATGTAAACACGACACTTCTCGTTTCAATAACTTGGGGACCGGAGTTTGTTGTTACTTTTGATCTTACCTTCGATCCGAGATCAGCAGCTTCAATATTACCATAAGACCACTTCGTGTTAATACTTCGGACTTCATTACAATTATTTTGGTACTCAACTGACTTATTTTGACTTCAAACTTATACATTCACAACACGAACTACTTAAAGTCTTCGCGTACTTGTACTCAATACTATTAACGTTGTACTTTCAGTCGGCAACAAACTAAACTGACTGCATAGATCAAAACACAAATCTTGGGAGGAACAGTTTAATTTCAACACTTCAATTTTCGCGGACTTGTAATCTTACCTTGCTTTTATATGGTTATTCCTTGCAGAGAACACGAAGAAATGAGTCACTACAAAAATTTCAATTTCTTTTTGTATTCCATCTACTTTAGTGTATTTTTACAGTCGCTGCTAATATTTCAGTTCTCTAAATGGCGTCAGTCTCGATATTCAGCACCACTGCACCACAGAACATTTCTTTAATATGTTCTGCAATATCTATGATGAACACATGCAAATATTCGATATTTCGTTCTCTACCTTCCACAGAGTTTGGTCTTGCTCGGATAAGCATATTAGTATAAGTTATGTTTGCATATATAGTTGGAATATGGAGAGGTTTTCAGTTCGATCTCTATTTATGTTGATTTTTTCGCAGTACTGCACGACAAGTTCAATCCATACTACAATCTCCCTTTATTTTTGATAACAATTTAAAAGAAGTTACTTGATTTGGTTTTATTCAACAATATAAGAAAGAACTAATTTTTCCTCAAGCAAGTGTACGAAAGCATAGAGTAGCATGAAATCCGACTTGCAACTCGAATTTCTGTTAAATTCTCATTTAAAACTTGTAATTTAGCGGATTTTTGAACTATATATCGCAACTGTATTAATTTCCGACATTAATCTCGGAACTTCACTACTTCAATCAAAAAATTTTGTTCTAGTAATTTTATTTGAACTACAAGATTAGTTTTTGGATGTTGGTGCAATCGTCCACCATGCTTCTTCCATCATTTTATTAAAATTTATAACAAACTCATACATAAGAAAGGAAAAAACTACTGCATTAGGAAAGCAGGTTTTCATATCGTACCCAGTTTGAAAAATCTATTTATTCAATCAAGATTTTCGTTCAAATTCAAACCAGCTTTTCGTCTATTTAAATTTCAACCCATTGCGCAGTTTATCGTGTAAAGAAGATTTATTTCCTCACCGGTGGCTCAACCCCCTAACCTATTCTCACCAAAACTAGTGTAGGGTAGGACACGGACACGACATGAAAAAGAGTTTGTAAGAGTAACCTCTTTTTTGTGTTGAGCTTGAGCCAGTACAATGACAATATCCTACTTCAAATGAGGCGAGGCATACTGACTGATGCTGACGAGACGTTTGAAGTTACGATTAGAAATATGAGATTTGATTTTATTGCCTGATTGATGTCATATTATTAATAACCCGTATCGCAAAGATAGATTATTATAGTAAGAAGTGTTTGTAAGTAGGTAAATAAAAATACAAACAAATGTATTTTAACAGTTTTTTATTATTACTCGAGACTCGAAACGCAGTGTAGAATGAAGCTGTGAAGGGGGAAACTGATTGAAAACGAAAGAACGAACGCTTAAGGTATACGCGCACTTATCGGAAGCGTCGCGAAGAAAAATGTGGGTTATTCGCCCGCCCGAGTAGTTTACATTAGTTTTTTAATGGCAACCCGCGCACTACGGCGTCGCGTCAGTCGACGCGCGAATTCTCTTCGGACCAACTAGAGAGTCATTTTTCTTGACGCTTCGCCTAAATGCGCGGTGACAGGCGTCGAGAAGATTCAAATATTTCTTGATTCTTATCTTATTTTTCAGTTTGTAGTTCAAAAACTTTTTCCTCTGACATACATAAATATTTGAAAATTCTTCATCTTGTATAAGATCATTAAAAAAATGATGAAATTAACCGTAAGTGTCTCTATTTTGATTTATATTAGGAACCCAGCATTTCTTCTTGTTTTTTCTTCTTCTTCCATAGTGACAATTAAACTTAATACAAGAAGATCCTCTTCTGACGAACTGATCATCGTACTGTAGGGATCAGGATGCCGATGATAAATGAAAATTGCAATACTTAAAAACGAACTTTATTTCTTATATCATCACAACATGTGTGTACTCTCTCCAAAAAAAACATAACCATCATCCCCTCAATCTTCCCCCAAAAAATGACAATTGACATTCCAAGGCGTTATCCCCTTCCGCTAAGAATGTAATGTATTGCCAACCCACGGTTTGCTACAAACCGTGTTGCCAACCGATGAGACTGCATACTATCCCAGGCCGGCTTTGTACTAACTACGAACAAGACCAAGACCACAGATATATGACTACATTACCTCATAAGACAACTTACTGCGTTCTTTCAAATGCTGAAATAAATGAAATTCTCGCCGAGCCGTTTGAGAAGTGACGCGACGCTTCGGTCAGGTGCGCGGACGTCAGCTAAATGACGCTTCGTCTCGCGACGCTTCCGATAAGTGCGCGTGAACCTTTTAACTGATCTATCTGATTTTATTTACATAAATAAGTTCAGTACGAAAGAACACTAGTGATGTAATTTATTGCATGCGTATCGCTCCTTCTTTGTCTTCATCCTATAATTTTACGGAGACGGAGTAACACGACTTCGCAACATAAAATTTGAAGCAGTACAATTTAAAATGAGGAACCGCTCTTACATTTTGACGTCATGTACGGGACAAATGTACCGCCTCTTGTATGTCCTACTCAACACTAACCAAACCCATCCAAGATGACATAAAAAACTATCTACCTACCAAGTTTCAAACCGATTGCTCCAAAATTGTGCCGTCTATATAGTAAACAAGATTTATTTCCTCCCTCGGGGGGCCACTCCCCAACCAATTTATACCAAAAGCAATTCCATCCAAGATATCATACAAAACTGCCTACTTACAAACTTTCAACCCGATTGCTCCAAAATTGTCTCCCTTTATCGTGTAAACAACTTTAAAATACAGTTGTTTACAGTTTCAACCTAAGACAACGGTGATTTCCATTTTCATTATTTGATGAAACAAGAACGTCGAAGGACAAGAGTTAGTTAGATTTCGGGGAAACATCTCATTTTTAGAAAACATTTGCACATTATCATCATCATCTTCCTCTACGTCTGTGAGTATAACGCTTTCTAAAGGTAAATCCTCCAAAAAAATATTTTGCAGCTCTATAATACGAATAGTAGGTTTGAAACAGACAGACAGTTGTAGGAAAGGATTTAAAACATTAAAGATACTTACCGTTCCAGTCATTTACTTGCTAGCATGTGCGATATATGTCATAGAGAACTTGAAAAAGTTTCCAACGAATGATATCACACATGGATACAACACAAGAAATCATGAATAACTGAGAATACCATAACATAGGTTAAAAAAGTCGCAAGGAGTGGACTATTGGGGTCCAAATATCAATTACAGGCTTCCATCTAACATCAAAGCGGTACAAAACAGCTCTTTCAAGAGAAAACTTAAAGAATTTCTGCTACAACGCATAATTTTATATAATTTGTCCGAATTTTTGTAGGACAGTATCTTTGTTTTGTTTGATCTGAAAGTTGACATGTAAAGTTTGATGTTGCAATTAATTACTATTAAACTACTATTACTACATCAGTAAGAGACGAGGCCTCGGTAGATCAGCGGTAAGGTGTGCCGCTTGTAAGTCGAGGATGTGGGTTCGAGTCCCACCTTGCTCTTGGGTGTTGTGTATGTCCAGAATTTAGTGGTTCTATTTATATAAATAAATTGTTGGGTAATGTACATCGTTTACAAGCCCATTGGCCGTTCGGAACCGGCGTTAAACTGTAGGTCCCTCGAGATAAAAAATAAAAATCAGTAAGAGGACTTTTAGAATTCTATTTGATTGTTGTATCCGACATTGCGTCATTCCAGACGGTATTTTTCGGAACTGCGAAACCAAGAGAGGTTGTTTAAGTAAAAACTCAATACCCATTCATAAATGTTGCATAAAATAGGCAAGCTAATATTCATTCACAACGAATAAACGTGCACAAGTGACAAGTGTGATAGTCGTCGGATTTCGTTCCAAATTCGTTGTTCTCAGTACCACATTTCAACACGGTAAACACCAGTAAAATAAACAAACAAACTGAAAGAAAATGCTCGCTTTATTCACTTTCCTGAGAAGGCCTTTTTAATCCTTTAGTGCATGATGGTACTTTTAATTATCAATGAATATTTGACTAGCTGGAAACTCCGCTTTAATAAAAAGCGAGAAACTTTCTCGCTATGAGCGAAGAAGAAGAAGATGATACGGAATAATTCCAATTCGCTGGTTGATCCGTAATCTGCTCTACCGTCACGCATTTATTAAAGCGGAGTTTCCAGCTAGTCAAATATTCATTGATAATTAAAAGTACCATCATGCACTAAAGGATTAAAAAAGGACGACTCAAGACTCATCACAAAACGAAGATTGTCCAGATGGCCATAGAATCGGAAAATATCAAGGGAAGAAGATGATTCATAGAATCAAATACTTACATATTCTATGATTTCTCGAACCGAAGTGACAGATGACATGACCGTACCAGCTGTACGCTGTTTTATGCCTACGCGTTGTTTAAATGACGTGCGGCAACGTCATCAAGTTGTTATCAACTGTATTAAGTGTTGGAACTTAGGTACTAGATTTACTGCTAGTGGAAAGTGGGAGTGGGGCTTTCAATCCCCAGTAATAGTCTGCCAACATTTCAAATAATCTTCGATGTTTCTTTTGATGTTGACCTAAGAAACAGAACGTATCTACTTTTTCATGTATCTAAATGAAAAACAGTAGAATACTGTAATTGACAAATATCTTGAAAAGACTGTTCATTATTCGATCAACGCTGAAAATCACAATTAAATATGGTGAAGGCATTGAGAAAAACTAACAAAAATCCGCCAATTTTAAGTCATGAATTTATCATACAAAACCATGCAGATATTGTGTCTTGTGTGGCAATGGTATTTGTGGTTGGACTAATGGTGAAGGTAAAGAACATATTTGAATTATTTTATCAATAAATACCTTAACAGCTAAAATAATTTAAAAGGCACAATATGTTTCGATCAGAATAAGGATAGATAACATATGTTTGGAGCAATATATACATAGTCTGTACCTTAGGTCAGTCATTGATCTGTCTTAAGTTTATTATATTAAATGCCTTGGTTTATGTTTAACATATCATTAGTTTTTCATGTAATTCAAATTGATATTTTTTTTTAGGCCACTACACCAATTGCTTCAATATTTATTGCTTTGCAACATAATACTACTTTTCCGGAAACAGCAGAAGATGTTCTTCTGTATGCTCCAGGCATCAAAGATTGGGCAGCTGTTTTTTTCTACAGTTTGATTGTCATAGTTGTTCATGCTATTTTTCAAGAGTATATTCTGGATGTGAGTATAGCTAAATATATAAGACTAGAGAGTTTTCTATAAGTAACTATTGAGTATATGAAGGCATCCAAGCAGTAGTTCTTTTGGAATTTTTTATGTTGTGCCATCTTTTATGGATATTTTCAAGAAATCATAGACCATATCCACATGCATGGAAAAAATATTGAAAATCACTAAAAATTCTAATACGTAAAAATTTCAGATAGGCTATTTCTGCTTTTATGACCTTATATACGAATATATACAGGGTGACCCAGAGCTACGTAATCGGTCCATAACTTTATTGTCATTGAAGATATCGATATGACATTTTCAGAGCAAATATTACCTGACTAAGTCTATTTTTCAAAATTATTTTGAAGAAAATTGCACTTCCGGTTTTTCCGGAAGTGATATCAACTTTGTTATTTCAAATGGAATACCATGTATATTTTTTGATTTTCGAATTTCTTATGTTATTTATAATAAAATGGTCATAACATTCTTCATACTTAAAATCAACAGTTTTCGAGTTATTCATTTTTTTCGTGAAATTTTGACAGTTGTGTCTTCAACAAAAATAGGCTATAACTTCTTTGTTAGTAGGTCTATTGGTATGCGGTTTAGATTTTTGTAACCTTGAAACATTGTTTTATTTATTCCATGTCAAAATTTTCCATATTTCTAATTTATTACTTGATAAAATCTAGGTTGAAGTTGGCAAATTTCAAACGTTAATAACTTTCTTATTTCTGATGTGCTATGTACCTATATTTTTGCATTATTGAATTTGCTATTCAATTACCTTTCGATTTGTATACCCATTCCCTATACCTAATGTTAATAATAACAAAGATATTTTACAATTTTGTAATAATTTATATATCAATACACTTGAGAAATCGTTAGCGAGTTATTTTTGACGTATCCATGGATACCAATTACGAAAATTGTTAAAATTTAATAGTGTCACCTTTTATGCTCATTAGGTTTGTAGCACCTGATGCTGATATCCGAAAAGATATTGAAAAAATAGTAATTCTAAGACGTTAATATTCAATAATTATTGTTGTTTATAAACAACATATGTTTGTAGTAGACTGATGTCAAATTGCAATGTCAAGTTTGACATTATCATTTTGGTCAGGAGGAGTACATTCGCATGATCCAACAGTTACTCCAAATTATACATTTCAATGTTATACAGAAAAAAATCAATGCTTATTAATAACCGAATCACAAAACGTAGTTGAATCAGAATCAGAATATTTTTGAAGATAAATTTTACTACCTAGCAGAACATTTCGATCCGCTTCTCCAATACAGTAAACCATATTTATCATTTCTTGTCGCGTAAAATCCATTTTATTAACTGAAAAAATACTAGAAAAGGTGACACAATTAGATTTTAAATAATTTTTATTATTGGTATCCATGGATACGTCAAAATAACACGCTGGACGATTTCTCAGGTGTATTGATATATAAATTATTACAAAATTGTGAAATGTCTTTGTTATTATCAACTTTAGGTATAGAGAATAGTTATACAAATCTGAAGGTAATTGAATAGCAAATTTAAAAATGCAAAAATATACATAGCATTCCATAAGGAATAAGAAAGTTATTAACGTTTGAAATTTGCCAACTTCACCCTAGATTTTATCAAGTAATAAGTTAGAAATATAGAAAATTTTGACAAGGAATGAATAAAACACTATTTCAAGGTTACAAAAATCTAAACTGCATACCAATAGACCTACTAACAAAGAAGTTATAGCCTATTTTTGTTGAAGACGCAACTGTCAAAATTTTAGGAAAAAAATTAATAACTCGAAAACTGTTCATTTTAGGTGAAAAGAATGTCATGACAATTTTATTATAAATTACATAAGAAATTCGAAAATCAAAAAATATACAGGGTATTCCATTTGAAATAACAAAGTTGATATCACTTCCGGCAAAACCGGAAGTGCAATTTTCTTCAAAATAATTTTGAAACAGAGACTCAGTCAGGTAATATTTGCTCTGAAAATTTCATATCGATATCTTCAATGACAAAAAAGTTATGGACCGATTAAGTAGTTCTGGGTCACCCTATATATATATATATATATATATATATATATATATATATATATATATATATATATATATATATATATATATATATATATATATATAATATATATATATATATATATATATATATATATATATTATATATATATATATATATATATATATATATATATATATATATGTATATATATATATATATATATATATATATATATATATATATATATATATTAATATTATGATTATTATTATGATTATTATTATTATATTAATTGTTAATGTGGCAAACCAATTAATTTTGTCCATAATTATCTTTAATTAGTTTGAAAAAACCAAGAAAATCATATCCACATTAAGAAACTGGAGTTTTTCCTGAATCCTTAAGTCACATACTCTCAAACCAATCCCATCCAATTGCAAAACAACCTTTTTGGAGCAGGTTATTTTGAAATTTCTCAATGGTGTAAGAATTAGTTCAATGCTCTCATTGGTTAGTTTCATATATTCAAAGTTTTCATACACCATTTCCTAAATAGGATATCAAGCGCCACTAACTTTTTTTATATATTAAAAAAGATCATTCTAATCGGTTCCCTCGGAGAATGTCGCTACTGTCACGAATATTGTGTTACCACAACAATAAAAAGTTATATCAATCATCTAAAATACATAGTCAAGTGAAGTTAATAAAACATTATGTATCTTTAAAAAAACACCACTAAATCTTTGTTCATTTTAACGGGGTCACCATGTCCTGTTGCTCATTTTACTGTTTTATATAATATCAGTTAAATATAAATAATGCAATGGTAAGGTGTTGCAAGTAGATTAAGTTTATATACTCAGCCTAAGATTTTGTTGAGTAATAACAGATTGAATTCAATTGAGAATCCTTGCTGAGTTTCACAGTAAACAACGCATTTTTAACAAGTAACACCTAACTCAATTAAGAAATAATTTTCTTTGTTCAAATGTAGAATTTTTCATCTAAGGCTCTCAAATATATTAGTTAGAGATGAGACGGAGAATTCAGCCGAACCCAAATAAATCCAAGTTGATAATTTTCAATCACAAAATCAAGGAAAATTATAAAAAGATCAAACTGGGAAATAACACGGTCATACCTACAAGTATGTGTGGGTATCTGGGCACAAAAAAAGATAATAAACTTAATTTCAAAGCACACATAAAAACACAGAAGAAAGCAGTTATCGCTAGAACAGGGCACTTTAGATCTATCACCTACAAAAACCTAGGAATCAGTAACAAGATAGGAAACACAATATATAAGATGATATGCAGGCCCCTATTAGAATATGGATCTACAACATTCTCAAACACCGCAAAAACAACACTAAAAAAAATTGAAATAGCAGAAAAAACTTGCCTAAGAAAAATCACCAAATTGAGAAACACCAACAACCCACTTTACAATCCTTCAAACCAACTCTTATATGATACTGCAGATATAAATCCAATATTGAATAGAAATAATAAACTTAAAATTCAGCTCAAATCAGAACAATAGAAATATTGTGGAACCACTGATGCACCATTGCAATGAAGAACCTATAACACACGCAAAATTACCAGCATTACCACTTTTTGAATATTTAATATCCTTGGAATAACACCCTTAAAATCAGTATATATGTTTTGTAAAATAGAAATTCATGTAACCGGCTGGAAGACTGAGGTCGATAGCCATTTGATTTATAATAATCAATAAAGTTGATTTCTCTCTCTCTCTCTCTCTATTAGTTAGACAGTTTTAATAGTATTAAAAAAAAATTTAGAACATAAGTAGTTAAAAATATAACGAATTTAATTTCAGAAAATATCAAAAAAACTACATCTTTCCAAATCTAAGTTGGCAGTTTTCAATAATAGTGGACAACTTCTGGTATTTTACCTTGTGTCTGTTCTCTGGGGTATTGATACTATTATGAGAGAACGGTATATACCAGAAATCTCAAGACTTTGGAGTGAATACCCTGCACCAATGACATTCCTTGTGAAACTTTACTTCATTGTGCAGTTGTCATATAGTTTACACGAATTACCAGAACTTTACTTCCAAAGGGCCAAAAAAGAGGAATATCTAGGAAAAGCTGTATCTAGCATTGCTGCCTTGGTTTTGGTCTCTATTCCATATTTCCTGAGGTAAGTATGTTGTAGTATCAGTTAAAATTTCGCACTTTATATATATATATATATATATATATATATATATATATATATATATATATATATATATATATATATATATATATATATATATATATATATATATATATATATATATATATATATATATATATATAAAGTGCGAAATTTTAACTGATACTTTTACTCAGCATATTGTGGTAACCTAACCTAAAACTTATTTATATTTTGTTTTCAATTGTTTAATTTTTATTTCAGATTTAATCGACTCTTAGTCTGCCTGTTGGTTTTACATCACATTTCAGAATTTATTTACCACATTTCTCAGCTTATTGAAACTGTTGACAAGGACGATAAACTCACAAAAGGTAAATTTCTTCTTCAATGATTTTATAATTATTTATTGAAATTAGAAAAATCTAATTTTTTGAATTGATGAGGTTACTTGTTCAAAATTCAATATTATTATAAAAACACTTGTTTGATTTTAACGATTACAATAATAATTATAGTAATTATATATATATTGTAATAATACTAATTCACCACATGGTAGCTTCAACAGATAGAACTGGTTACAAGAAATTAAATAGTGGCATGATAGGAAGATAATCCTTCCGAGAAAACTTGTGTAAATTACATCAAATATTGAATATATTCAGCAGTGAGGAATTATTTAAGTCTATTTGCTCATTCAGTAAGTTATCAGAATTCTTATAAATGTTAATTTATAGGCCTTCCCAAAAGTTGTATTTCAATTCTTTGCTATCTCTATGTAAAATATGGAAATCTTTATTGAATGAATGATTCTCATCTAATAAATGATTGGAATACTTTGAACCTATTTACCAAGCTAGTTAGTCAAGTATGTTAGGTACGCTGGCTAGTATTTGGGAGGTCTCGGGTTCAAACCCCGGGGCCGACTGGTCTGCCATGAGTTTTTCTCAGAGGTTTCCTCATGGTGATGTAAGTCACTGCTTGCAAACTTATAAGGCGAATGCTGGGCCAGTAATAATCCTCTGAACCCTACCCACACTATGTTCCATAAATATCCCGTCTCACCTATCCTTAATGCACTTGTACACACAAGTGTATCCTCTGATCTGGCTGAAGGAGTTAATCCCAAACTCAAGCTGCCCGCCTCCCTGACACATACTTCAGGGAGGAATGAAACATGTGTGTTTCCTTTTTCCTTTTTTTTGAACCTATTTTATTGTTTTCAAAAAGGGGCTTATTATCTTTGATTCTTTATTCGAAGTTTCTGAGTGTTCCACTGATATAAATTTTACAACCACCACATCAAAATTTATAGACACCAGACGTTGAGAATTCATCCGTTTTTGATTTATTGTTATATATTGGGCTAGAGGTGTTCATATGGTAAGCTATATTAATAATAATAAAATTAACTATTTCTGGCTCCAAATACAGTATCTGGAACTGGTTGCGGAGCCTTTAAGTGAATAGTTACAAAATGAGTAAAATTAATAACATAGCAAATGGAAATTTACACAAACAAAACAATAATATTCAACTCATCTTCTTAAATTAATTGGAGGCTGCAGCACATCTTCTTAATGTTATTTACTTTTACGATTTCTTGTGGTATGCTGTCACATGTAATGATGTCAGTTTTTCACTAGAGTTCCCGATGTGAGTTAAAATATTTAATTTCTCGTTACCATCTTTGGAAAGTGAAAATACTTGTGTTATTGCTACATTCAAATTTATTTTTTGGTAATATTGTCAATAAATGTGGATTTTATGCTTGTAATGCAGTTCTATCTGATGAAGCCACAATGGTAGGTGCAAGTAAGATTCAATTATAGTTATCGTTAAAAGAAAATATGTATTTTTCCAATAATAGAAATCCAATTCAGTGGTTTAATAAATAAGAATTAAAGAAAATAGGTATTGATATTTAAAATGAACATTTCATCCAACATGGGACAATAGTTTGTAACAGAAGATAATTATTCATTTTAATTACAAGAATTCATTCCGATTTTACTAAATGAGGACGGAAACTTCATTGTCATCTATAAAAATTTGGATTTATTTACTTCATGAATTTGTTGTTTTAAATAAGACAACTATTCTTCACTACTTATATTTTTCAAATTATTCCCATGAACTGTAACACTAAATCAAATCAAAGTTACATTTTCCTTCCTATGATTAACTGATCTCTTATTGCAAATTATCTCTACAAACGAATTTCATTTTGAGAGTCTGAGTTATAAAGAATTTTTTTTCCAAACCCATTGCATCAAATTCAATCATTAAATACTACAGATTTACTGTAGCAACTACAAAATTATCAGCTGCCATCTAGGAGTCACTTCAAGGAATTTACTTTTAAAAATGGAAACATAAGTTATTACCTCTATTAACACTATATCTTTTTTAGCGAGTACTGTTGTATCAACTGCATTGAGATTTGTGGTTAGGCTGGGTTCCATTATCATTTCTGTCTTTACCTTATGGTATGGATTGGCACTTTCTGAGCAGAAAGAAATAAACATTCAAGAAGGTTACTACAATGTTCCGATGATTCGACTTTCTTTGTTAGGTGGAATTCTTCTATTGCAGTTGTAAGTATGAGTGATTTCAAAAATTCTTATCCAATAGTAAACAAGTCAGCAAAATGCATTTTTTTCATTTTATGTTGAATTCTCATAATATCTTCTACATTTTAAGTATTAGAAATCATCATAATTATATATTCTTTTATTTAATTTTATTAAATATATTATTAAATGAATATAATAAACGAAATTTTTTTTTTAGATATCACATATTCAATTTGATCTCAGACGAGATTTCTAGATCTAAAGAAAATGAAATAACAACTTCTGTTACAAAAGCAAAATCAAAGAAGGAGAAGACTAAGAAAAGTAAGTAATTTTAAAATTTTGCTTTGTTATACAATTGCGACAATTTTTATTTGTAGATAAGAAAGGTACTGATGAATCTGACTTACCTGAAGTTGATCAAAACACCAATAAGACTCTAAGGAACAAACATAAAACAAAATAAGACAAAGCTACTGATTATAAGCCATAATCAATTTGGTTTTTCTTTAATTTTAACCACTCTATACTTATAATTGAGATAAGTGCACATTTGTATTATTTAAATGAGATTTTTGTTGTAAAATTTTATACGATTTATAAAGAAGGTTAATTATTTTGTTTAGCTATGCTTAAACTATGAAATCCATCCATTATACTGTAGTGAATGTTTTCAATAAAATCATCCAAATAATTGTTTTTTAATGAATATAGTGAAAATATTCTAACCAAAAACAGAAGATGTTTGTGAAACCACTTTTAAATTATTTAAAAATTTAATAGAAGAAGCTCTTGATAAAGTGTATATGAAATGATATAAACATGAGCTTCTTGAATTCAAAATGAAAAGTAGTGACAGTAGTGTATCCTGTAACTTGGTCCCAGTGTTGCCACAGAGCCAAGTGAGAATTATGGTAGAGCGCTGCTAGAATTATCGATTTTTCTTCAAAATTATGTTACAATTTTTTTTTTGATCTGTAACCACAAATCAGAAGACCTTTTTTTTTTAGGATTACATATTGTATTTCAGGATTGGGTGGCGATGATTTGCATACACAATCCAAACAATATTCCCTTTTTTTTTAGTATCACACATCTCGTAATTATTTTCAGGGGTACTTTCCATAATTATTTATATTATAGGTCGAAAAACCTCTAGGTCAAAATTATGTTATAATTATCGATTATGGTACAATTATCGATTGAGGACAAATTGGAGGAGAAATTATGTTACAATTCGATAATTATGTTACAAACGGCAACGCTGCTTGGTCCACTTGTCGTCTGACATCTGAGTAAGTTATTTGTTATTCAAATGGTGGCTACCAGTGCTGGATTAAGTCAGCGCGGGGCCTATAGCAAATTCGGCCAAGAGACCCTTGGTTTGCTTTAGGTTCTCAAGTTTATGGTATTAAACTCAGATTAGAGAATAAAACCGAAAATGTGTGTGCGAGACAACCCGGAGCGGCTATGTGGGAACACGTATATCTGTGTGCGTGTAATGATACCAGTTTATGAAATAAACTTCCTATATTGTTTTTATTACTTTTACAAATCAAATTGGTTGGCTTTTTTTTTAAACTTTTGTAATAAAATAGTTCAAACGTATATTATTTTAAATATTCATTAGGTGCAATCAAAGTTACATTCGAACAATCAAATTCAAATTTATATTCATGTAAGTAAATGACATTCATGATAGTTGTGAAAGAGCTATTTGAGAAAATTTTCCTACGGTCAGTTAGCTGATTGGGTTGAGCCATGAGAACTGACAAGAAACTTTGGCCATTTTCTTTCATTCGCCAAGGGGTCACAAATGTTGGTGTTACAATAATATGGTGGAATGTAAACTGATGCAACTAAAATACAATGCTAGACAAAAAATGTGAATCAAACATACAACCTTATTCTGCACTAGTTTTTAATATTGCCGTTTAGTATTCAAATATCGACAACTAGTTCCTAAAACAGTACCTACTCGAAGCTTATTGAAAGACTCGAACTCAAAAAAATTTTTCTCAAGAATGGCTCACACCTAAAGAGCTTTTTACAAGTTTTTACGTTGTACCAAATTTAAAGGTACATCAAATTCTAATAGTTTGGTAGTCAATAGAATCCTATTTTATTTGTTCGGCTTTTACGACTAGCTCGATCAGTGACAATATCAGGGAATTTCCGTGTTAGTTTTCTTGCATGTAGTGCAGTGCAAGTAGTACAAGCACTTAACTTATCCGGCCAGTGCTCAATTTTTAGAAATGTGTTTTGACACCAACGTTTCTCGTGGTAGGTATTATACAACCTATACCTACGATTTAACGTGACGAAATCGAGTTTTAGATTTTCAGGTGGAAGTGCCTAAGCTCGTCGCGTTTAAGGCATACAAGATATTTTACGCTTATCTAAATTTATTTTTTTTTTACTGTCAGGCAGGCGTTGGAACGCGTAGCCCCCCCAATTCGCGGGGCCCGTAGCATTTGCTACGTGGCTAATCCGGCACTGGTGGCAACAAGAGGAGTGACTCATTTCAATGCACTGTAAAAAAAAATGTGTAGTACTACAGAAATTTTGAAATTCTAGTGGATTATTTATTTTTACCGAGACTCAGTTCAAGATGTCAGGTAAATATGTTTACTCTGAATCTTGTTACAATAGCGATAATTTATTTCCATCTACATAACGCATAAAAGCGCAATGAAAAAACTAATTTACTATGCTTCCGTCACAAACAATTGGAAAATAATCCCTTTGATGTATACAACTTTTTGGATTGTACTCATTGCTGGTATGATTTTAATTTGACCAAGCCTCACGAGTACAGTTTCATGACAAAATAAAACATGGTTTACAAGCATTTAAATGCACTATGCATCTGTATGTGCGATAGTTCACACAAACAAAAACAATTTTCTAAATCGAGATTCTATAGATGTAATAACTATAATGTATGACCACTCCAAAGGACAATGGATGCTTGAAAGTATGTAGAGACTGGATCTACATCTGTGACTATATAGATATATAGAAAAGACAAAAATTATATTCTTCAAAACAACAAGATCGAATCTGGTAACACCGAAAGAAGTAATTGTAAATGAAACGTTGATTAGCGCTACTGCTTCTACGAAATTTCTAGGTTTGCATCTGGATGAGAACCTTCAGTGGGATGTACAAATAGAAGACCTAAATAAAAAATTGTGCAGGGCTTTGTTTTCCATGAGAGTTCTAAAGACATATGTGAGTCAGAAAGTACTATTTGTTGTTTACCATGCAAATTTTCATTCTCTTTTGAGATTTGGAATTATTTTCTGGGGCCGCAGCTCTGTTATGAGTGATGTATTCATGAAACAAAAACAAGCTCTTAGAATAGTGTTAGATTTAAAAAAGACTGATTCATGTAGGGGACTTTTCAGGGAGAATAATATTTTAACAATTACAGGCCTATACATATTTGAAATATTAATGTTTATTTTCAAAAACCACTTATTATTTAATAACTTGATATCAACTCATACCCGAAATTTTAACTATACAGTTCCTAAACATAGACTTAGAATTTATGAGAAGGGTTCATATTACTCATCAATAGCAATTTTCAACAAGCTACCAAATTATATCAAACTTACTAGAAATTTCAAACAATACAAACAGCTGGTTTTCTCCTTATTAGTACGATTAGAGCCATATAAGTTGTCAGACTACCTGGGAGATTTAACATAGATTATTTTAAACTATATATAGTTGATCCTTCCCATATGCATTGTTAGCCCCTCATTTCAATGAAGAATTATTATTGTGTTGTTATTTTGGGTGTATTTAAGCATTATTTAATTTAGTTTGGGAGGTTTATAATGTTACTTTCATGATTATTGTATTTAATTAGGACGAAGATCATGTTAAAAATGGTTTGCGTTAGTTTGTTAGCACTCCATTTTAATCAATGACTGAATAAACATTATTATTATTATATACTCCAGAATTATTTATGTTGAAAAATGAAAATGAAATGAAAATAGTTTTTATTTAGCTCTTAGCTACTTATGTCTAAATAACAGAAAATATCAATTTTGATTGCGTAAATAAACAAACAGTCTTTTACTAAATAACTGTACACTTGGTGAATTCTTCACTACATCAGGCAGCTCATTATAAAGGCAGAGTCCCTCATAGAACAAAGTTTTTTGTAATGCTGATGTTTTTACCTGCTCAATATTAAAGTTTTGCTTTGATCGAATATTATAATTATGGAGCATCAGTCGTCTCTTTAAATAAACGTTAAGGTACTCTGGCATTAAATTATTTTCAATTCTGTACAACAAAGAAAGGTTTGCCTTCCTGATGCTCTGCTCAACATCTAACCAATTTAATGATTTCAGCATATCTTTAATCGGCACATATCTATTACAATTTAATAATAAACGCATTATTTTGTTTTGCTGTATTTGTAACCTGTGCACCTCTTCTTTGTTACACGAAATTAACAATGAGCTGCAATACGTAAAGTGAGGCAAAATTATAGCTTTAAAAATCAACATTTTGGACCATTTTGAAACAAAACATGATATTCTACTAAAAAATCCCACCTTTTTACCAATTTTTTTACATAAATAATTAATATGTTTTGAAAAATTTAATTGTGGATCCAAAATTACACCTAGATATTTAATTTCGGTTACAAACTCTATAGCTGATCCATTTATAAATAAACTCAATCCTAAATTCAAAAAGTATTTACAGTTTGTGTTGTTGAATTCACTTATCGTTAATATCATTTTTGGAATAAATGTAGAGGTTATATTTTGATAGAATATTTGTAATCTTTTGAGGAGTTTCATCCACACCATAACAAAAAGTATGGATAACAATGTTTTGCTCGATACTTGAAAGTTATTTTAGAAGCATGAAAAAGTTTTTTCTTTTCCTGATCAGTAATTATTTGTCCAAACTTTTTTTTGGAAACATTTTCTAGAAACTCAGCTCTTTGGAAAAATCTCATTATTTCCATTTAATTGGTTCACTCACTATCTTCTGAATTGCTCTGTGACAGGGGTTGAATTGAATATCATTAAAGGTGTCTCACAATTCTAAACTCGACATAAAATACCATTTTGGAATATTTTATATATTTATTTTTGAATCTGCTACATTATTATGTACATATGTTATAGCTAATCATTACGTAATCATACAAAAAAAGAATACAATTTAATCACATCTCATCATCGATAACTTATTGATTCCATTTTCAAGAATATATTTTACGTTAAACAATCAGAACGTCACTCTTTATCACCAATTCAATTTCACAAAATCACTTTCAAGATATTCTATACTGAAGGAATTGATACAGAAACAGTTATACAGAACTGTAATGCTTATATACATAAAACTAAGAAATATATACACAAAAAATTAATGTTTATTCCATAGTTCTCTAGCAGACTTTAAACTGACCTCCATTATTCTTTATACTCAGCTCATCTACAAATTAAAAACTAATAGTTGAATTGAAATCAATATTTTTCTCAATTTCAAGAAACAATTTTCAATATGAAAAATATAAATGATTTAATTTATCGATAAAATAGTGCTTAAATTGTCTGATGGAGAACAATAACTTGTAATAAGTTGAAGTTATATAACCAATCAAAAAATTGAATATCCAATAACACATGATAAACAATATATAAAATGTATTTTGTTTCTATGTTTATTGTTGTTTTGTTAGGAATTTATTAGACCTCAATAACTAGGATTTATATATTTTTTAAATGATTTGTTACTACAGTAAGAATGTTATGATTTTCTGAAAGCATTATGTCCCCCCACGCAATTCATTTAAAAATTTAATCGTTGTCAAACTGTAAAATGAATTAATTAGTCCTTTTTGAAAATGAGAATACACATCAGAGAAAAATTAATGAAAGCACGATAGGCAAAACGAACTCAATACATCAAATTTTTTCTATACCAGTATTACTACTAAAAATAACGAAGATAAAATCTATCAATTGATATAACACTCCATTTTGTTTCTTTGGAAATCATATTGGAAACTTCATTCTAAAATTATATACATTAAGTATATATCAACATTTGGAAACCGAAAAATTATTTCCTTCTAATTTGCAAAAAATTGATTTTGAAATTGTTTACTGAAATGATAAAAATTGTAAAAGAGAAGCTTAAAAAAAATTTCAACATCAGAAAATTACATCATAGGTTGACTTTTGTTGTTGACTAGCGTATATTCTGTTAATCCTAATGCATATTACTGCCACCTTTTTCAGTGAACATTAAGAGATATTCATTTAACAAAACAAAAGAGTCTACTGAGATTCTTCAACTGCAATATTTGAAAGTACATATTTCATAATACTAAGGCATAAGGATATCATGATAAATCATTGTTATTATTTGTTCTCAACTTGATGTGAATGTTGACAACTTATAAGAGGAATGTGTTGTATATACAAAAGACCAAGAAATAAATTAAAACAATGTGCCAAATGTATAATAACCTACCAAGGATGCAACTCGGCTTATAATCCGAAATCATATCTACTCTGGATGGCTGTAGAAAATATGTGAACTATAAGCGGCCTCTGTGCCAAATCGCTTTTTGCAGAAAGGACATGGGTATTTCGATCCCTCACACTGGTTTTTTTTATGGAAATAGAGGTGTGATTTATTGGCAAATGCCTCCCAGCAGCTGGAACACTTGTAAGTCCTGAAAATGTAAAATTGTAATGGCGAGTACAAAATTTGCATTAAACATAGAAATATTATACTGCAAACATATACAGGGTGCGGCAGAGAGGACGGACGTTTTTGAGATGGGTAGTACTCTCCCCCTCCGACTACGAGAGAGGTGGGGAGGGTGTCGTTTGACTCGTGAGTTCCTAGCATTGTTTTACCAGTTGTTCTCTTGGACGGTGGAGCACAGCGTTTTAGCCTAAGATTGTTTCGTCCGAAATAATGAGTCAGTCATCGTCGTACAGCGTGAGTTTCGTCGCCACTTCAACATTCATCGGAATAGAGCTGTTCCCTCTCGAAACATCATCCTTCGTTGGGTTGAATGACTTCGCAGACGTGGGGAACTGATCAACAGAAGACCAAGAGGAGCTCCGCGAACAGTTCGAACTCCTGAAAATGTTGAACGAGTTCGACAAGCCTTTCTTCGCAGTCCGACTCGATCTGCCCGGAAACATGCTGCTGCACTTCGCCTCAGTGATCGTTCGGTAAGGCGAATTTTGCTTATGGATCTCCGCTTTCACCCTACAAATTGGCCATTGTGCGACAGTTACAGCCCGGAGATTATGCACAAAGAATGAACTTCGCACGTGAGATGGAAGCACTGATAGATCAAAATGAGAACCTCATTTTGTTCAAGAGTGACGAAGCCCACTTTCACCTAAACAGCATGGTTAACCAGCAGAATTGCCGTTATTGGGCTAATGAAAATCCGCAACAGTTACACGAAAGACCGCTGCACAGCCCAAAAGTAACGGTTTGGTGCGCTGTATCGCAAACTTGCATCATTGGCCCTTACTTCTTTGAAGACGGTAATGGTCGTGCTGTTACTGTGAACTCGGAGCGCTGAGCGCTACGTCGAAATGATCACCAACTTCTTTTTCCCTGAATTACGACGGCGACGTGTTCCTATCCGACGTGTGTGGTTCTAGCAGAATGGGGCGATCGCCCACACAGCCAGAGCATCAATGGAAGTTAGCCGCCCTCTCTTCCCTGGTCGCCTTATTTCCAGGTTTGGCGATGTTCATTGGCGTCCTCGGTCCCCAGATTTATCCATATGCGATTTTTTCTTATGTGGACACCTCAAGGCTAGAGTATACGAGAACAAGCCCCGAACTCTCCACGAATTGAAGGACGCAATTCGAGTGGAAGTCGCCCAAGTTGAGAGAGCGATGTTGGAGAGAGTCTACGCGAACTTCCAAGAACGCCTCCAGCACTGCATCAACGATTTCGGCCACCACATGCCTGATGTGATTTTCCACACTTGACTGTCTCAAATGCTATTTCCTTGCGAACCTGGTTCCATCAATAAATTTGTTTTTGAGTAAAAATTAACTATTTTATGATTTTTTTTAAAAACTGTCCGTCCTCTCTGCCGCACCCTGTATAAAAGCTTTAACAATATTGAATATATTGAAGCTTCAGGTAGATTTACAATATGGTTTAACTAAAAGCACTCTTGGATAATCATCCCGTATTGTTTTAATATTATTTCTAGGCTAATTGAAATAAATTCCAGAAAGAGCGCCGGTATTATGTTGACCGGAGATTGAAATTCAACCTGAGGTTAATCCGAAATTGGGTATTATAAACACCCACTGCAGGTTGAAACTCGGATTGAGCGACGATTGAGTCAAACAAAGGTCTATACATTGAATAAAACACAAGGATTGCACTAGTTATAGCATTTTCTAGATCTGAATTATAATTAAATTTGAAAGAATGACTTCGAAGAGCAAACCCACATTTTTGTAAATGTAGTGGTAGTAGAAGTAGTGGATTCTGAAAAGAATAATATCCAGCGAACTAGAGCTCCAGAAATTTTCGACGTCGGTTAGATCGTTAAATCAAACAAATGAGAAACAGCTTTGTAATTAAGATACACAATTTAGGCATTGAATCTTTTTCTTACGTGCCAATTTACTGTAATATAATATCCAAACCATTGTGAACAATTTATAAATAAATGTTGACTAACCTATCATCTGCCGGTCCTCCCATCATTTGCTGGTATTGAATTTGCTGCTGCTGCATTTGTGGGGTTTGGTTTTGCGGTTGAGGTTCTCTATTTTTAATGCTCAATTGTGGATTATTCTGAACCAATTTCATAACATTAGCATTGATTTGGGCCTTGTGATTAGGAGTTTTCGGAATTGGTGTTATACTGACTGACGGACTGAGGCTGGTCGAGTAATTGTCTTGTGCTGTTGGCTCATGAATTTCCACCTCTGGTTCCAGATCTAACGGTTCCTGTTTCACCTGAATATGAAAAATTGTTTCCAGCGTGTTTTTTTCATATATTACGAGATAATAAAAAAATCTCACCTGAGCTAAGTGGGCCACGCTTGTTTTTTGAAACTGATTCGATTCTTGATATGCAGATCTAGGTCTGTTTTGTTGTTGTTGTTGCTGCTGCTGTTGCGGCATAGATGGTGCTGTATCTCTCATGGTTTCAGCCTTATGTATTCTCATATGACTATTTCTGGAATATATAGTAGGGAAAGGCGTATTACAGATGTAACAGATGTAAGGACCTTGAGAAGCTGGACTATGAACCTGTAGAAAATCAATTATTATGTACAGACCTAGAAGTGAAGCTTCTCACCCTTTTAATATTTTTTTTATTTATTCAGAATAAGCTACAAACAGATAAAGATAATCTGACTTAAAATAGCTATTTTTGAGTATTAATATTATTTGACATGATATGATATTATTAAATATATTGTAACAATATAAAATATTTAATTACAAACTCAAATAAAGTTTTAACATTCTAACAAATTTCTTATAGTTTTTTTCTGAAGAAATATAATCTGGTAATTTGTTGTATTCTACTATACTGGCATAGATGATAGAACAAGATGGCGGAAAATGACGTTCAACTAGATTTGTCGTCCGAAAATTCGGAGAAAATACTATGTAGTTCTTGTAAAAGAGAAGTGAAAACTGAACTTAAATGTAAAAAATGTGCTAGGCAATATCATCCAGCGTGTTTGGTACGGGTGAAGGGCGCAAAAACCCTTGGAATGGGTATTGTTTTGTGTCCGGTTTGTGCGCCGAGGGCATCTGGTGACTTTCCTAGCAAGGATGATTTGAGTCGGGAAAATGACTTGTTAAACAAATTGGTTCTAACCTTGATGGACAATAATGAGCTTTTACACGCGAAAGTATACGAAATGGAGATGAGAATGGATGATTTATCCAAGAAAATTAACATTTTGGAAAAAGGTGAGGTTAAATTGGTCGTAAACAGACCATCGTGTTCCCCCACCTCACATCTTCACACGGAAGTTTCCACCACGCCAGACTTTTCATCTGTGGTCGAGCAATATGCGCCAACTTCACAGCATTTATCAAAAGGGAAAACCGTGGTGTCTAACCTCAAATTTAACCAAAACAACAACAAAAATACTGGTGAAAAACGATATAAAAATGGAAACATGCATGGATCAGTTTCTCAGGAAATAACCTTGCAACCCAAGCCCAGGTTTGAAATTACTCTAAGTCAAGCTTCTAGGGCAATTAGGGATGCTACTGTCCATACAACGTTACAGCCAATTATTGGACAAAAAGTACATGACGCTGTGGGTTCGGGTTCTTCGCGTGATGGTATAAACCATGTTAGTGAACCTCCAGATCAACTTCTTCGGGGTGTACCAGGTAAAAAATGGATCTTTCTGGGTAGAGTGAGAGAAAATGCCACAATACGGATTATTGATGATTACATAAAACAAAAAGTCGATATTAATGAATCCAATACGCTGATAATTCAAGATCTCCCTTCCAAGGCTAGGTCAAAGTCTTTTAAGATAGGGATCACTGAGACGTATTATGACAAGCTATTAAGTGATTACTTTTGGCCAGAAAATGTGATTGCTAGGCCATTTACATGTAGAAAAAAGCAACAATAACGAAATCCATATTTTCCGTTATCCCAACCTCCCAGCAACTAGGGGGAGCTTTAACATACTATTACCATAATGTTAGAGGAATAAGAAAGAAAATCAATAATCTGATGTGTAATGTACTTGTTGAAGATTTTGATGTCATATTGCTAACGGAAACATTTCTGGACTGTGATATCTTTGACAAGTGAGTTAGGTTTGGATGGCTATCAGGTGTACAGGTGTGATAGATCAGCAAATAATAGTATGTACAGAACCCAATGGTGGAAGTACTGATCGCCGTTAAATGTGGCCTTGCTTCTAGAATTATGATGTCACCCATTGAAAGTGTTGAACATTTATTTGTATTGATTACAATAAAAAATCAACGAATATTGGTAGGAAATGCCTACATACCAGAACATCACCTGTCGACACCTATGACAGTTTTTGTTTTTCTCTAATCCATCTAATTGAGGAATAACAATTTCACAAGACTTTTTCATCTGGGGAGACCTTGATCTTCCCATATAAGATGGGAGAAAAACTGAACATGGATCTGTTCCTGTGGGTACACTCTCCAAAGGGAGCAACATCCATAGCTGACTGTGCTGCATATTTGGTATGTTTCAGCTGATAGACATACCTAATGTATATGGTAATTATCTTGATTTGTTATTTTGCAATAGGTGTGAAGTAAAGGTCGTTGTTTGCAACAATCCTTTGTTTAAAGTGGATGTTCCGCATCCTGCTTTTGAGTGTTCATTTGTTTTGTCTGAGGAACCATCAATTCTTCCATGTGATTATTTTTATTTTAATTATAAAACATGCTAATTTCGATGAAATAAATTCTTATCTCTCCTATTCTGACTGGAACGTGGGTGTTTGAGAGTGCAGATGTGAACACTGTTGTTTTCCACGTTTTATGACATAATTTATGGTATTGTTGAAGCTTTACTCCGTTGTCAAGATTCAAGACTCCAAAGTTTCCAAAATGGATGCCAAACAATTTGAAAAACTTGATTGTAAAAAAGAAAATTGCACATAAGAAATATAGATCATCACAATCGCATGAGGACTATGAGTATTTTGGTCTGAGAGCTGAGTGCCGTAGCATCTCTGAATCATCACACAAGGATTATATTCAAAATTTGGAGACTCAATTACATGACAGACGTGCGTTTTGGAGTTATGTCAATTCAAAAAAGGATGATGTGGGCTATCCAAGATGTATGTCGTATAATGGTAGTGAATCTGATGATGGTCAAGAGATTGCAGAAATGTTTAAGCTGCACTTCTCATCTGTGTATTCCAGTTTTGATGACCCGGTGACGAAGTTAAATTTTAATTATGATACATGTCTTAATGTAAGTTGTTTGAATTTGAACACTATTGATGTTTTTAATAAGATTGACAAATTGAAGAAAAATTTAGCAATGGGTCCGGACGGGATTCCTGTGTCTCTGTTACAAAATTGTAAATATGTTTTGTCCGAGGTTCTATGTAAAATTTTCAACTTATCTTTGAGTTCAGGTGTGTTTCCGGATGTGTGGAAAAAATCTTATGTTTCTCCCATTTTTAAGGATGGTGACAAGGCTGATGTTGGGAATTATAGGGCTATAAGTAAAATTTCTTTGGTTGCAAAGTTATTTGAATCGTTGGTTGCTGACTGTTTAAATCCACATTTTAGGAATATCATAATAAATGAACAGCATGGGTTTATGAGGGGAAGATCCACTGTATCTAACCTTTTAACATATGAGCAAGTTCTGTTGGGTGCCTTTGAGAATAAGTATCAGGTGGATGCAATCTATACGGACTTTTCAAAAGCATTCGACAGAGTAGATCACAAAATTTTATTATCGAAATTAAAGGCCGTGGGATTACATGGATCTCTTCTTAATTGGTTAGCTAGCAATCTGACTAACCGTAAACAAGCTGTTAAAATAAAAAATTTCATATCATCAGAATTTGACGTAACATCAGGAGTACCTCAAGGGGGACATCTGTCAACTTTACTTTTCAATGTCTTTGTAAATGACATAGGCAATATCTTTAGTGACTGCCGGTTTAAGGCTTTTGCTGACGACTTCAAGATTTACAAGATCATAGCTAATCATGGTGACTGTCGGTCTTTGCAGGGTGAGCTAAATTTGTTCTCTGCTTGGTGTACCGAGAATCGCTTAACATTGAGTATAAATAAGTGTAGTGTCATCACATTTTCCAGAATAAAAAAACCAATTCTTTTTGGCTATTCTGTTGACTCGGTGGAGTTGGAGAGAAAAACCTTAGTAAAAGATCTTGGAGTCTGGTTGGAGAGTGATCTATCATTCTCCACGCATATTGAAAAGATTACTAATAAAGCAATGAGACTGCTGGGGTTTGTGTTCAGAACTCTTATTGAGATTGATAATGTGTTTGTTTTGAGGGATGTTTATAGTGCACTAGTGCGTTCAGTGCTTGAGTATGCCAGTTCAGTTTGGCATCCGTACTATGCTATTCACAGGGATAGTTTGGAGAGAGTACAAAAAATTTTTTTAAGAAGGGTTGGACTTAAGATGGGTATACCTTATGAGCAAATTGATTGCTGTGATCTAATGAAATTACTAAAACTCACTACCCTTGAAAATAGAAGAAAATTCTTTGATGTTTGTACTCTCTTTAAGATTCTTAATGGTGTAGTTGATTCTCCAGACCTTCTTGCAGAGATTGGCTTTCATATTCCATCTAGGGATTCACGAAGTAGGGAACTATTTAGCCTATCACTTCACAGAACTAATTATGGTACTAATATGCCTATAGATCGAATGTGTAAAATTGCTAACTTTGTGATGCATGAAGATAAAAGTGTTGATATTTTTAATTGTAAATACAATGTTTTCTGTAGGCAAGTTAAAAAAGTTTTATTTGGCTAACTTATTGATTTATTGATATTGTTGTTTTGATCTTAGTTTATCATTTTAATACCTTAGATGTTTAGGAATAATATGATGGACCGCCATCTGGACATATCGTGATCTCAAAAATTTTAGATGTAAGATGGAAATCTTTTGTTTCTTCCTAGTAATTTTATTTATATATGTCTGTAATATTGAAAAAAATTTTACACTTGAATATTTTATGTAAATGCTATATGCGTAAATAAAGATTTTGATTTTGATAGACTGGAGCATGTTTTGACTTTTCACAAGTGGCTCTAACGCTTACATAACCGGTTGCATTCCTTAAGCTTCTTCCATGGAGATTATATTTAGTCTGGAGTGATATTTTCGTTTTCAACATATTGTGTTTAATTTTATGTAATAGTTTGCAAAGTTCGAGTTGTTTTATCTGTCTAATCGTCCCAAAAGTAAGTTTTTTATATAGTTGTATTGTGCTTGTGTAATAAGGGAGGTTATATATTGCTTTTAGGGCTTTGTTCTGGAGTCGCTGGATACGGTTTAAGTTATTTTGAGATCCGTTTGCCCAGACTGGCATTAGATATGTTAGAACAGATAATATCAGAGATGAATAAACTGACTTTTTACATGATTCTGTCATATAGCTTGATACTTTTCTCAATGCACCCACCAACCCGGTCAATTTCTTCATAATGAGATCAACATGATCATTCCATTTTAGCCTTTCATCAATTTTTAGCCCTAAGTAAGTGTATGACGGAACTTTTGAAATTTTTTTGTTGTTTATTCGAATTCTTATTGATTTCAGTTTTTTTCGCTTACGAGTGAAGATCATATAAACTGTTTTGCTTTCATTAATTATTAGTTTGTTGTCGGAAAGCCAGGATATAAACTTTTCCATATCCTTTTTAATTTTTTTTTGTAATAAATTTTCATCTGTAGCGCTGTAAACTAGTACGGTGTCGTCTGCGAACATCCAGTATAATCCACTTAGTTTTAATTTGGCGATGCTTTCAATGTATATTAAATATAATAGCGGACCTAGCACCGTCCCCTGTGGAACTCCAGTTTTTGTTGTTCTATGTCTACTTTTTACTTCTTTCAATTGGACATATTGCCGTCTACCAGTTAAAATAGTGATAATTAGTTTCAGGGCTTTACCTTGAATTCCCATTTTTTTGAGTTTACTTATCAATATTTTAATATGAATAGTGTCGAATGCTTTATGTAGGTCAATGAAGATTGCAAGTACAGATTTTTTTTTATTTAGCTTATTGGTAATAAACTCAATTAGGTCTACAGTTGCGCCTAATGTGGAGTTATTCTTTTGGAAGCCATACTGCTCTTTAGATATATCAAGGAATCCAATTAACCGAATTTTTATGATCTTTTCTAATATTTTTGAAAATATGGAAGTAATAGCTATTGGCCTATAATTTGTGGGGTCTGATTTTGCTCCTTTTTTATGGATAGGAATGATTTTTGATATTTTACACATATCAGGAAATACACCCGATACGATGCATTTATTTATGAGGTATAGCAGAGTACTTTTTATTGTTGGATAGATCTTTAGAATATCATCTGTTGTTAATCCATCAGGTCCAGGTGCTGTGTTTTTCTTTAAAGACTTTACAATTTTTTCTAGTTCTTCTTCCGTGGTTTTTTTGAAAAATAGACATCTATCAGAAATTATTTCTTTGGGCAATGAAGTTTTATCATTTTTTTAAATTTTTTTTTGCAATTTTTTAGCTATGTTCGTGAAGTAATTATTTAGTGCATTGCATATTGATGATTGCTTAGTGTAGTTTTTGTTGTTTACGGTTAATTGTTTGATGGTATTGACATTCTCAGTTTTTTTTAGTAATAGATCATTAACTATTTTCCACGCTTTTCTGACATCATTACCTGTTTTTTTTAAATTTTTTGTTATAGTGTAATTTTTTGTGTTTTCTAATGCACTTGTTAACGTTATTTTTTAGGGTGATGAATTTTATTTTTAAGTTTTCATTATTTGGATAAATCTTCATTTTCTTATATATTCTGTCTCTTTTCTTCATGAGTTTATATACTTGGTTATCATACCACAAATTAAATTTATCTTGATGTATTTTTTATAGGTTATTGAATATTTTTTTGCTTCAGTTATTAAGTTTATTAAATTATCAATGTTTCGGATTTGTGTTTCTGAAATTGACTCTTTTAATTTATTATTGAAGATTGTATAATTGATTACTGGTATTTTTTTAGTGATAATTTTTTTAGATTTTTTTTCTTTCAGTTTGACTTCAGTTATTAACAATTTGTGATCAGATATACTAGTATCTTTTGTGAGAATTTTACATTTCAGATTAGTAGGTCCTATAACATGGTCGATATTTGTACCCCCATTTCGATGCCTTCGAGTTAATTTACTATTTTTTATTTTCATGTAGTTTTGTTTTATAACTTCTTGGTAATTGCGGCTTTCGTTAGTTTCAATAGATATATCCAAATTAAAATCTCCCAAAATAATACTATTTGGATGTTGCTCTAAAATTTCATTGAAAGTTTCCAAGAAGACCTCTGTATCATTTTTTGGTGCCCTGTATATTGCCCAAAATTTGTACCGAAATTCCTTAACCCATATGCCAACAATATTACACTGGTTTATTTCTTTGTTTATATTAATTATTTCATAGTTAATGTTATCCCTTATAAATATAGTCACCCCACCACCCCTAGAATTCCTACAGTTATGGATCCCATGATATCCTTCAAGACCATAATATTGTTTTTCAGTATCGTTTAGCCAAGTCTCCGTTAGGAACACTAGATGGGGGCGATTTAGATGTTTCATATAGTAATTTAGGTTATCGATTTTATATTCAGTTTTGATCGAGCGAATGTTGCAATAAAACAATGTTAAGTGGTTTGTGTTTTTTAGTGAAGTTTCTAGTTTTTTGAATTTTCTAATCTTTCTATACTGCTAATCGAGTCTATCTCTTTTACTTTACTATTTGCGTTTTTTTTTTTAAAGTATTTTACCTTCAGATATCCAGACATACAAATATCCCTTACTTCTTTTTAGATATCGTGCCTCCTTGAAAAGCTTTTGATTGTATGGTGTTAAATCATGATTAAGATAAATGGTACCATTCTGTTCATATCCTAAATCTAGTGTTTTCAGGTTTACGTTTTTTTTAGCATTCATCATAGAGTTTTTTTGATCCTTGTTTTTGAATATGACTCTTAGTTGTTTTCTTTCGCGTCCAACCTTTTCACATGATATTTCGTTTTCCTTTAGGTCTATATTTAATTTTTTTGCTATTATTATTACATCACGTTTATTCAGATTTTTCTAATTCTCAAGTTTTGGTAGGCCACTTATAACTATGTTAGAGTTCAGGTTTTCTTGATCAGTTTTATTTTTTTCATGGGATATTTTTTCTATATCATTTTTCATCTTTGCTTGTTCATCTTGCAGGTTTTTTATGGTTTTTTTCATGTCTTTGTTTTCTTTCTCAATATTCTCGAATTTTTGTAAGAATATCTTGTTTTGTTGGCTAATCATTTTTATCTCCTTCATCAAGTCCGAATTGGTGGTGTTTTTTGGACTAATGGATTTTCTGGGCTCTTTTTTTGAAGGACTTTTTTCCAATTCTTCTTCATCTTCTTCTTCATCCTCATCAGGATCTTCATCCTCTGTTTCCTCACAAATTTCACAAGTCCATGAAGACCTACCATTTTTTATTAACTTAAACTCCTCATCGTTTAGTTCACTACATTTCCTATGGAACCATTGGTGGCAATCTCCTTTACATTGGACTTTATACCCAGTTTTTCCCAGGGTTTTGTCGCATTTACCACACTTCATATTGAGAGTGGTAATAACCTGACTCCGATCCTGCGCAACTGTGAGAACCAGGTGGCAGCTGTTCCGTATATTTATCTTTAGGACCGCTTTTTTATGATTTATTCGAATCACTAACTATTCACAAGAAATGATGTTATTTAATTGAATATGGCTCAAAATGAAGGGTTGTGATTAAAGTTTATATCAATTTTTACACAGTTTTACGTTAATGGTTAACTGTAAGATTCACAAGATTTTTCGAAGTATTTTTATCGATTAAAATAGAGATTTTACAGCAGCGATATGCAAACACGTGTGCACGCGATAAGATATCGAATTTAATCTATATATATAAAATCCTATTATTACTTGGAAAAAGAAGTTTCCCTTTTTCCTTGATGCATTTTGTATATCAAAGTCGTAATTTTATTAATGTAACATTAATACACATCCTTTATTTTTTATATTGAAATGTATATATAAATCCTCATAATGCTCACCTGGTCTTTTAATACATACTCAGGTAGGAATACTTCGTCCCTGTAAGGTCCAGCCTCTTTTGCGCAATTTCTCACTGGCCGCCCTGAGTTAGAGGTTTGAACAGGTTCTCCATTTGGAGTTTTAGTACCAGAGGCTAGATAATTGCCTAACATGCTATTATTCGGAAATTGGTTGTAGTCGCAATTCTTACTGTGTACATTGAACTCATCCAATTTGAAAAATACCTGATAGCATTTTCTGAAAATAATAAATAAACATGGTCAGCTCGATGTTCATGAGTGCCTTAGTACCACGAAGTACTGTGCTGTTATAGGAATAATATCGTAATTAAAAAAAGAAATTATAATTATATATATATATATATATATATATATATATATATATATATATATATATATATATATATATATATATATATATATATATATATATATATATATATATATATATACAATAATAAAGAAAATGATGTATTGCCACTTAACATTAATGAAAAATATAATTTGCAAGCTTTAATTATTCATTATGAAGAACTAAAAAATAGATATATAGACAATAATGTTAGCACAAGGAATAAATCTATACAACTACCTAAACCTACATTGGGAGCAGGTAAAAAATATCAGAATTTGTGGCAACTAAAACTTTTAACTCACTTCCAAATGAACTGAAAATATTAAGTAATAAACAAATAAAAAAAAGTACAAAATATTCATAAATGAAAAGGAAAAAAAGGAAGTTAATGAATAAAAATAAGTAAATAGGAACAACTATCATAAATGAATAAGTAAGATCAAAAAATAATAGACAGCATGAAATAAAAACTGGAATAAGCAAATAAAATGTTATATATACATAATGTATTTTAGTTTTAAGTTTTTAAAATAAGCTTGCTTTGAGCCATAGTTTGTGCTGCGTACAGATACAAAAATTTTATTTTTTGTATTGTTACCTTGCAATAACTTGTAATGCAGGTAACACAAGCAAGCAAATAAATAAAATAAATAAATAAATTCATGATGCATAATGAAATTCACTAAAATGACAATGAAATTAAGTACAATGTCACAATGTGATATGAAAAAGAGATGTAGTGCATTCTTAATATGCATTTTCACGTAAATTTTAGAGAATTTCTACTGGAACCAGAAAGACATGAGTGAATTAAATACTCTATGGTATATGATACGCTTTGAAAGCTGAACTACCTGAAGTACCTTTCTAGTGTATTGTTCTCAAATGATATCTTGCCAGTTTACAATTGAAATATTTTTCATAACATAATCTAAGCTGTTAAATGTAATATATGTAATGTCACTTCAGTATGGCCCTAAAAACACTACGATATAACTACGAATAAATGATACCTAAGATATCAATGCCTCTCTTGGCAGTAGTTTTCACGAAAAATTGTAAAAGAGCAATGAAAATATCGTTTCATACCATTCTTTAATCAATGTAATCAAAGTCTTAAAACAAAATACCATTCAATTTTAAATGAATATCTAGTTGAAGGGTTTGTGGAGCACTTGTTCTTCTCATTCGCTTTAGGCTGACATATATATATATATATATATATATATGTATATATATATATATATATATATATATATATATATATATATATATATATATATAAATATATATATATATATATATATATATATATATATATATATATATATATATATATATATATATATATATATATGACTAGATTCAGGGACAACCTAATAATAGAAAAGTCAAACTTTACATTTGTACAAAAAAGTGTGGTTTTTAATATTCTAAAAATCTGGAATGTGCTTCCTCTTTCCTTCAGACAGCAACCACCCAGTAAGGTTGTTTGTAGACTCGGAGCATTTTTGAGGGAAATAGCATATTATAGCCTTGATGAGTTCTTTCAGGATGGTGATATGCATGGCGCACTAAGTAAAGATCTTGAATAGACACAATCAGAGTGGTATTGAAGAAGGAACTCGACCTCCCAACAACTGAAATTTCCGACAATGACGCAAGATTGGATGGAGGAGATTGTTTGTTTACTGGTGAGCTGCATGCTTATCCAGAAAGCATACTATACACTGGAGGAGTATTTAACGGACCCATTAGACTGTTGACACTTGTCTCATTTTATGTTGTCAATTTTGAGTATTTTGCTTGTGTAGTTGATTATTTTATTTTTTGTAATCTTGTTTATATTGACATGCTCTACACCCGAAACGGTATTTACAAAGGAGCTAATAAAGGATCTATCTATATATATATATATATATATATATATATATATATATATATATATATATATATATATATATATATATATATATATCCACCCCTAAAAGCATTCTTAAGAAAAAAAGGAGCTTAGGTTCGGCACATGGCATACCCAAGTGGTCACCAACTTGTTTCGGTTGTAAATATAATATTGTGTTATTTTAGCTTGACTTAAACAGCTAATTAAATTTTACTATTGAAAAATTAATGTTAATTAATTGTAATAATTTAAAAATTTAACAAGTGGTTAACTATGAATAATGGTTATAATAAGATCTATATTTCCAATATGAATTTTAACCGTTGTAAAATTAATGAATATAAAAAAACCTAAAATATTGTATTACATATATTAATTCAATTTTGGTTTTTTACCTGCAAAAATAGGCCTGATTACCAGTTTTCGACTGTGAAGTCTGTAATGGCGGTTGTTGGTTCGGCTGTGTTTCTTCAAGTGAATATGACGTTTGATGATCATATTCTGATGGTTCCTGCTTAACGTTAATTTCCGACTGCATACTTTTTTTATTAATTGGAGTATAGTTCCTGACTTCAATGGGTTGAGGCAAAACACGTTCCATGTGATATTTGCCAGAGTAGCGTTTTTTCGGATGTAGCACTTTAGGAACGATATTGTAATTCTTACTAGCTGCGAAGACCTTTTTCGAATATTCATCTTTATTCCTAATATGAACCTCCAAGTGTTCGTCAAAACGATTTCTTTGTTTATTGAACCTCATACCTGAGAATAAAATGTAATGGTACATGTAAAAACCACTTTGTCGAATTGGGTGTTATGTCATTACCAAGTTTGTATATTTACTCATTGATTGTTTACATTGTTAATAAGCAGGACACTTTAAAGACGAGAAGGGAGGTACACGGTCATAATACACGACAGAAGGACAAAATCAATTTGGGTTTTTCCCGATTATCAGTTGGGCAGGAAAATCCCAATTATATGGGAACACAATGCTACAATAAGATTTGTGCAATGAAGGAGTTCAGAGAGAATGTGAAACAAAATTGCTCAAGAAACATCTCAAGAGGTTTTTTGGTACGGAAATGCTATTACTCACTGCAGGAATTTCTCAATGATACCTCTGACTAGATTTTAATTAGCAAATGATAAATTACTTTTAAAAATGTGCAATTGTAAGTCTGTATTTTATTTCATTTCATTTTGCATTGTTTTATCATTCAAGCCAGGTTCCTATATTACCAAATAGCGAACCAGCTTATCTGTTTGTGACGTATCCCATAATGTATTGTACTTGCCTGTATTGTGACATTCAGTGGACAAAATAAAATTAATATTATTATTATTATTAACAACGTTTGAGAGTGAGTAATGAAATGGAATAAAGTTTGAAATAATGAACGAATTGTAATAAAATTCTAAGCAATAATTTTTTTAGAAGTTATGAAAATCAATATTTTATTATTGATAGGAATAAGGAATAATCAGTTGAAGCTAATCAGGACTCGTCTAGAGAACAGAAAACACAAAGTTTATGTTTCCATCAAGGGTAAAAAGTATTTTTCCAATGAGAAATTCATGAACGGGAGTGCTACAGTGCAGTATTTTGGGGCCACTTCTCTTTGTTATTTTATTAACTCTCTCTGCCAAAACAATTTCAGTGTTATTTGTCATCATATCGTCTACGCCGATTATACGAACTTTTCAGTAACATCAGACTCGGTAACATCTGCAATTTATAAGACGAAGAAAATTTTGGATGACGCTCATAAGTGGTGTAGGGATAATGGTCTGTTGATTGACATGCAGAAAACAAAGTGTCTTCTTTTTGGTTATGATAGAACGTAATACCGATATTCTGACTTGTCTATGTATGACGAAATCGAAATTTATCAGTCAGCTAATTTCCTGGTAGAACCAATTGATAAAGATCTGAAATGGGGAACACATACATCTGTACTAAAAAATAAACTTAACTCAGTAATTTATACCATTATGGTATTGAAGGATCAGGTAGATAATGGAGTTCTCAAGGTGTTATATTTTGCTTACTTTCAATCCATTCTATCTTATGGCATAATATTTTGGGAATGGGCATTACAAATGATTTTTCGAATGGGATAGAGGGAATCTTGCAGGTGTAAGTTCCGATCCAATGGAATAATGACAGTGTATGGTTTATATATAAAGGTTACTCCTTCTTTCACAGTAAAGAATTCTACTTTGAAACTTGTAAAAACAAAAAAAAAATACAAAGCAAATTCATCCTTTCTTTTAACCGCGACATAACTATACTCGCACAGAAAAAGGACCGCACTATTATATGGCCATTTTATTATTCAACGCTTTGCCTAGAAATTTGAGGCTCATCAGAAAGCATGAGCTGTTAAAGAAAGTTATATATAAATTTATTGTGAATTTGTGAACCATATACCTTAACTGAGTATTTTGGATCATGTAAAAAGTCTACAAATTTAATTTGGACCAATTCACTATCATTGTTTATAGCTCGATTATACATATACATGTTATTTGGTTGAGATGTATGACTGTTGAGTAAAATAGATATTATTTTTATTGAATAAAGTATAAACTTTAAAATAAAAACACTTGGCTTATGTTTCACAATATAAAAAATATTTAGATACTGTATTTAGCAGTAACGAAAAGTCGACATGTAACTCGAAACATGTCGACTTTTCGTTACTGCTAAATACAATATCTAAATATTTTTTATATTGTGAAACATAAGCCAAGTGTTTTTATTTTAAAGTTTATACTTTATTCTTTATGATGTTTCACCAAGTGATGTGTGAGAATTCAATATCAGTTATTATTTTTATTATTAACATAAAAATATGAACTGATTATGAAGTCAATAAGTATGTACATGCAATCTTAATAATGATCTTTGTGGTAATATATGTTTGCGATTGAATTTTATGCGATTGTCTCGAATAAACTGCATTGATAGTAGAATTGTATATTGCTCTTGATTTTACTGGATCATTGTTAATTCTCAAATCAAATTTATCCGAAAGAAACTGTAACCACGGCACTGCATTTTTATCAGAAAAGATGTGTTCAAATCGCTGATTTTTGCATGAACAAAAATAGAAAATTTTGAAAGATATGCTTCTTTTAATTATTGTTTCCGATCACTGACTATCATTAAATTAGGGTGTTAAATTACAATCAATTCTCCACTTCAAAATCATACGTAATCATATATAATAAAATATATAAAATAACTAAACAATATAAAATTCCCGAAAATATTTCTATTCTTGAATGAAAAAATATTATATAGGTTCAGGGCCGGCCTAAGGGGTGTGCGAAGTATGCAGCCGCACACTCAAGCCTTTTGGAGGGGCATTAAATTGACCAATTTTTGTAAAAAAAAATTATAAATTTGGAAAATTTTTAGAAACTGATTTAAATATTGGGCAGAAATACTTATTTAAACTATACTCGCCGGCATATCATTGGAAGCTTGGACACTAAACAGCTGTACACTCCCCTCTACACCCCTAGCCCAGCGTCGTTGCCAGTTTGTGGATTGAAAAATTAATTCACACAGCTAAAAATCCCAAGCTTCCAATAGATTGTGCATATGATTGCCTATAGAAGGAATTTTGTCTTAAAACTATTACAGTTGAAATTTAAGGTAAAACCAAAGATCTACCCGGCTATCCCAATGAGTTCTGAAATACAGTAAGTGATGCCCTTGACCAAGGTCCAAAGTCAGTAGAACAGTCGTCTCGTGGCGGGACGCGGAAAGTGTTGTGACTCATCTTCCTGCCTCCCTCCCCCACCACGACTTTGCTTTTCTAGCCAATTGGCGTCTGAAATTAAGATAGTGAATTCATTCTCCGAAATGAAAGCAAGAAAAGCCCTTGTATAAAATGTATAATAAAAGAGACTATGTACTTTCTTAATAGTTGATAATATTTTTTTTGTGTTTGCGCCATTAATAAAGACTGTCATTATTGGTTCACTATGTTCTGTTGCTTTATTTTCTTTTACCCATGACATGCGGAAATTTATCTTAGGTCCGGTGGACGGTGATTCCTGCATTAGCTAGGTATTTATTCTTAGAGTAATTGCAGTATAAGCATGAAAATCAGTGCAACGTTACCTAGAGTTAAGCTTTCATTAGTTTATTTGACATAATAGTGGTTATAGTACAAGGAAGAGTACCTACTGAACATAGAAAGTCAATCAATAATGAATCAAATTGTCATACATAAATTTAATGTTCTACAAGGCGCAAAAGTGCACAAAAACTGTGTTTTTGGACCTTAAATTTCAAAAAATTCCATACCTCCCAGACCCCCCGGCAGGGGCATAAAATTTGAGTCTAGCACACTTGCAATTTCCGCCTTAGGCCGGCCCTGTATAGGTTTAAATCACATATTGAATTTATGCGTCTCTGAAACTAAACATAATGCCCGCGTTGAAAGGGTCTCCTTTGTTACGCTTACAATACATGTTATCTTTTTTAGGCCTAGTGTCTGGAGTGTAACGTGCGATAAGGAACTTCGTTTCGAAAACACACTAGTCAATCAATCTTCAGAGCAAGAGACAAATCCGTTATTTTAACGGTGATTTTTTAATTCACTGCCCAAATTCACATAAATCATAGGTCGTAATAAACTTTTTGTCTCAATAAATATGAAAAATAGAAATTATTACACATATAGTATCTTCTATCATCTTAAAGTTAATTTGAAATTCTAATTGCAATGAATGTTTCATAGACAAATATCAACAGAATAGTAGTATATTCACAATCAAAAAATGAATACTATGGCACCAATTAACCAATAAAATTGTATTGAATGATATATCAAATGAATTAAAACACTTGGCTTGATTCCGTTAAAATTCGTTTATTTTTATTATTATTATTATTATTGTTTCAGCAGTAGGCGGCCGAATCCGATGAGACTGCTGTTGTTGCTTTTATTTTTATTTAATATTTTTTTAATTATTATTATTTAAGAGATGATTAGGCACAGTAATGTTTTAGTTGAGTGCACTAGTGAGAGGCTCCATCGCCTATTAAATAGATCCGTGAAAAATAAAGATCGATAGAAATATAGTTTCTCGATCGAGGAGTGCTAAGCCCGTCCCTGCCTCTGTCGAACGGGCGCACCATCTGCTCGCTGTCAATCTCGAATTCGTTCGGAATCGGCTAGATACTACGACCTCATTGGGCCTCGCCGTGCCGAAACTTCTCGATAGAATTCAACCCGTCCAACTATCGGTTCCAAAGCCGGTCACGTGAATTCGAGTCCATGTGACGCGAAAATAGTTCTTAAGCGTCGGGAATGCAACCGTTTTCGCGAATTTCGGAGAAACGTCAAACTTTAAACGTTCGATATCGAAGATCGGTGTCTCGGATCGAGGCGAGACGTAGCCTAAGCACTACGGAAAGGACGTGGGCGATCGACGGGGCCCTTCGGGCCCCGCGATTCGGGGCCAATCTCCTTATCTCGGCTTCATAAGTTTGCCAAAATGCGGCCTTCGGCCGCCTGCATTTTGGGAAGTCGAATTTGGCAAACCAATTATTTATTTAGTATTATATACTAGTGAGAGGTTCCGTCGCCTATTGAATAGATCCGTGAAATATATAGATCGATGAAAATATAGATTCCCGAACTCCGCTGCTTGCTACGCCACTGTCTGCCCTAAGCCTAAGCCATCTGCTCGCTGTCAATCTCGAGTTCGTGCGGAATCGGATAGATACTACGATCTCGTTGGGCCTCGCCGTTCCGAAACTCCTCGATAGAATTCAACTCGTCCAACTGTCGGCTCGGAAGGCGGTCACGTGAATTCGAGTCGAATTGACGCGAAAATGGTTCTTAAGCGTCGGGAACGCTGCCGTTTTCGCGAATTCCGGAGAAACGTCAAACTTTAAACGTTCGATATCGAAGATCGGGACATAGCCTAAGCACTACAAAAAGGTCGGCGGCGATCGAAGGGGCCATTCGGGCCTCGCGATTCGGGGCCGATCTCCTTATCTCGGCTTTATAAGTTTTCCATAATGCGGCCTTCGGCCGCCTGCATTTTAGGAAGTCCATAATGGCAAACCAATTATTTATTTAGTATTATATATTAGCTTCACGCGAACACTTATAGTTTACTTAGTCACTTGGACATACAATTATCACAGATTGTCAGGCATAAAATCACAGCATTGTACATTGAATTATCTCAGCATTGGTACAAATCTATCACAGGTTGCTTTCCATATCACATAAATTTTAAAAATAATGTACAAAATTGGTATTTACAGTAGTAAGATCCCTATCCACTCTATTCTTAAAAATGTTCACGGGGGTTGCATTGACAGTTTCCTCACTTAGCCCATTCCAAGGATACACAGTTCGATTGCTCAGAAAGTTTTTTCTTGGTAATTTAGCGCTTCTTTCTTTGCTTAATTTAAGATTATGACCTCTTAGGGCAGTCTGAGTGTTCATATTAAATATATTGAGGTCCACAGTATAGTGATTGTGAAGAATCCTGTATGTTTCTATTAAATCCCCTCTTTGCCTTCTCTCTTTGAGTGTTTGGAGATTAAAGACGGCTAATCTTTCACCGTAGGGCAAATGTTGTGATTCTATTGGGATTTTTGTAGCTTTTCTTTGACATCTTTCCAGCAGTTCTATGTCCTTGACAAAGTATGGACTCCATACGCTGTGGCTATACGCAAGTATCGGGCGTACATATGTTTTGTACAGCTTTTCCACCGTCTCAACCGTCTTATTTTCAAATGCCCCCTTTATCAGAAAAATAATTGTATTAGCCCTTTTTACTATGACATATGTTTAGGGCTATTAACCTTTTATCAAGAGATGATGACAAACTCTCTTGATAATCAATTCCAAAATCAGTGATGAGCAGATGGTACCGAGTCTGACGTTACTAAAATAATATCGTGTTTTTGGTGGTGTCTTTTGGTTGAGGAATTTTGAAGTTTGGTTTGTTCGGAAAAATACGAGCTTTCAATTTTTCTTTGAAAATTATAGAACTATCACCCAAAAAATTAGCTGCATTAAATTCTGGAATTCTAAATCCTGAAGTTAATGTGAAAAGTATGAAATTATCAACACAAACATCTGTGCCGTATTTGGTTTTATGCATAGACACCTGTTCAGCTTGAGTGCGGTATTCCAGTGGCGCAGCCTTTCCTTGCCGGTGGATTTTCGTAAACTAACATTCCTTCGTTTGTAATTATTTATACTACTTAAAATTTTACAAATTGCAAATACATTGATCATGTCAGTGTGTGAAGTCTGCAAAGATCTCTTCATACAAGGTGATATTATCGCCACATGCTGTGTGTGCATGTCTATGTATCACTGCAATGTCAAACGAGGGATCTGGTAAGAATTGCTCTTCAACGTCATCTACTGAAGTTAGGGTTTTAAAATTGAAGGTCAAATGTCTTATGCTGTACCGCTGTAAAGAGTGTCGTGATAATGCCAAAATATTAGAGAAAATAATTAAAACAAGAATCATATCCTATTTTGAAAATCTAAAAATATTTTCTGAAAAAATCTTTGGTTTTAAGACAGGAAAATCTACAGAGGATGCTCTTGTGAGTTTGACAAGGATGTTGTATGGGGCACTTGATGAATCGCACCCTTGCATATGTGTGTTTGTGGATTTGGCCAAGGCCTTTGATACCGTGTCTCATGATCTACTTCTAGAAAAGCTGAACCGATACGGTTTTAGGGGAGTGACTTATAACCTACTTGAAAGTTACATCAAGGGCCGTAGGCAATGTGTAAATATAGGAGATAAATACAGTGACTTCCTGGAGGTGGATTGCGGAGTGCCACAGGGAACTGTGCTAGGCCATGTGTTGTTCATTATCTACATCAATGATTTGCTCACATTGGATACAGGCTCGAATGAAATAATTAGTTATGCAGATGATACGGTAATATTCTGCAGATCAAGAGAATGGTCAAGTCTGAAGATGGACACTGAGCAACTCTTACTGAAGGTCAAAAGTTGGTTTGATTTCAACTTACTGTCAATGAATATGAACAAAACGAAGTACATTGCCTTCACTTCTTATAATGTCAAACGACCTACATTTAATTATCTTGAAATTAACAAGGATTACAGGATTGAAAGTGCAAACGCTGTAACCTACTTGAGCGTAACAATAGATCAACATTTAACATGGGATGGTCACATCAAAAAAGTAGTTGCCAAAGTTCGGGGCTTACTTTCCATGTTCAGACATCTCTCGGGTATTGTTAAACTGCCAGAACTGAAGGTCTTATATCAATCATTGGTAGAATCAGAGCTTGCGTATGGCATAGTGGCGTGGGGAGGCATTCTTGATGTTCATTTGGCAAATTTGAATGCATTACAGAGGTGGATATTGAGAATAATATTGAACAGAAACAGGATGTACTCGAGTGAAAAAGTTTTTGAGGAAATGAAAGTCTTGAACCTAAGAAAACTATATATGAAAAGAGCATTGATGTACTGCTTCAGAGATAAAACTATAATCCCCTATGCGGAACACACGTACCGCACGAGATGTAAGGGAAACATTACGCAGAAGGTGATACCATCGAAACAAATAGGACAAAGACACTAAAGTTATGTGATACGTAAGCTGCACGATATGATTCCTCAAGCCCTAAAGAATGAAAACAGATCAGGACCTTTCAAGAAACTCGTTACAGAGTGGATACATGGCGTTTCAGGTGCAGTTATACTTCAACTTTTCAAATAGTCTAGGGCTTATAAGCAGACTGGTACTGAAGGATTGAAGCAATTTATAAGTAGGGAATATAAATCCTCAAAAAAGTGTAAAGCACTTCAGAGGATGAAAATTGCTTTCACGATATTGTTTATTAACCCTTTCATTGTTTTTTTTGGTTGTTCATATTGTACAGTACATAGAATTTAAGTTTGATTTGATTATTTCTCTTTTGTTCTTGATAATTCTTGGATGTACTTCCAAATGTCATTTTGTTTTGTGTTGTTTTCTATACTATGTGCGAACAGTTTGCTCCTGAATAGGGACAAAACACACAGAATGGTTTTCTCTATGAGAGATACTGGCAATACTAACGGAACCACTCCTCATATTGAATTCTTGGGGGTTCAGCTTGATCCCAAACTTCTTTGGGAGACTCATATTTATTCTGTTGCCAAAAAACTTGGGAGTAGTTTGTTTGCTCTGCGTGCTCTTGCTGACTCTGTTTCAGGGAGAGTTCTAAGAACAGCATACTTTGGTATTTTCCACTCTGCCATGGTGTATAGCGTCCTGGTTTGGGGTCATGCAGCGCAGTCGAGAAGGATCTTTGGTTTACAGAGAAGAGTGATTAGGATAATCTCTGGACTAGGTTTTAGGGATGATTGTAGATTTATGTTTGAGAGTCTTGGAATACTGACACTTCCATGTGTGTATATTCTGGAGAATGTTGTTTACCTCAAAAAAAATGAGAGCCTGTACGGAACTCATGGTGATGTTCATCATCATAATACAAGACAGAAAACCAACTTTGTAGTGAACTACTGTCGATTAAAGAGATGTCGGGATGACCCTGGTTATCTGGCTATAAAATTCATCAACAAAATCCCTCTAACGGTATGGAGCTTACCATTAACACAGTTCAAAGCAGCTGTCAAAAAAATGTTAATCCGACATGCCTTTTATTCCCTTGAGGAATATCTTAATTGTGATCTTTTTTAATATTAATTTTTAATGTGTAGTGTTCAGTCTTGTACTCTATGTTGCCCTTATTATTGCTAGAGTTAGCTTAAGTTTTACATTTATATTTTACTTGACTGTGTGAGTTATTAAGAATGTTGACCTGTGCAAATGCAGAAATGTGTAATGGCATCAATAAATTATCTATCTATCTATACTCAAAGATTGTAACACTGAATTTTGGTTAAATGAATAAATATCGTATTATTATTATAATGGTGGCATGTCTCCTCAATTAGTTGAAGTCATTTCAAATCTAAGGCATCAGTGGATAAATTGTCCGGCTTGAGCGAAAACATCAAAAAGCTTACAAAGGACGTAATTCCTCAAATAAATAATGATATTTCAAATATAATACCAAATTACTCTTATTTTGTATAATTTTGTATAAAAAAGGATCTTTGATGAAATCATTGATCCGTTGACTTTTCAAATAAAATAATGACCGAAAATTATGTCGAATAAATACACTAAATTAAGTGGAATTGAACTACATAATTTGATTAATTATTCGAAAAATGTTCCACCAAGCACTAAGCGAGCATTCAATTGACGTTTTTGAAATTAGTTTTTGTATAAATTTTTGTGATTCGCATAGTTGTTCACATTTATTTGTGATAGTTTATAATAAATGAACATATTTTTTATTGTCAAATTTGAGTTATATTTCTGTAATTCTTTATGTAGTCTGAAATCAACATAAAATTATAAAATACTCACCACAGTAGCGACAAGTGTAATAACAAGCCATTGAAAAGTAATGCGATTCAATCGCCCAATTGTCCTTAAAACTGTATCGACACAATGCGCAAAATCTTTTATTTACTCCTCCAATTCTCATTGAATGATAAAAAGCTCTTCTTTCCTCCTTTGGATAATCAGATAGTGGCAATCCATCAACGTAAGGCTTTCCATCGATTAGGTTAACCTCCCTTGTGACCTCATAGTTTTGACCGTCTCTCTGTTCTGCCGATCCAACAGGTATCAATAGGCTCTCTTCCTCTTCTTCTTCTTCCGGTTCGACCTCTGTAGTTTCACTTTCCATGGTTTCGTTTTCCATATAAGTTTCTTCTTCCGCTAAGTCATCTTCCGAAGTTAACCACCTATTACGAATGTGAGCATCGTCTCTAGACTCATGCCATGGAATTGGATTATCAACTTTTTCTCCTGAAATGTAAAATTCCGGGTTAATTACTGTAAATACTGTTGTGGATGGTACTGAAAGTGATGTCAAGGAGTTGCAGGTGGGAGTAGCCCAGGGATCTGTGTTGGGACCAATGATGTACTTGCTCTATGTCCACAGCTTAAAATACCTTAATTTAAAGTCAAAATATTTTATGTATGCTGATGATACGGCGATGGTCCTATCAGATACAAACATTGAAAATTCAAATCGTGATTTAAACTGTGATATGCAAAATTACCTTCAATGGCTGTGTCATAATAAATTAAGTATAAATACTGAAAAAACTGTTTATATGATAATGAAGCAAAAAAACAAAAGGTACTGTGATCTAGATTTATCAATAAATAATGTAAAATTAAAAGAAGTTAAGATACATAAATATCTAGGATTAGTATTAGATAATAAATTGACATGGAATAGTCATGTAAGTACTGTAGTATCTAAAATCTCTCCCATGATAGGTGCTATAAAAAGATGTTCGCAATTATTGGATATACAAAGTAGATATTTACTGTATAATAGTTTTATAGAACCTTATATCAGATATCTAATACCCTGCTGGGGAAACGCACCAAATTATGTAATCAATAAGCTACAAAGAACTCAAAACAAAGCAATTAAAAATATCTTTGATATTGAACACAGAACATCAACAGAACCTATATATAAAATAACTAAGATTCTTAATATACAGAACTTGAAAAATTAGAACAAGTAAAATTAATTGAACTTTGGTGTTCCGCAGGGGTCAGTGCTGGGACCGTTGCTTTTCTTGATATACATCAATGATCTGGAAGGTTGCGATCACAGTGCTGATGTCCTTTTATTCGCAGATGATACAACATTAATTAGACAAGCAAGAGATCTGCAGACTCTTAAAGATAAATTGAACGAGACACAGTTGAAGGCTTCCGACTGGTTTACAGCAAATAAACTTAGCATTAATGTATCAAAAAACCAAACACTCGTTATCTCAACTCGTACTATGGATGATGTAGGGAATGATCCCGTTAAATTTCTAGGAATTAATATAGATTCCAAACTTCTATGGAATTCACATAAAGATGCTATTTGCAAAAAAATGGCATCTGGTGTTTATGCACTTAGAACGCTTACACAGAATGTATCTGAGAGGGCGGCACGCTCGGTGTACTTCGCGTGTGTCCAGTCAAGGATCTCGTATGGGATTCTGGCTTGGGGGCATGCGACGGATGCGGGACGTGTTTTTGCCCTCCAGAGAAGGGCGGTAAGAATGTTATCTGGTATAAGTTATAGAGCCGAGTGCAAATCATATTTTATCAAACTAAATATCTTAACTGTTCCATGTTTGTACATTTTTCATTGCTTGGTGTATGTAAGAACAAACATTTCAAATTATACCACACATGAAGAAATCCATGCCCATTTTACTAGAAATCGGGAAAACATTTATACACAATTCCATAGATTAAATAAGATAAAGACAGGTACGTCTTTTTATGGACCAAAATTTTTCAACATATTACCAGATAGGGTGAAAATGTTACCCCTTAATAGTTTCAAGGATAAAATAAAAACATATTTAGTAAAAAAATGTTTTTACAAAATTGATGATTACATAGCAGATGATCATAGTGATATGTAATTGATATATTGTTAAAATTGTTTGTTAATATTTGACTTGTGTAAACTTCTTGTAAGTAAGAGCACCAATAAACTATCTAAAAAATCTAATATATGGCATAAAAAATTGTCAAATAAAAACTCAAACAAAATTAAAACAACAAATAGAATATCATAATTATTTGACAAGACAGCGAGACATATTCAGAAACGAATTTAGAAGAACAAATAAGACTCAGAATTATCCTATTTACAGAAGCATCCAAGTATTTAATTCCATCCCCCTAAATATAATTAACGTTGAAAACTATAAAAGATTGTGCCATCTCCTGAAGGAATTCTTGAATTTGGAATAGACTTTCCGTTTTATTATTTTTGTTTTTTTTTATTATTATTGTTATTAGATTGAATATACTCTGTGTTTTCTAGTTTTTCTAAATGTATTAGTAGGCCCTGGTGCCAGTAATGTAATTTACTGTTTAAGGGTCAGCAAATAAAGAAATACTTTATATTTTTATTGTATTAATTGCAACAATCATTGCTGGACCAATATCACCACAATGAAAGGATATAAAAAAAATTTTTAAAAGTCAAATTAATTTTTTTTTAGGTTAAAGTGCTTATTTCAATATTAGTATTCATGAAATGATACAAAAAGTAATTGACAAATAAGACTGAACAGAACTTTTGTCTTATGTTTTTGAATCTTTCCTCTCTGATAAGGTTTTCAAAGTGCTTGAAATAAAGAAGTCACACTTACCCAACTCTATACTCATATGTGTAATTTCATGCAGAGCTAATAATTTGCTATTTTTATAATTCTTTCCACAATAAGAACATTTTGGTTCCACCACAGCTTCATAAAAATCATCAGGTTCATATTCCGGAATATTTTCCTTGTTAATTATATTGAGACATAGCTGAAGAAGAGACAAGGGATTATACTGATATTCATCTTCTTCTTGAAATTTATTTTCAAATGAAACTTCTGCTACTGGAACTGATTCCTTTGCATGCTCGAATTTTCTTCTTTTGGGAGGTCTCTCGTCATCATCTTCTGCGGAATATAAAAAAAAGTATAATGCTTAACAGTTACTAAACTTTTTCTCAAAGATATTGGCAATGGTCACAGGACAAGAGGGAAATATGTATTAGTTCCAATAACTCCTGAAGTTGTTCAATGTCATTATTTATTTATTTTATTTATTTATTTATCTTTATTCACGGGGCAAGCCCCATACATTAAAAATTACAATGTGTTTATGGCTAGAAGCCTACAAAAATACAAACTTGATTACATAAAAAAATATTAAGTTATTCAATTCATTCAAATTTTAACAATGATTTTGATAAATTTTTTATTCTGTACAACGAAAGTGTAGTCTACGATTTTATTACATAACATAAATATTCTATCAATAATTCTCTCTTTATCTCCCCGACGACATTATACTAATAATATAATATATGATCAAAATATAGTACATCCAGTAAACAAAATAATAATGAGATATTGAACAAGGCATCAAAATATCTAAGTTAAGAAACTACAAATCCCTGTTGATTATATTTGAATACTATCATCAATTCTTGTGCTGCATAACATGGATTTTTTGTAACAGATGACATAAACGGTTTTTTAAACACTGTTTGTATTTTTATATTTAGAAAACCACTGTTAAGAACTACTGCTACACATCCTCATAACACAAGAGCTAAGTCAAATAATAGCTTAATCACTCCAACATATCACCGTGATGCTAGTCAACGATTCGTTACCACAATTGCTCCCAAAATTTATAATAAGTTACCGACAAACATAAAAAATATAACCAAATTACATATATTTCGACTAAGAGCTAAAAAATTTGTTTCAGCAAACTCAGACTTATTTAAAGATATTCTGTAATTAGTTTGATGCAAAAAATTTATTATCGTCACTATTAACTCACATTGTAAACGTATATTATTTTGTTCTTTTTATATTGTGGCACATACAGGTGCATGCGCCTAGGTGCCTAGATTTTATTATTATTGTTTTTTTCTCAATTTATTAGTGACTAATTGTTAAACATAAATGTATATGTAAATTAAATTAAATTAAAAAAAAAAAAAAAATAGTTTTGAGGGTTCACTTCACACACAATGACGATGATAAATACGTACTTTTTATTTGCGAAAACTGAGGAAAAAGTGAGTGAGGGTGTTGCTCTACTGTTAGAACGCAAGAGTGGAAATTCCATCATAACTGATCAGGAACAAATATTCGAGAAGACACAAAAAGAAAATGAAAAAACTTGTTGACAGTATTGAACTGGAGAACAGCAACTTGAAAGAGAAATTGGAAAGGCGCTTCCACAATTTAATGTTGAAATTTCGAGAGAGACAGTTACATAAAATGACTAAAAACGACAATACCTCATACGAGAATACAGTGGGCTAAGGTACTTGGAGATAATCTGCAATTGAAACTAGCTCTGACAGAGGCTAACAAGATAGATATATACTTTATTGTCCAAGAATATTCTCATTGACAAAGTAAGTTATAAAATATAAATTTAAATTTGGTCATATATTATTAAATATAAAACAGATAAGTGTAAATACAACACATACAGTCAAAATAAAGAATGAAAGACAGGAAACACTAACAATAATAACAAAAAAAGAAACACAGCATCCCGCAATATAAATGCAATTGAAACACAATATATGCATATATATACAAAAACGGAAGCAATGTAATGGAGGAAACGTCATAGTGAGCAGGAGGCGAAGATGAAGAGTTTAACTAAGGAAAGGGGGTTTGCTCAAAGCGAGAGGAAATGGAATAAATACCAAGGAATATGATTGACTCAATGAGAGTATTGGATGATATGAGAATTTAATGATGAGTAAATTTGTGAAGTTGAAATAGCAGAGTTAAGAAATACAAAATGTGATGACCTCAACAATATGAATATTTATTTAAACATTACACAAAAGATACCAATGAATTGATCTCACAGAAGAATAAGAGAATATTTTATTTAATAACCAAAAAAATGTTTTATGTTTGCTGTCCTATAGATCAGGAGTGTTTCAATATATTTAAGCCCTGAAGAAGATAATAAATATTGTAGAAAGCTTGACAAATTCCTTTCCTGTCCTCAACTCTAATCCTTGTGAAACATTTAAAAGTATTTATATATATATATATATATATATATATATATATATATATATATATATATATATATATATATATATATATATATATATATATATATATATATATATATATATATATATATATATATATATATATATATATATATATATATATATATATATATATATATATATATATATATATATATATATATATATATATATATATATATATATATATGTATATATATATATATATATATATATATATATTATATATATTGGCGCCGTAGTTCAGTGGTCAGTGCGTTGGGCTCCTGAACAGAAGTTCGCTGGATCGAATCCCGACCGAACCAACAAATAAATGCGGAGCCACCTCTCGGAAGGCAATGGCAAACTACCGAGAAGTATTCTGCATAGTAAAGCCTCTCTATAAAGACGTTCGGAACCGTCGTAAAACTGTAGGTCCCTTCTATTCGTGTATCGCTGTATCACGCACAGCACGAATAGTTGTAGAGAGGTCCCCTACTCCCGAAACCGGGTATGGCACCGGAAGATATATATTATCTATCTATCTAAATATCTATCTGCCGATGCATCTCTATCTATCTATCTATATATTTATCTATCCATCTATTTAACATTTTATCTATCAATATATATCTATCAATCAATCTGACCTGGCAAAAAATGTTTAAATAATGTATATGTCAACATAACGTTTGCCAGAATATAACTATGTGATATGATAATACTAACATATATTTATTTTGATAAGAGAGTTCTAAACAATAAAGCACCAAAAATTGAAAAAAAAAGAATAATTTCACATTGCATTTACTATAATATAAATTTAACTTATACTTTGGCCTCAGCAACACGTAAAGCGTTAGTAATTTCAACATAGCGCCATTTATTGGATACTTACTCAATCCAGTCAACTAACTACCTTATACCGCCATCTGTAACTATCTTATCAAACTAACAGAGATAATCAATAAATAATTTGCAATAAAATAATATTGCGACTATAAATTAAGCTATCCTATCTTTCAAGTTGGATCAAACTGCACACGGTGTGCAAATTTAATTAAAACCGGTTAAGTAGTTTAGGAGTCCATCGCGGACAAATAACGTGACAAATAATTTATGTATATTAAGATAACATTCTTTAATAATAGATATTGATCTTACCTCCAATAGAATCGATGTCACTCTGAAACTCAAAGCATTGGGAACTTTCAGTATTTGTAAATTCTGTGAGACTGCTACACAGAGAATCATCAAGTTCATGATAGAAAGCCTGACTTCTCTTTCTCCCGCTTCTCAAAATTTTATCTGAAGTTACAATCTTGTTTCTACTGAATGAGTCTGCAATAGCCTGGTGAAGTTCAGCACATAATTCCAACTCGCTGTTAACCTTATGAGCGTCCAATATCTCAGTTCGGCAATTGCTACACAAAACAGTTATGTCTTCTGTTGAAGTTTCAACATCAACTTTCTTTATTTCTTCGTCAAGTTTTTCAGCTTCTTCTAGATTTTCGGAATCGCCGTTATTTACCTAAAGAGAATATCGTTAGTCATAATTGATTTTTTTAAGTTTCTGAAAAACAAAATATATTGCTAAGGTATCATAAATTTCATAACTAGGTGATTAAATCTTTCAACACCAAAAGAGTTAAATTCTGCTGATAAGTATTTGAATAATATATGTAAAAACAAAGTCAAGAAGTGAATTTATTTTTAATATCGGAATTCATCATGAAAATAACTTATGAAGCAGAAACTTGTTTTCCAATAACCCAGGAGAAAAAAAAATGTTGCAAATATAATATGATAATATAAAGAACCACAAACCTAATATCTAATTTGACTTACACCATATGTTCACAGATTGCCATAATATGATTCTAAAAACTGAGCTATGTGAAACATAATTTAATTTTTATTTCTACTGAGATAGAGTGCTGTCTGTTTATTACAGTGGCGGCTTAATGAAGATCTTTTTTGTGACCCTGTATACTCACGATGTCTGGATACTATGGATAGGAGGAGAATAGAACGGATTCAGAAGTCTTGTTTAAGATTTGTGTACGGCATAAGAAAGTTTGAACGGATTTCGCACAAGTTGAAGGATGCTAAATGGCTGTCGATGGAAAATAGAAGGAAACTTCACTGCTTGGTTATGTTTCATAGGATTATACTAAGTGGATCTCCAGCATATCTATCGGATAAAATTGAGTACCGGACTGATGTACACAACTTGAACTTGAGATTCAAGGGACTTATTTCACCACCGTCGCGTCGTACAGAACAGCTATCTTTAGACGTGGATTTACCTACAACGTGTATGCACTATACAACGGAATACCCACGGAATTGAAGCGTGAGGTTTCTTTATCTCTTTTTAAAAAGAAGTTGAAGGAGAGATTAATGATGAGCATCTAGGGTGGCACTACAATGGCGATGTGGCTGGACATGATCGAATTCATTCTTTCATTATTGCTCTTGTTTTTTTTTGTGTTTGCTTCTAACTTTGGAGATTAGGTTTATCTCTGTGATAGGTTAAGAATTATTTTGTTTTCTGGGGCTGAACTCGAACATTTTTAAATTGTTTTCAGCTCCTTTTTGCATTCAAATTCTTTTTTATTTTGTTTTGTGTCTATTTGTTTCTTGAATGTAAATAAAGATTATTATTATTATTATTATTATCTGTAGGGAGGGGCGGTCTTTAAAGATGTAATTGTGAGAGGAAAAAATCCTTCTGAAATAGGCTTTTTTAATTCTCTCTAGCATTTAAAACTAATAACAGATAAATGTAAAACTGTCCTCTTCTTCCTTGTGTTAACTCCTGGTTCTCACAAAATAAAACAAAACTAAACTTAAACTCATAGGGTGGCCAAATTTCTATGTTTGTATGAGATATCTCGGAACTGTAGGAGATACAAAAAAATCGAGGGCAGATTCTTGATCTCTTTTTTGGAGACCAATTCACTACCGAAAACCAAAATTTGCTATCTTTTGTTGAATGATCCACAATAAATAAGATTTTCTTTTAATCTCTTGAAAATATATCTCAGATGCAATATCACAACTTTTACTTCTTTGAATAAAACTTTCTAACGTATCATATTTCTCGTAATTTTCGTAAATCCTGGGTGCGATCGCCAACAAGATCATGTACAGAGAGTTACAGTTCGGAGAAAGAGTCGCCACTTTTGATCATATAATACTCCTGACTATGGACTACCAGGAAAGTATCATTGGTCCTTTCTTGTTCATATGTTACATCAAATATCTCAAATCCGAGGATGGTAAAGTTGTTTTACTCATTAATTATGCAGACAATATGGTCATGTCGGTGGGAGGCTTATGGAGTGTGCTCAGAAGGCACAACTTGCTCACTTTGGTGGGGTTGCATATCTAAGAGTATTACATTTCTACGAATAAATCTACGCCTGTTTTTGAAGCATCTACTAGAATATGGCCATAACAACAGGTCAATAAATTTTAATATACCTCACACTTTATGAATGCTGTCCTAAGTATTCTTGTTTGTTGGTTTATAACCAACTGCCAGAAAACAAAATTTATTGAAAACATCCAGACATTTACAGTTTATTAACTATTAAGTTAAACCTTATTTTACTTTGTGCACATTGATCCATATATGGTTGCGGAGTTTCTTGCTTCCTGAGGAGTTGTCATTTTGATTTCCTAACTCCTTACTTATTATCATTAATGTTCAATATATTTTGTATTGAATCATTGATTGAGGTCTCTTTTCTTTTAATGTACCTGATGAGGCCATTTGTTACATACATGATATTTTGCTTGTATTTTCTCGAATAAAGACTGATTTGATTTGAGGTTTGAATTAAATCATTACAATGTAAAATATATGACATTGAGGTCGATGTTAAGACTACCTTTTCGGGAATCGTGTAGAGGTTTATTTAAAAAGCATAATATTTTCACAGTACCTGGATTGTTTGTTTTTAGATCTTTGCTATTCATTTATAAACATAAAGAACTGTTTTCTGGCTTCAAGAATCTGAATAACACACGACAAATGATTCCTTATCAACTGCCAAAGCTATCACTCACACTTACTCAAAAAAGCACAATGTACACTTGTATGAAATTATATAATGCTCTCCCAAAACATTTCTGGGCTATTGATGGTGTGAGTCTCTATGTAACAAGAGTTCGTAAGTTTATCCTAGATGCGGATCCTTATCATCTAAATGAATATTATAATTACTGTTCCATCCAGCATTAAACTGTGGTTTCGTATGACATTTTTCAATTTTATCATTAGTACCTGATCTATTTGTGATAATCTTTGAAATAAATATTATTATTATAAATCCAAGGTTATAATGGAGTTAAAAACAAGTGCGGCCAAGAAAAATGGCCTATTTGAAATGGAATAATCAAGTGTTATCATTTTAAGAGTCAATTCAATGATGACCCATCAACTCTTGAATATGTTCTGCTAGTTGTGGAAAGTAAATTTGGTAACAAATATGTTAGAAGCATCATAAGATCGATATCCAGATACTGGATCGAATTAAAATTTAAATAATTCAAAAATTCACTTATTTTTCCTAAATTTTCAATAATTTGCTTTTTGGAATATCAGTGATAGGGTAAAACTGCATAAACAATGATTTATCTCTATTCATAATATCTATTTCTAATTTAGCTGAACAAGTATTACTGTAGCTTAGAAATTGTTTTCATTCACTCAAATATGATCTCAATAGCAAACTCATCTGCACATGCAGATCACAATCCTTGATCCTGTCCATGAAGAATTCATGATTCACAGTCAAAAACCTTTTAGGCAAGTCTATAAACAAAGCCATTACTTTATTTCCTCCGTCTAAGTTCTTGTAAATGTAATCCACAAAACTCAACAGAGCAGAAACAGTATGTTTCTTCAGAAAACCATATTGTTTACATGTGTTGTTAAGATCCTAGTTCCAAAACTGAACACCCAAGTAAGCAAATATGGTAATTTGTAGAATTTACATCCACATACTCGGTTTTTGAGGAATAAGATATAATAGTAGAAATTTTGAGACTGAGAGCAATTACAGCATTAGTAAGATTTTCATCGATAAAAATCCAATTTTTTAAAGAAAGTATGTCAAATTTCTTAACAAATAAAATTTCATAACAATTGATTTGTTTTCAGCTAACCAATATGTGTTTCTCCATACAGAGTTACACAGCTGCTTGGAGAAACTGATGCTAGAGCAGCAGTTATGGCAAATGCTATGAATGGGGGAATATCACCAGTAGAACACAACGTTTTTTACTGATACTGATTACATACCAGATATTGTTTACCTCAAATCAAAGTATAAACTCCAATGAAAACTTTGAAGTGAAAACAATTTAGACAATCATGTTGATTCGTCACTTTAAGAGTTTTAATTGCATCAAGAGTTACTGGGAAAAAGATCTTTAGTGATCATTATGTAGCATCGACACCTGAACAAACTCAAAAAATCTGGTAGATCAAAGTAAAGTCAAGAAATCCATGAGGAACTCAAAAAGCAAAAGTGAGCATGTCAAGAGCCCTATAAAGATTAACTTCAAATTAAACTAACACCAAACAAAAAAAATTGCTTTGAGTGAAAAGTTGAACTGGAATCAAGCAATTCCTACGAGATGAAAATAAATAAAAAAGTGTGGTTGTGGTATTACAAACATTGTAATGAATGCGTTATTGACAACATAATTCAATACCTAAAATGCATAAATCATGCGCAAATGTTCAATTAAGGAAAGAGTTCAATTGAGATTATTGCAATTATTTTTCTAACCAAAAAACCATTCTTTTAAATGTTTGTTTCTTTGGTAAACCTTACCTTTATTAACAAAAATTAGATGGTGCAATTAAGGAACCCTATGGCCCAATTTGGGAGGTCAGTGTCCTATATTGCACCACTTGGAGGATCCTTGTTATTTTTTGGTTGTAAACTTGATATGAAAAAAAACTGTAAGTAGGCTACATATTGAAGTAGGTATATAAAGTGTATTTATGAAATCCACCGAAGCTACTTTTATAATCCATGGCAAAAAAGAAAAAATTAGTCTAATATTGGCAATATTCCCCATTTACTTTGTTACCAACCTTTTCATAACTAAGAAACACCTGTACTTTCTCATCGTCATTATCACCATTAGTTCGAAGTTTTTCCTTATGCTTATTGGCTACTTCCACACTTTTCTTCTTGAATTTGTAAAGATTATTCAGGTTTTCTAAGCATTCACCACAGACACTTTTTGAAAGAGGATCTGTTTTATATACCTACAATGCAAATAATCATAGCAATGTATCAAATAACAATCAATAATTGAGAGGCAGTGGCAATTTGGCAAAGATACTCACAACTAGAGCTAGACATTCTTGAATGAGATTTATTATTTCTTGACCTTCCTCATTCTTATCAAAAATACTAAACATTTCACTGTTCTCGTCTGCTTCACAATTACACAGTCTACAGAGATCTTGCTGAACATCATTTTCGTTGGTTTCCATGATTTGATGGATATTGTTGAATAATCTTAGAATGCAGATCAATTAAATGTATAAATATTTCTGTTATTGATATTACACTACAGGAACATTTTACTATAACAATAGCCGTAAAATTAACTTGTTATCCACAAACATCGCCATTTACAGCGTCATTTTTATAGTTCGGCTCGGTATAAATGAAGAAAGCTTCTTCTTCACTTACAAATCTTCTTTTTCTTGGAAAGTACGATCAACAACCTTCCAAAAGACCTTAAGATCTTCTATCCTTTTCTTTTCGGAGTAGCTTGAAGAGAAATCATGAATCGATAAGTTGCAGATGGATACGTTACGGCAAAAACGAATTAACCAGGAGTGCGTTCGCGAATGTATATTGCGAGTGTGATACAGAGTGTGTGATATCTAGAACAGAGTAAAACAAAATAGGTATATAGGCTCTTGCACCGTATATTATTAAACTAAGTTTAATGATAAACCGAGTTTAATTTGACATTTGTCAAGCGAAAATGTCAAATTAAACTCGGTTCATCATTAAACTTAGTTTAAAATATACATGCAAGAGCCTAATATACGTGATGAACTTTGCAATGAATCATTATTACTAATTTTTTTCTTTTCCATTTCTAGTTTACGTAGAATTTCGAAGATTAAGAATGCTAAGATGATTACGATATTATCAAAACCACGTCTATAAAATTATTATGCTATTTGCTATTTTCAGAATGACGATTCTAGAAATAATATAGCACACATATATAACGGTCAGAGTTAGTCACAAATTGTATAGAGAACTCATTGAAATTAAAAATACTAAAAGATACTAAATGAAAGCTATACAACAAGGCATCCGCTGTAATTTTTACTTCATTATGTAAAATTAATTATACGTGAGCTGACGGAAATCAAAGAATATAAGCTCATCGAAAATTAAAAACATGGATAATAATCAAACATTATACTACTAATTATTTTAAACAACTCGATTTAAGTATTGATTTGTAAATAGTTTTATGTTTTTTCATAAGAATGGAAGGCAGTTGAAAATAAATCACCTGAGACTAGTGAATTATCGGGGGTAATACCACGAGTACGTACAAACTACCGATATTTTTTATGAGAGCTTGTGGTTAATAATTCCACTAGTTCGAAGAAAGAGTGGAATTAGACAAGCAAGATTATAGGAAGGATTTTTATAGAATAAAAACACAAAAGAATGTACTGACATTGCAGCTAGAATAACGTGGAATTTCTAGTGTAATTCAGTGCATAGAGTATTGTAACAGCAATATATTTGTGTAATATTCAAATATATTTTCCATTAAATTAAACCATTCAAAAATCAACTTTACTTCTAAATTTGGTCTGATCCGGTTGCTTTTATTTCCTTTGGTAGCTGATTATATAAATTCAGTCCCCTATAATCTATTCCTTACGTCTACTTCTTTTTTATACGAAAATTAAATTCTGTTTCTGGCATAAGAGCCATCAAATGTTCCATTCAAATGAAGTCTTCTGTTGTTTGTTGTGGACTTATGTGACACATTCCATAACAAGCAATGAAGGGCCAATGAAGTGTTTTCAATTGTTTTCAAGCTGCTCTACCGCTTTTTCTTTGTTTTAAGGAAAATAATCCTCACTTCTGTAGTACAATCGGATGAATAAGTTGATCTTCCCAAAGCTGGATTCCATGTGAAATTATTGAATGGAAAAATAAGTAAAGTAAGTTGTTAAGACTACATTTCCTGAACACACCTTCTTATAATTCTTAATGAGTAAAGCCCAGTTGTTTTTTCTTTCTTCCATTTGCTTTTCCAATAAAAAACTACCAAAATATGCATCAAGAAACTTTAAATTAGATGTGAGATATGTTTTGTTAGAATCCAGTTGCAATCTAATCTTCTCACTCCAGAGCTATTTATTTCGCTTTCTATTTGTTTCAGATGGGGTAGTGTTTAAGATTTCAGCAGATAGATAATGCAATCTGCGAATGAGTATGTTGAAGTGTTGCTACTTCTTGGTTGATGTTTATATTCATATAATTTATATCAGTCACTGTTTATTGTCTATTGTTGAGGTTCAGTAATATAAATTGAAGAGCCAATTTTCCTATGCCATAGTGCTTGTATTTATTCAATATCAATTGATGATGAAAAAACTTGAGTGGTATCTCGCCATATTATTTTTGAAATTCAGTTTCATGCACGGCAGATAGACTGCTTTCACCATTTCCACCATTACTGTGGATTTCGATTTTCTAAATCCATGCTGTTAGTCTTCCATTATTTTATTTAATTCAAAATATTCACTTACTGTATTTTGATAATTTGTTCAAATATCTTCGATGAAACTAGTGGACTAGATATTGGCTTGTAATTTGAGAGGTTATAGATATGAATTATCGTAATTTTAAATCCTTTTGGAAAACTTCCCTTTTCTTTTCAATTATTAAATACATTTTCCAAGGATTAAACTATCAATGCTCCTATCGATTTTATAAATTTAATATTCATGATTTCAAATTCCGATGTTGGTTGAAAGTTATTAAACTCTTCTCTGATGTGTGATGAGCTTTCCAACAATTGCATATCCCTGCTACTCCTATTTCTTCTGATTGTAGGTTTCTTTCGATAGTTTCAACTATAGATGCAAACTTTTTGCTAAACTCATTGGTATCTATATACTGATGATTTTCATATTGTTACCACTATTTAGCAGTTTTCCTCTTTATAATCGCCACATAGCTTTACATTTGTTTCCACTGTTTTTGATGATTTTATCATTGTGTCTTCTTATACTTACTTCAAACTCTTTTTCAAAGTAGTCTCTTTCAGGTTTATGAAACTTATATAATTTATCTGATTTTGTAACTTCAAAAAAAATTATATGTTTAATGTTTGGTCATAATCATTAAAATTTTTGTTCTCATTCCTCACATGTCTGCTAATGCATTCTATCTTTTTTGTGAAGTGAACATCAAAGAGGGTTTTGAATATTTCAAAAAAGCAATCAAATAATTGTAGCAAAAAGTAAAACTACAGATACCTACGAAGACTCAATTTTTTTTTTCAAGTAGATAAAGATATTTAATTTAAGATTACATTTTAAACAGGATACGTCAAGAACTTTCAATGCATAGCCATTCTCCATGTAAAATACTTTATCAAAAATATTAATTATGAATATTACTTGTGAAATCAATCATTTCGATCGATAATGGTTAATTAAATTTTCACAGAAGTCCCTTTTTAAGTGGCCTAATGTTAATTTTAAATTGTTAATGTCAGTTTGGAATCCATTATTACTGATGTAATCAGTGAGTAATTATGGTGAAGCAGAATAAAATTAGGTTATCAAACTTCATACCAACAGATATTTGACAAAAAAGCCTTCTTGATTTGGAGATGGAGATGTTCCGGTTCCGGGTTTATTATATTCGTGTATCGTGTAAACTCGTGCTATTCCGCTCGAACCGAAACATTAATTTCAATCCACATGCTTTTCTTCGACCAGAGAGTTCTTATACTCTATGGCTCAACTCGGAAAGTTGGTACTGTTGGTGTTGGTAATATAAGGAAGTAAGCAAAAGTGGAATTTAAGAGAGTAGTTGCGTTGTGTGTGACTGACGGATGTTCTCATTCTTCTCATTTTCAATTTAATTGTGGTTGTGTTTTTGTGTGGGAAGGATAGATCATGAATTTTTATGTGAACTCCTCAGTTCCACATTAGTTGAAAGTAATCGAGACAGTGATTCGACCGTCTAGCGTAAATTTGCTTAAAATAGCGTAAGTAATGTGTTATGAACGATTCATATAAACTAATATAGCTGTGCCTTTTTGGTGTAATTCAAATTTTGCGGATTGGATTATTTTTCAAAAGTTCGTATTATATCGTGTCTAAAATTCACTTGTATCAACAGTTGGATTGGGAATTGCAACTGGTAAGTTCTAATTAGAAGTAAATTTTTTAGCGTTGCAAGTGGAATCTTCTTTTTGTCCACGATATCTAATCATATGCCAGGTTCCGTTATTTGCTTTCTCGAATTATATTCGTACATAGTTACTGAAGATCTTATATGGCAATAAAGAAATATCGTTTAATGCAGCGAGTGCTTGTTTCAAGTAAGTTTTTCTCAAAGTATGATGCTTTTCCTTGGTTGTCTATAAAAATTAAGTCATTTCAATTTATGCACCCCTTTTTGGTTTTTAGCCAAATTGTCATTATAGTTTGTTGTAGAAGTATCATTCAAGCATGGCACCCTTTACTAAAAGCTACTATCTATTCCCTACTTATGATGAGGATTTATGAAGTATTTATCTATTGAAGAATAATTAGGTATTTACCTACCATCTGCGACATCATTAACTTGTTTTCTATTTACCTAGACAGTTATGTGGCTTTCTAATAACGATATTGTAACTGGTAGTGTATATTCAGTCACAATATTTAATCCAGTTAAGTATTATTTGTATAATAATTATCGAGATAAACATCAATAGTAAAGAAGTTATGATTTGTGTTTATGAGAAATACCTACTGTTTCATAAAACATAGATAATGGTATTTCATAAATCATATAGTTACTTAAGGCCATAAGGTAATGTTAAAAACAATTTGATTTATAAATTTATTTCTATCCTATTGCTAATATATATTTATATATATATATATATATATATATATATATATATATATATATATATATATATATATATATATATATATATATATATATATATATATATATATATATATATATATATATATATATATATATATATATATATATATATATATATATATATATATATATATATATATATATATATATATATATATATATATATATATATATATATATATATATATATATATATATATATATATATATATATATACTCATATATACCGGGTGAGGATTTTATTGCAGAATCAATAAACTTGCAACTCATTTTTCTCATTCATTCGAAGATCAAGAATTCCCTTTTTGGTTTAAGACAAGTTTTCCTAACTTTTGAAATTGAGACTCCTGTGTAGTTTTTGCTTCTGGATATTTTTGATGATGGATTATGTTTGCTAATACATATAGGATTTTTATTAGATCCACCAACCACCAACACAGTAGACCATGTTTACTAATTCTTCGCGGGTGAAATTCATTATAAGTACCTAATTTGACTTCCATCACTGAGGTCGTATTTTTCGCGCGTAATACATCGCGTCGAGATGCGATTCCGACGGATTGAATTATATTTTTAAAAATTGTGCTTAAATAGCAAAGCGAATTAAAAAAAAATTGTTTTACTGAAATAAAACTTCGCGTAGTGCATTGTGGTTGAAGAAAAAAGTTGAAACCAACGAAGAAACGTACTTCAACTTCAACTCAATACACGTACCAAATTTCAACCCTCTATTGTAAAAAACGTTCGCGTATATATATATATATATATATATATATATATATATATATATATATATATATATATATATATATACGGATAAAAAACAACTCGCGCACTGCCTTCTTTGGATACAAAGCAATAGTATGTATTTTATGGAAAAACTAGCGGGACCCGTCGCGGCTTCGCCCGCGTATCCATATATGTATACGTATGAATTTATTAAGATATAGTTCATATTCGTAATTGGAAAAATTCATATTTTAATAATTTTTTTTTAAACACGTACTCGTGGTGCTTTATGGTTTTCGAGCATGGTGAAGACAATTAAAAAAAGGATAAAATTTATCAAATCATTTGTTTATTTGTATAAAAATCCAATTTGTTAACATGTATTAAATTAAAATTTTCAATATAAATAATAGCCAATAAAAAAAACAGACTCACTTCTTTTTCACCCCTAAATGATGGGTTTTCAAAAAACTGAGAAACTACTTTCTAAAGTTAATTTTACTTAATATTTTCGTGAAAGAGCGGGATCGCTAAGTCCATTATTTTGCGAGAATCAGCCAAAAATAGCCAATATACGAAAAACACATTTCACCCTCTTTCAACCCCTAAATGATACAACATCAAAAAATGGTTTTTTAATAAAATTATAAGGAACATTGTAGTGGAAGAACGGAATCGCAAAGTCGATTATTTTGCCGGAAATAGCCAATATAAAAAAAACAGACTTACCCCTTTTGCACCCCTAAATGATGGAATTTCAAAAAACTGAGAAACTACTTTCTAGAGTTAATTTTACTTAACATTTTCGTGAAAGAGCGGGATCGCTAAGTCCATTATTTTGCGAGAATCAGCCAAAAATAGCCAATATACGAAAAACACATTTCACCCTCTTTCAACCCCTAAATGATACAACATCAAAAAATGCAGAAAATGGTTTTTTAATAAAATTATAAGGAACATTGTAGTGGAAGAACGGAATCGCTAAGTCGATTATTTTGCCGGAAATAGCCAATATAAAAAAAACAGACTTACCCCTTTTGCACCCCTAAATGATGGAATTTCAAAAAACTGAGAAACTACTTTCTAGAGTTCATTTTACTTAACATTTTAGTGGAAGAACGGGATCGCTAAGTCCATTATTTTGCGAGAAACATCAAAAAACACGTTTTACCCTTTTTCAACCCCTTAACGGCGGAATTTAAAAAAAACCCCGTCTTAGTGGGAATCTACATGATCAGACTTAACTTCCCACCAAATTTCAGAAATTTAAAAAATATGGTTTTTGCTGTAGACTGGATTCAATTTTTCGGCTTGTATTATATATATATATATATATATATATATATATATATATATATATATATATATATATATATATATATATATATATTATTTATATATATATATATATATATATATATATATATAGATAAGACTAAAAAGTTATGGAGCTTCTTGTTTTAAATAATTTTGTGGTTAGTTCAGATATAATTATGGCAAAACTCGATCATATTAACTTATAAACGGTCGCTAAATCAAAACAGTATGCATTGTTCGTCATTATCATTCATTTGTGCATTCATTATAAACATTTAGGAGATAGTGGATTGTTTTGAACATGGATAGAATAGCCAGGACAATTATAAAGTTTATTTTTTCGATTGATATTTTCATACTTCATACTACTTAAATAGGAATAAGAAGGGTTTCTTATTTTAGCACTGCTGTGTAATTGAATATTTCGGACGATGAAGTTGATCGACATTTGACTATTATTTCCTACCAGACTGGGAGGTGTGAGAACTTGGCAACTCGGACGGATGACGTCGTTGTGTTTTTCAATAAGTGACGTTTTTCGATCGTTCAGATGACTCGCCAATTCCATGAGTAGATAATTGAAATAGTTATTTATTTACAACCGTGCGTAATAGTAGATTATTCAACGAGCACAAAATGATTGCTATTTTTCACGAGGGTGAAGTTTGCGACACGAGCTGCAAGCGAGTGTCGCAATTCACCCGAGTGAAAAATTGTAATTTTGTGCGAGTAGAATACTATACTTTGTCCACGACTTCCTCGAAAAAATTAGTAATAATCTGCATTTTCAACAATAAAAATAGTTATCAACAGCGTTGACATAACATTTTCTGTGTTCACTGAAAACTGCATACTCACGTAAACGTCAACTATTTCACTTGACATCGATTCCATTCCTTTCTTTCACTCTGATAAAAATGAAATAGATAATTTATTAGAGTAAATATTCAATAAGTTGGGCATTATATTAAATATTAGTTTAATAATTTGCCTAAAAGTTATCTTAGTTACATAAAACCTGAAAATCTAATAACAATACTATCCTAACAATGTGAATGATAGTCTCAAGTTTGGACATACGTTTTGAGTGTGACGTCATGCAGTGTATAATAAACCATTATACACACTAGTGAATAATAGGTATAATTATACTTCAGGAAGCACACGTATAATGAATGATTTATAGTACAGTCGTGGACAAATTATGTTTTTATACACCCATATTAGTGCGGTAACTATTACTTTAATGCGCTAGTGCGGTAAAAATCATCATTATTATTATTATTGCCTATGGTTTTTCTTTTCAAATAAGCTATTAATCTTGGAAATTCGTCTATCTGCATGTTCTTTTTTATGGACAAGGTGGACTTCAGCATTGAATAATAGCACCAAAGCGACTTATTTTCCTTGAACTTATCTTCAAACTAGGCAATTAATACATCTTCATTAATGTTATCCACTTTTTTATGGGAGCACCATTCGATTAACATATCATAGGCCTTTTCGTAGCGAATTCCGGATTTCTGTGGTAGCAAGTTCGCCGTAGCAGCTTCAACTAGCCGTGAAATCTCCATATTTTCGACTGACATTTTGACTGACAACTTCAAAGTGGCGTTGCTTTTTTTTGTCGCTATGACATCCTAATTTTCATAACAATGAAAAAAGTTAAAATTTGCTGGTGACCAAGTTGGGAAATTTTAGACTATAATTAATTTGTATTTAATCAAAACGAACGGTTGTAGATAAAATAGTATACATAACTCGCGTGGTAAAGGTTTTTAGCACACTTAAGTGAATGAAAAGACTCGCCTGCGGCTCGTTTTTCAAACTTCACTTAGCGTGTGCTAAAAACCTAGTTACCACACTTATTATGTAATATACTATTCTCCTCGATCATCACAGAATTCGTCAATTCTGATATCAAATTTGATTACAGAATGCTGGAATTCTCTCTCTTGAGATTGAAGAAATATTCTGCAACACCTCTGCCCCCATGCAATTTAAATGTATTTGCTTTCTCTCCCTTGTGATAGAATAATATTCTCACACTGGCTAGCAATAATGACATTAGCCTTGACGCAGTTGATTGTCATCGTAGTGGCAAATTTGAGTAAGTGTCAAAATTATTGCTGTCACGTTTTCATTCGAAAATATAATAAGTATTATGAATTTATGCAGTGGTTCAGAATCAGATTGTGAAAATACACCACTACCAGGGCCGGCCTAAGGGGTGTGCGAAGTATGCAGCCGCACACTCAAGCCTTTTGGAGGGGCATTAAATTGACCAATTTTTGTAAAAAAAAAAATTAATTTTATATATATATATATATATATATATATATATATATGTATGTATATATATATATATATATATATATATATATATATATATATATATATATATATATATATATATATATATATATATATATATATATATATATATATGTACGAATGTATATGTTTATGTATTTTAGCGTTGTTCACACGATAACGGGCGCAATTTTGAAGCAATAGGGTTGAAAGTTTGTAAATAGGCAGTTTCGCATATCTTGGATGGGATTGTTTTTGGTTGGGGGTTGGCCCCCTGGGGGCAAAATAAATCTTGTTCACACGATAACGGGCGCAATTTTGAAGCAATAGGGTTGGAAGTTTGTGAATAGGTGGCTTCGTATGACATCCTGGATGGGATTGTTTTTAGTTCGAATTTGTTGGGGAGTTGACCCCCCTGGGGACAAAATAAATCTTGTTCACACGACAACGGGCGCAATTTTGAAGCAATAGGGTTCAACTTTTGTAAATAGGTATTTTCGCATATCTTGGATGGGATTGTTTTTAGTTCGAATTTGTTCGGGATTTGACGCCCCTGGGGGGAAAATAAATCTTTTTTACACGATAACGGGCGTAATATTGAAGGAATAGGGTTGAAAGTTTGTAAATAGGTAGCTTCGTATAATACCTAGAATGGGATTGTTTTTGGTTCGAATTGGTTGGGGAGTTGACCCCCTGGGGGAAAAATAAATCTTGTTCATACGATAACGAGCGCAATTTTGAAGCAATAGGGTTGTTTTTTTTGTATCTAGGTAGTTTTGTATGATATCTTGAACGGGATAGGTTTTGGTTCGAATTGGTTGGGGGTTGACCCCCTGGGGGAAGAAATAAATCTTGTTTACATGATAAAGAGCGTAATTTTGGAGCAATAGGATTGAAAGTTTATGGGTAGGTAGTTTCGTATGATATATTGAATGGAATAAGTTTCAATGCGAATTGGTTGTGGGGTTGACCTTGCAGGGAAATAAATCTTGTTTACACGATAGAAGGCGCAATTTTGGTACCATAGGGTTGAAACTTTGTAGGTAGGTAGTTTCGTACGATGCTATTCATTTCTATATAAATTGGTTGGAGGGTTGACCCCCCGAAGGAGGAAATCAAACTTGTTCACACGATAAAGGGCGCAATTTTATAGAAATAGAGTACGTAGTGTCGTATACCTTGGATGTGATTGGTTTTGGTACGAATTGGCTGAAAATAAATATTGTTCACACATTAGAGAGCACACTTTTTTTTTAATTTGGAAATATATTTTTTAAACTTGATACGTTAAGAAAACCTGCTATTCTTATGCAGCTCGCTGCGATAGAGTTTTTTTTCGTTTCTATGAAACGTACACACCATATATGAAAGCATTCATACATCGCTCATTTGTGAAGTTAGTGGTAATTTCATATTACATTTCCAATATTAAAGATATGAGTTACATAGTAATATGAAAGTATTGAACAAGCTCGTCTCCATTTTTTGGATAATTAATTTTATTTTACTTTATTCAATTTTTTTATGTGTCGATTGAAAAATTAGTTTTTCTTCACATTATTTTCCTTATCTTTATATTTCATTAACATTCAATATGGTTTTTGTTTTAGTTTCGGAATTTTTTCCAACATGTTCTACAATTATTCCAATACACAGTCCTCTTTGTTTTTTGTACTTCCTTTGTTTCGAATTTCTTCTCACATTCCCATTCACAAATTTTTCGGGTATATTCTCTTATTTTCACTAGTGTAGCTACGTTAGTTCTTGTTTGATCATTAGCAGCTTTTCACTTTGCAATCCTGCTTATTAAAATGGGTGCGATTAGCAAAGTTCGACCTGGGACCAAGATAGTTTCATGACTTCATATGATGCTTGGCACAAAAAATTCAATTTCATATATCTACATATATATATATATATATTTATATATATATATATATATATATATATATATATATATATATATATATATGTACGCAAAGAGTGAACAAAAACTGTGTTTTTGGACCTTAAAATTCAAAAAATTCCATACCCTTCAGACTCCCCGGCAGGGGCATAAAATTTGAGTCTAGCACACTTGCAATTTTCGCCTTAGGCCGGCCCTGACCACTACACTGGTCATTGTTATCGGAGGACGTCGGCTACTGTGTTAGTGGACAACGGAGCAGATATGGAAACACTAAAAAGGCATGGGAGGTGGAAGTCTTCTCAAGTGCCAGAAGGATACATAAAAAATTCGGTGCAAAATCAAATAAATAAAGCAAATAAGTTAGTCTCATCAATTACTGGATCTAATACACCGCTAATCATGCCTTCCACTTCAAATTATGTGACTGATAGTTCATCTTCTACAAACCACGCAATTTTTGAAAATTCTTCCAATAATGCCCAAGTTTTCATTTCGAGAACTGTACAAATATAACAATTAATACAAAGTAGAATGTTTCTTGAATTATTGAGTGTTTGCCTAATATAATTGTGATTGAGTTCTGTAATATAAATTATCTTTTGTTCGTTTTCATATAAAAATATATATTTAAAATTTTCGATCGTGCAGAAAGTATAGTCTGCTACACGGTTAGAATGAAAATTCGTGATGCTCGTGGTTCCTCACGCTCGCCTTCGGCTCGCGCTCGGAAATTTTCCACTCGCATCGAATTTTCATTCTAACCTTGTTACAGAATATACTATTATGTACCAAGTGCGTTATATAGATCATTACGCCCGGAGGGAAACATTCGGCCCGAGGGATGAATGTTGCCCGATGGGCGTAAGGATCTAGTAACGCACGCGGTGCATACAAGATTTTATTTTTCACGAAAAAATTATTATATTATGATGAAAAAGCGATTTTAAAACCGTTTCATTCCTCCTATCAATTTTCCTTCTTATAGTAGGCAAGGCATGTCATTTGTTGATATTTTGACGTTTGTGAATATTTTTGTCATCATATTTAGTGAATGTCATTGCTGCTTTCTTTGTGTAGTCTTATAGAAATAATAGAAATGAAATTGAATTTACCCAAGAATATCATAGAAAATGCACCTAAAGCTGCGAATAATTAATTGCCGTAGAAATCCAGAGTCGTATACGACAAGGATTATGGAGTATTTAATCAATGAAATTTGCTTCATTTCTCCTAGTACAATAAGGGGGCGTTTTGATCTATTATGCCCGCAAATGCGGGCGCAATGGCCTAGGGCATAATGAGTGTGTTTATAGCAACCGTATACAAGGTGAAATAAACATATAATATACAAGTGAAAAATAAAATGAATTATGAATTACTTAAGTAAGTATTCCTAATTGTTGAAGTTTTTCAAATTATCAATTACATTCGAAAAGTATATTGAATTATTCAACTAAAATACTTTTTGTTATGTGGTTTAGTGTTATTCTCTATGCATGTAATGTTTTTAAAAGTTAGTTGATAAAAGAAAGAGTTTTCGTGAAGGCGTTTGGGTCTCTGTTAGGGCAAAAATATAAAAAAAAAGGCGTGAGCAGCAGAGCTCCATCACTAAGGTCGCATTTTTCCACGAACTCAAATGCCGCCCTTAATCCTAAAACTAGAATGTAATTCCTGCCCAGGACATAGGAGGCATGTGGTGCCGGATTTTGGAGTAATTTGAGTTTCAGTTAGAGTAAGAATTTGGAGTTCATTTGATTGCTAATGCTGGTTAACCTTAACGCAGTTAACGTTAATATTTGCAATAGAATAAAATTGCGACGTGTATGCACAAAAAACGAACCGTTGCTTCGGTTAGATATTCGACAGAATTGAGTAGCTTAACTGACCTGAATTTAAATTATTTTTTTCTGTGACGGGAAAAAAGTTTGACATTTTGTCTCTGATGACAGGTAAAGAAATATCACTTTTTGAAATTACTTTTTTCCCCGGGAAAAAAGTGAGTACTTTTTTCCCGGATATATATACACATAAGTAAAGTAGATATTTAATTTAAGAATATTTTACTATACAAAAGTTACATTTCTTTTATATGTAATAATAGTTCCTTGAACTATTCGGTACAACAATGGAATTTTCTTGTGTCGAAATTATATTCTTCAGTAGGTAACTACAAATCTCCTGCTTACTTCATTCTTTGTTTGCTTGAGTTTCACAATTAATAACGTTTCCGAATGTTCAATATCATCTAATGTTACCTGGCTGATTTCATAAATTCGACAAGCTCCTGCAATTCCAAATACAACAGCAACCTTGGCCATTAAATAAAATTCATCGGGAGCATTATTTAAAAAATCACTAATTTATGTACTCGTAAAAATCGCAGCTTTCTTGGTCGTGTAACCTTTCCCATTTTGTTTCAGAAATGTAGTTAGTTTGATGACGGTGCAGTCAGAGATAACTCGGAATCAGACATTTTTTTCACTTCATATTATTCAAAATAACTATTAAACAACTACTAAGTTCGCAATTTTTAAATCAAATCAATAGAATTAAATTGACAGATATTTGTTTACTTCAAAGGATTCCTTAGCAACGCAGGTCTAATTGTCGCTGAAAGTACAACAGCCTACCATTTTAAAAATTCAAATTTCGCATCTATAATTTTCTGACTTTAATATATTATAACAATATGTATTGTCAATATTTAATCGTCGTTTTCCTCGTCACAGAAAAAAATGATGTATTATACACGGGAAAAAATATTAGATTTTAGCTCTCGCTAACACAACCTCGAGCTAAAATCTAATACTTTTTTCCCTTGTATAATAAATAACTATTATTTTTCACTTGTATATTATTTTTTGATTTTACCTTAGATAGGATTGCTATAAATGCACTCATTATGCCCTAGGGCGTTATGAGCGGACATTATGGATCGTAACGCCAACCTATTATACGAGGAGAAATGAAGCAACTTCCATTGATTGAATATTTCATAATCCTGGAGCGGGACTCTGTGTCCTATAGAATTCTATTAATCGCCTTCTTTCTATACCACTGGCACTCCGTGCGCACGTAAAATAGCTTTCTATCGACGAAAGCGTTCGACATCTGGCGAGGTGTATAGACGTGTCGTATTCTATTTTGGCAACAAATTAGCCTGTCCAACAGTATCATTGTTCTGTCATTTTTGAGTTTGTCTTGTTTATCAATTATAAATGTTGGTTAGTAAAGTGGTAAATAATTATTAAAAGTTATAAATTATACATTTGACACTTATTGCTGGATGTATGTGACGAAAAGCCGTAATTAATAACCAATAAGTTCAGTAGAGTAGAGGGAAAAGCCAAGGGAAATCTTCTGTGGTAAACGGTTGCTCAAAAACTAAACAATTTAGGTTTTGGTAAAAAATCAGTAGAAGGATGGAGAAAACAGAGTAATACTGTTGTATTATTACCCAGATTACACGAAAATGTTTATATTATTTTATATTTTACTTTTGGGAAACTTTGTAAGTTGTACCAAATGAATACCTATTATCATCAGCTATCAAAGAAACTTTTATTATATTGTATTTGAATTATAAATAAAAATAATGTAGGTATGTCTGAAATACTGATAAAATAATTTTAGTGAAAAATATGTTTGATTGTCGCATATTCATATAAAAGTTGTTGGTTGAATGGCGACGATTTAAAGCTATGTATTAAACTATAGAGCTAGCTGAATAATTTAAAGTAATTGTAATGATTACCAAAATAATAAACAAAACTGTTGGAGGACGAACATTTTTTCTGTTCGTCGAATTTAGAGAAAAAATTATGGGAAAAAAAACTGTTGCGGGAGACAAGGCTGTACATGAATTGGGATTGGAAAAATGTATGTTATTGTTATCACTTACAAATTATTTCTTAGTCCAATAATTCAGGTGTTTTGTTAATCATATTTGAAAAATTAAACTTGAATCAAAGAGATAAGTGTTATTCCTAATAATTATAAGGATTTTTTAGACGAGACGGCGATACATTCGACAATTATAATTATGAAAATCAAAGTTATGAAGTTGTTTGAACTCGACTTCAGTCGCAATTTGAAGCAAAGAAATCAACAAAATCACAAAAATAGAAATGACACACATAAAATTGACGTTTATTAAATGAAAATATCAGTATCGCCACTTTTCAAATAAGAAATTACTCTACAAATTCCGGAAATACCCGAAGAGAAGGCGATTGTAACACAGTGCCGTCCAACGCGATTATCGCTTTGTACAGTAGAATTCTATTATAGAGAAAGCGACAGGTAGAAATACTATAGTGCACGGAGTCCCACTGCTGGTCGTATACGACTCTGGATTTCTCCGGCAATGAATTATTCGCAGCTTTGGCTGCATTTTCTATGATATTCTTGGGTAAATTCAATTTGCATTTCCATTATTTCTATAAGACTACACAAAGAAAGCAGCAATGACATTCACTAAATATGATGACAAAAATATTCACAAACGTCAAAATATCAACAAATGACATGCCTACTATGAGAAGGAAAATGGAAAGTATAGGAGCAATGAACCGATTTTAAAATCGATTTTTCATTATAATAAAATAATTTTTTCGTGAAAAATAAAATCTTGTATGCACCACGTGCGTTACTAGATCCTAACGCCCATCGGGCGTTAGGATCTATATAACGCACTTGGTACATAAATAACTATTTAAATAATTCGATTACTTTAGCACTCAAATTACTTTTACTAATTCCTTTTCACAGTAATTGAGATACTTCTTCCTGAAAATTAAATTATCAATTAGGATTACTTAATTGATTGCGACAAGTAGTCGGTATACCAATTACAAATTACTACCATGCAAAAATAATTGAATTAGAGTATTTGAATTGCCAGGTAGTTGAAATTACCTGTCGAATACCAATTACTGAGTAATTGTAACAGCTCTGGTTGGGATATTGATTTGATTCATTTGAATGGATTGATATGTGATACTGTCAGGTGCCTAATGAGGCCGAAACAGCTGTCTATTACTTCAATACTTTGCAGTAGCTATCTAGATGTTTTTAACATTCTCCGCTATAAGTGATGAGTGAAAACAATCGACGTGTCGCAACATCATTAGCGAGTCACATCAGTGAAGTACGAATGAGGAATTGTTTTGAAAAGGCACGATTTTTGCGACGAAACATTACAAATTTCAATAAATTCGTTCTAACAGGCCAGTTATTGCTGTCGAAGAAATAGTATGCAAGACACTTAGCGCAAGAGTTAGGAACAATATTTTTTCTACGAGCGAGAACATTTATGAAGATAAAAAATGAGATTATCAATTTAAAAATTTTTTTATTCAAAACAAGATATTAAGCCACAAATAACAAAAACTAATTATTTCATTTAATTATTATTTAAAATATTAAAACTGAAAGAACAATATGAAGCATCATTCAAGATTAATGCTGAAGATGGGGTTCCTTTCAATGTAATATCACTTGTTTTGTGTTGTTTTTGAAGGTGCGGTTCTCTTCTGCTGCATTGTTTTCCATTTGTTCAATCAAATCTGGGCTTGGACTTATTAGATGTATAATGGACATAAATTAATAAATCAATTAGTTTGACACTTATGCCCAAAGTCATAGAAACGTTTTACTGGTTTATAAATTGTTAATGGTAGTTATTTTGTTTATTAAAATTTAAACCTTGTCAGAACTACTAGTGCGCGTAGTTACGTCTTGTCCGCACTAGTGCGCAAAGTTAAATTTTGCTCTTCCAAGTTCGTGCACAAAGTACCTTTATTGCGCACGCTCGTAAGGTTGTCATCCGTCCGGGATTCCCCGGATTTGTCCTAGTTTAGGGGCGTCCGGGGGTCGTCCGGACGGGGCTTTCAAAATATGTCCGGGTAAAACCCGGACAAATTTTGTGTCCGGATGTGTGAAGCTTGAGTGTCAGTGACGGAGATGTGCTATTAAATGCAAACCAGTTGTGGCTGAATTTTTTCGAAACATCTATAGGTATTCTAAACTGCTCAAAATTGCATAGTAATATTTGTGTATACCAGCTCACAATGCGAATTTGGAGTGAGTTTTTTCGCTAGGGTCGCAGCAATGGAGGAAGGAGAGAAACTTGCTAAATACACATACGCTTTCTTCTCTGATCAAAATAAAGTCTAATTTCAAAGACTTGAGTTGCTCCGACTTTTACAAATTCATGATGAAAAATAAAGACATTTTGGGAAAAATTGGCAAGTCTAAAAAACTCCAAGTTGAGTTGAATTAGTGAAAAGAACTTGATCTCGTTAAAATTAAAACTTGTTACTTACTTTTGATTTATAGTTAATAAATAATTTAGACTTTTGAGTACCTAACCTATCTAACCGAACTAGAGGACTTATCCTATAATTTGCTATAACAATGTAGAATCTAGTCTATTTGATTTTTGATCTACCAAAAATTATCGCCATGAGTTGTTTTTATTCGATGATAACAAAAAAAAATGTAAACTATGTATAATAGAATTTTATTGTTTTTTGTTGTTCTGTTTATATGGCAAACAAGCGGTTTAAAGTTTAAATAAACTAAAAAATTAAAATATAAACGATGTTTTATTTTATTCAAAAAAAAAATTTACGGGGTATCCGGGAAAAAACAAAATTTCACAGACATGTCCGGGGTTTTTAAAATTTTTGTCCGGCATCGGCAATTTAGGTGATGGCAACTCTACATGAGAGCAGAAGTCGCCTAATTGAAATTTGTACGTTTGACACATATGACTGATATTTCAATGGGTCGACCTTTGTCATTGTACTTTGAACCGGGACAATGATTCGTTTCAGGTTATCATTATCTCTCTAGTTGTGTGTGCGAATGATATGTCGGTCGCAATTTGTTTCTTTTAATTCCTGCTCTTACAATCCCTACGATCGAGGATGTTAAAAATGTATCCATCTGTAAATGAGTTAAATAGAACGAACTTTAACCCACTTTGAAGTTGCGAGAAATGCGACGCCGATTAAAATTAGAATTTCGAGCCTCCATTGCGCGAATTGACGGGAACGTTTCGTGTTTACCGAGAGCGAAATAAAATGTTGGAAATCTTCCGGTGTTGTTTATAATCGATTCAGAAATGTTTGTTTTCATAACGTTATCTACTTTAACCCGACATAATGACGTAGTCAATCGACAGGCGAGCCCCCGACCTTCTGAAATATTGCATATCTTAAATTTTGCACGACGACTTGAAGCCTGCCATAGACACACATGTTTGTCGCAGCTTTTACTTGTACAGGCTGTCCGATTTTCGATGTCCTTACGGGGTAACTCGCTTATTTTGAAAGATAGAGATTTGCGGTTTTCGCAAACGTTGTCTACTTTTTTGTGAATCTTACGATACCGTAAACAAAATTTTCATAGCTTGCTTCGTTTTTGAGATACAGGGCGAAGTTGAGATTATTGCATTTTGGCCCCCCTCCTGTATCACAGCTGTCTTTTAACTTAAAGGAAAAGTAAAAAATGTCTTTTACACAATTTTTTACACAGAACCCAGTGGCGTAGTCAGATTTTTGAAATGAGCTGTCATTGTTTACATATAACCCAATGTTATAATTTTTTAAATAGAACACTGTATATTTTTCCATATTCAAAACACAAATGTTTTGCGCTTTTCAAAAATATATAATACTTATATAAAATTCTAAGTATTAACCCTGTATTTAGATAATTTTCTTTTTTTTATGGCAAGTCGAAACAAATATCACTTTGATAGATCGTTCGGCGCAATAAACAAAAATATCACTTCCATTTATATAGGTTAGAATGAAAAGTATTCATTAAAAAAATTATATTTAATAAAAGTTACTAAACAGAGATGAATTTAATAATTATTATAACAAAAATAGAAACTTATATGTAACACTGCTACAAAACAAAGTTCTATTATTTTTCTGTTGAAAATATTTTGTCAATATTGTTCAAATTACTGCCCATTCTGTTGAAGACACATTTGTATTTTGAATATGGAAAAATATACAGAGTGTTCCATTTATATTATTATAACATTGGGTTATATCTAAACAATGACAGCTCATTTTGAAAATCTGACTACGCCACTGGGTTCTGTGTAAAAAATTGTGTAAAAGACATTTTTTACTTTTCCTTTAAGTTAAAAGGCAGCTGTGATACAGGAGGGGGGCCAAAATGCAATATTTTCAACTTCGCCCTGTATCTCAAAAACGAAGCAAGCTATGAAAATTTTGTTTACATTATCGTAAGATTCACAAAAAAGTAGACAACGTTTGCGAAAACCGCAAATCTCTATCTTTCAAAATAAGCGAATTACCCCGTAAGGACATCGAAAATGGGACAGCCTGTACACGGAGTGCAAATTTCGATGTTTTTATGGGATACCTCGGTAACAAATGGTCGATCTCTTTTTTCGAGACAAATTCACTGGCGCATACCAAAATTTGCTATCGTCTTTTGTTTTCGAGCTATAAACACAAAAGTTCGATTTTTCGACTTTTAGACAAGGAAATGATTTTTCGTCAAAAGGAGGTAAACACCAAATTCGATATTCCTAGATATTAACAAAAAACTATCTATTTTGAAACAATCTGGTTTTTAAGTAGGTACTGCGGGAAAAAAATATTTTCGATAAGTTAACCGATATTAAATCATGGAAATCCATGGAAATATAAAGTCCAAAACGTCGGCATTACGAAATAGTATTATCTAGAACTGCCGAGTTGCCGAAATATCCAAAATGGCGATGAATTCCAAAAGTCAATTAGTTTTTCTGGTTCTAGTATTGCGACATTATTGAATACGGTGAACAAGTTTATTTTATATACTTTCGTAGAAATATATGACAATTAGTGGTTTTCATTAGTGCTACTCGGTATCATTTTGCGATATCATTTTATAACTTTTTAAAGTGATAACTTTTGATAGTTGTTTGATTACTTCTGCCACTTCATATTGGAAAACATCCTGTAGGTATAAATCAAACAGATAAAAGATTAAAACGAATCAGGGTGTCTACATTCTTGAAAAAACTGGAAATCTCAGGAAACTCTTTTTCTTCTGAAATATCCTGAAAAGGGAATTTTGGATTCACTCTAGGAATTTTTTCGAGTGTTATGAGTTTTTTCCAAATTTGCTCTCTGCAAATATAAAACCATTAATAAGTAAATTGCAAAAGAAAAAAATCGTCAAGTATATTTCCAGAAACAATAATAAATACTGATAAATTCTTATGTAAAGGCAAATTGTCTGACATCATTTGCGCATGACGCAAGTTCTTACAGAAACTTACTTGGTAAAAAGATGTATTAAATTCGAGTGTCTAAGACATTGGGAATTTTAGATCCTGACTTGAGTAGTCCCTCTAAATTAACAAATCCATCAATATGATTCAGTGGGTTCTATACACAAACCGTCTTACCTCTTTACAAAGCAAGGCCAAGAAAATACAATTCATGCATCAGATATGCCTTTGTTGATTTCACCATTAACTACATAAACAGGTTATCTTCTTTTTCATAAGAAGCTATTTGAGTAATCAATATATCATTAAGTTATTCATTCGGAAACGAGTGAATCTACGACTTCTTATGACAATAACCGATCACCAGCGATTATCGTTGTAATTGCTATAATAATTTTAATGATGCTACGATAAATGTAATGGTGTTTATATTTGTGATCTCTCATCAGCCTACGAGTCTTAAAAGTTTCCACTCTCAACATAAAAACAAGTACCTGTTATTTGTAAGATCCAGTTTTGTTTGTCAATTCAGTCTTCTTGTGATCAAAGTTTTCCTAGTGATGCTATATTTTTAATAAAGTTAATTATCTGTGATCCTCAGTTGTCAAACAGTAGGTAACAAATGTCAGGCAGAGCCGTCGCGTGGTTTGTTGGCGCCCAAGGCAAGACTTTCTTCGGTGCCCCCCCCCCCTCGTATGGTCGCTTATTATACACCATTATTGAACTAGAGAATATGGTAAAGAGGCGTTTTAAAATCCCAAATAAGAATGTAGACTTAACTGATGACTTTGCACCATCAGCAATTACAAGGTTAAAGCTATGGTACCCACAAGGAATGAACACAGCCAGGGAAGTTGTCCAGTACACGGGCTTGAACTCCTTCATGTACTCCTGCCATGTTGGCGCCATTATCGTAGTCTTGACCACGACAGTTTGTCATGTTCAAACCACACTATTCAATTTCTTCGAACAGCAATTCAGCGAGAGCTTCCCTATAGTTGTTTCTTCGGCAACTCGATAGGCTATGAAGCTTTCTTCTACGCTTATCTTCCTATCATCATCTTCAGTGACGTAGCGTTGCGTTAATGAAACTTGCTCCTTGTGACTTATGTCTGGAGTACAATCAAAGATAACGGGAAAACATCTGGCTTCCTTTATTTTCTTCAAAATACTTTGCTTTACTGAGTCACCTAATATAGCTATTAGCTCATTTTGTATGGACAAACATAATAAATGAAATTTCGTTTCTTTGTCAGTTATCCGTCTTAAGTGTTCAATTGGTACGTTATCAAATTTTCCTAAAAGTTGAACAAGTCCAAGAGAGTTTCTATTATTTTTTGTGAACCCTTTGGAAGATGACCCCCGAAAAGTCATATTGTGCTCTTCTAGATATAAGGTAATTTCCACTAATCCACACATTACTTCTTCTGAACGCTGAGCCTCAGATTCAATTTGCTTCATGATGTTTTGGTTGATTGATGTGTCTCCTTTAATTCTGTTTTCTGCTTCAATCTATGTGATCATATTTTTGAAATGGTCTGGAGACAACTCACGAGATTTCAAACGGTCTGCTAAATTTTTTCAGTTGTTAAAACCTATTGCTTGTCCAAAATGGGAGTTTGATGAGGGATTAAACAATCTACAACAGAAACAATATACAGAATCTGATTTTTCAGATTAAATTAACCAACGCCTTGATACTTTTTCTTCATTTTCCAAAAACCGATACCAAAAATGATTTGAAAATTGCCTATTTTCGTGATCATAGACTTCCTTAGAATATTCAGACGGCCCTTTCAAAATAGGCTCATCACGCTGAATGTGCATAATATGTACTGGCCAGTATAAACAGTCACTACACTGCATAGAAAGAATTAATGGGCACTCATCCGTGCATACATTGTTTGATTCCGAGACCAATATAGTCGTCTTAGTGCTTATAAAATAGAACCATACAACTATACAACAAACTCTTAAAATATTATTTTTTTAACCACGGCGGCGCCCCACGCAACGCGGCGCCTAAGGCGACCTTTTTTTTTTTAAATCGAGGTGAAAACTTCAAAAGCGATACCGGTTGCTAACCCGGCCTGTGATTCAATAGTTGATATATATATATATATATATATATATATATATATATATATATATATATATATATATATATATATATATATATATATATATATATATATATATATATATATATATATATATATATATATATATATATGCAATATTGCCTACCCACTAAAAACACCTCTGTTCTTTCGGTTTCCGGGCATTAGCCTACTAAACCTCCAGTCTCGCACTTAGATTAGGACTCACGTGCTGCGGTCAGCACTAGAACCTGTTCTCTTCCTTGTGTCTATATTTCAAGACCCAAGTGTATGTCTCTCTGCGTCGCGGCGCAGTAAGGGGAAATGGAAAATGTGAGTTGGGAAGGATGGGGTGAAGGATGGAGAGGATTCCATTACCCGCCTAACTAATTTCCGAAGAAATCTAGGTACAGCTAATGGATGGAAGTACCTGAAAATAAAATAATTATTAGTCCAGTTGATCTGTAGGTCTTTTGTAATAGACTCTCGTTCTTTGTGCGTCCTCTTCTGGATCGTAGTTTGTCAATTCTCTGAGCTCTTGATTTTGATGCTCTTTTATTGCCGTAAATATATTTTGCGCTTTTCTCTTCATAAATTCTTTGATAGGTTCCCATTCAATATCTCTATGTATTTGTTCATTTCGAACATACCATGGTGCTCCCAATGCTGTTCTAATGAATCTATTTTCCGTACTTGCTATCCGGTCTAGGTTGCTTTTTGCAGTGTATCCCCACGCTACTGATCCGTACGTCAGTTGTGGTCTGGCTATGGCCCTTATTAGGGCTATCTTGACTGTGTTCGTCATCTTGCTCTTCTTATTGATGAGTGGATACAGCTACGCCATTGCTGCTTTTGTCTTTTGTACTGCTTTGTTTACATGTTTTCTCCATGTTTATGTCGCATCCATAGTTACTCCAAGGTAAGTAACTTCCTTAGACCATTGAATATCGTTGTTTTCTATCTTTATGTTTTCTATTGGTTTTTGCATCCTTTTCTGGAATAAGATTGCCTGGCTCTTCTGGCCATTGATTCCTATCTTCCATTTTACGCACCATTTCGAGATTTGGTTCATCTCTTCTTGTAGCCTTTTACATATTATTCCTACGTTCCTATGTGTGCTGTTTATGGCAGCATCGTCAGCATACAGGGATAATCTTGTGTTCATTGTCTTAGGAATGTCGTGAGTATATATCAGGTATAGCAGTGAGCCAAGTACGGATCCCTGGGGAACCCCTGCTTCTGTATTTCTTGGTTGAGATCTTGTATTGCCAATTTTTACACTAAACGTTCTGCCGCTCATGTAGTTGTTTAACAATTTACAGGTCTTTAGTTTATATCCCGCGTTATGCATTTTGCATACAAGTCTGTCTTGCCAAACTCTGTCGAAGACTCTTGCAACATCTAGGAACACCGCGCCTGTCATGGCTTTAGTTTGGAATCCTTTTGTAATCGTTTCTACTATTCGCAGTACTTGTTGTTCCGAGGAGTGTCCTTGTCTGAATCCGAACTGTTCTTTTGGCAATATATCTAGTTCGTCTGTTTCTTCGCGTAATCTTCTCACTATTACTCTTTCTGCTACTTTGCCGAGTACATGTAAAAGGCTTATTGGTCTATAATTCTGTGGGAATTTTCTATCCTTGTTTGGTTTTCCGAAGACTATCACGTCGGTGTGCTTCCACTGCATTGGAAAGATGGAAAAATGGTCGAAACCCATAATCGCATTCACAATTGATGCTATTGCTTCTGTACTTTTTCTAGGCAAGTTTTTCAGCATAGCATGTGTTATATTGTCCGGACCGGGCGCTTTTCGTCTCTTCAATTAAGGGGGCTTCGGTCGCCCCACCCACGCGACGGCCCTGATGTCAGGTTTACGAATTTCGTTAATAACAGTGATGATTTCTTGATTCGAAGAAAATTGATGGAATTCGATGGTATCCAGACCTGGGGAATACGGTGGTTGACCGGCCGATCGATTTGATTACCAATTTCTGCCGTGAGGACCACAATTTTATTTTTCTTCGAATGCGAACGTCTTTCCCTATTTTCCTCTTCAACTTGACAATGAGTAATTATTATGGTTTCTGTTTACTCGTGAGATTCGATGAGAACACTTTCAAGACCGGAAAAACAATCGCCGTCACTTTACGGACCGATGGAGAAATCCGTGACTTTTCCGAAGCCGATTCACTCATCGCAGTCCGCAGTTTCAGTTTTCTATACCTTGATTTCGGGAATGTAGTTTTGTTCAAGTTTCATATACTTACAGTAATTAATCGATGCGAAAACTTCGACTTATTTCCCGAGAACTGCTTTGAAAGTACTTCATAAATGTTCATTTTAATGCGTTGTTGGCCTTAAGTTGGCTATGAGTGATGTTTAACTATTTCATACCAAAATCTTCGATATTCGGATGTTCCATTTTAAGATAAAGAAATTAGTCATAAGTAGAATATAAAAACGTCTTTTGGCGTAGAAATCATAAGAGATAGGTATAGGGAACACTGATATAGTTTTAGAGGTAATCTATTCAAATTCTGCGTCAAAATATGTCATCGTATGCAGGATGTTCCATTCAACTTTAAGATGTTATTCCATAAAAAATGTGCCCAAACTTTGATCTAATTTTTTTCACCACTCTGTACAATATTGAAATAGAACTTTTATGTGGAAGTTAACTTTAACCTTTCAGCTAAGCAGTAAATTCAGCTATAAGCAGCTCGTTACATGTTACAGGGTGTAAACAATTGTTAAATTATAGTCTGTATTTTTTAATTTATCAAAATAACTCAGAAACGGTCAGTTTTAGGTATAGGGAATATAACAGTAACTTACCTTTGTTTGGTCTATAGTATCTAAAAATATAAAAATATATAGGGTGTTCCATAAGAAAAAATATAACTTTGATATGTACCTTTTTTGCGTCACCCTGTATATTTCAAAATAATTTCGGAATATGCTCCTCATGGACCTACATATGAGTGCTAAATTTTTTTTCCCCACTCATTTCTCTCTTATAGAAACACCGAGGCGAATGGTGTGGGCCACCCTGTATATATATATATAATATTCCACTGCTTAGATCGAAAAAAAAAACGCTCTGGGTTGTTATCCAGATAGTAGTCCCGACCGCGATTAGTATTGGGGAACAATTAGACATTTGTTAATTCACTCCGAGTCAAATAAGCTGCACTGATGAAATCGAATAAGATCGAAACAGTTGTATGCAGATTTTGAGTCGGGGTGACTTGACAATTTCTATATTTCATTGTTAGATTGTGAATGTATGATTCTTGTCGCGGAATACATGTAACCAGATCTCTTGGAAAGTTGTTTGATATTTTTTTAATTATTGAAGAATTTTCCTTGTTCACTCTGTGTAGTATAAAAATTAGGGTAATTTCAGTCCAAATTTTTGAATCTCCAAACTTTGGGCAAGAGTAGGTATATTGAGGAGGTGAATGATCAGAGACATTTTCCAACTTGTTGGCGAAATATGTGGAAATTAATTATATTTTCGGATGGTTTTTGCACCCCCAAACTCCTTCCAAATCGAGTTAGAGCATGGGTGGCGAACCTTTTCAGAGGCCGGGCCAAACTTTTGAAATAAGATTTCCCGCCGGGCCGCACAATCAATAATTGTTTGTTGTCCCAATTTCAGAATCTGAGTGATAAGATAATTATGATATAAAAATATTTGGATTGTACTTGATGGAAGATTAGATAGTGTGCGAAAATGAAAATAGGATAGAGTACAAAGGTATGTTTCAGGCATGAGTATTATATAACAGAGTAAACAACTTCTCGGAAAAGTTCGATAGATCTATGAAATAATGCTATAAGACGTGTTTCCTCGAGTAAACTAATATAATAAGTTGAATATTTTTTTTGGTAAACTACAAAAGGAGGCTTCAATGCCAAACTAAAAAGTACAAAATTATTAATTTTATTGCTAAAAACCATTGGATGCTTTTTACTATAGTTTTATAAGAACTCTACTTCTATGAAAGCTACCGATGAAATACTTTCAACATATGTATATCAAAAAAATAAATATCAAACACCCTATGTTTTTATCCATTTTTCCAATAAAATTAATTATTTTCTACGTTTCAGTTCGGTTGGCTACCAAAGCTATTTTTTTAATTTATTAGTCTCAAAAAGGAATTGAGAGTAATAGTAACCAAAAGCTTCAGATTGTAATATTGTACAGGGTGTCCCATTTTGGGTACTTTTGAATGGTATCTCCGTTATTTTTAAAGATAGAGGGATGCGGTTTTCGCGACACTGTGCTACTTTTTCGTAAAACTGAAGATGCCGTCAACAGAAGCCCTTTTAGATTTTAAGATACAGGGCATTTTTGAAAATGTTGCATTTTGGGATCTCCGTCGTATCGCCGTTATCCTTCATCTTATCGAAAAGGTAATATAACATTATTATAGATTTTTTTCCGTAGAATTCAGTGGTGTAGATAATTTTTGTTACATATTCACTATTTTCGAGTTATAAAGCAAACTTTTTTTTTGGTTTATAAAGGTGTTTATTTTCGTTCTTTTGTTATTATTATTTAATTGATATTAATCAATGTCTTTTAATAATAATAATAATAATAATAATAATAATAATAATAAGTTCTTTATTTCCAACAGGTATAAAACCCAATTACAGAAAATATTTAAATTATAGCTATATAGAAAAGAAATCAAACCACAGCGCCAGAGACAAAAAGAAAAAACTAATATGAACTAAATGAGACAATACAGAATTAATGCAAAAGTAATATCAACCAGTATCCCGAAAGCTGAAACTAAACCTAATACAAAAAATAAGCTTATTTATTATTTAAATCAGTAGCAAGAACAATAACAAGAGAAAAGAAAATTACATAGTAAAAAATATAATAATTAAATAATATAAGATGTAACGGAAACACTACTCAGCTCAACTTAATTCAATTCAATTCAATTCAATTCAATCAGATTCAAATTCAACTTAAGTACATAACTCCTAACAATAGCTGCAAGTGAATCAAATTGAACGTCACATTCACTCGCAACTGAATTGAATGTATGCCCCATGTACCAAATGGGAGATTGCATTAACAAGTTCGTCCTTGGAGTCTCTAGGTGGAATAGTTCCATATTACGGAAAGCTTGCCTCGGAACACGAAATCTCAGAGCAGACAAGAGTGAAGGGCAGTCAATACTGTTGTGCAGTAATTTATATAAAAATTTGAGACATAATATGTCTCTCCTACCCTGCAATGAAACCACATTGAATCGACTCAACAATGCTTCATGACTAACTCCTCTCGGTGGATAAACTTCTTCGAATAATGCAGCGTATGGAAATTATGAAAAATATGATATGCTGGTATGATTTATACAGAGTAATGAAAATTCTGAAGAAGCTTCGGAATTATATTTCCTAAGATAAGTAATCTATAATGGCTATGAAAATCTCTATTATCATTTTGGTTCTTTTCTTGTTAGATATCCAGAAAGAAGGCAACCGTTCTTTGAGATATTTGCTCGTTTAAGAGCAAATTTAGTTGAGCACGGATCATTTGTTCACCCGCGTGCCAAAATATACAACAAAGAGAACAGGGAAAGAAAAGAGATTAGATACTTTGGGATATATAGAAGCAACACCTATGTCCTTATAGAAAAATTGAGGAGGAAATTTGTGTGCCACAAACTGACAACATTGCAGAACTTCGAGAGGCAATTCATTTAGCCTTTCGAAATCTGCGATTGTGAACAAAAGTTCTTTCAAACGCTATTCAAAGAATAACAAAGATGTGTTACTAGTTTATACTATCATATATTTTTGAAAAGGTTAAAAAAGACAAATTTTATAGTTTATAAATATATAGGGTATTCCATTTAAAAAAACATAAGTTTGCCTTATAACTCGAAAAGAGTAAATATGTAACTAAAATTATCTACACCACTGCATTTTACGGAAAAAATCTATAAGAATTTTATATTACCTTTCCGATAAGAGGAAGGATAACGGCGATCCCAAAATGCAACATTTTCAAAAATTCCCTGTATCTTAAAATCTAAAAGGGCCATTAAAATTCTGTTGACGGCATCTTCAGTTTAACGAAAAAGTAGCACAGTGTCGCGAAAACCGCACCCTCTATCTTTAAAAATAACGGAGATACCATTTAAAAGTACCCAAAATGGGACACCCTGTACAATATTACAATCTGAAGCTTTTGGTTACTATTACTCTCAATTCCTTTTTGAGACTAATAAATAAAAAAAAATTGCTTTGGTAGCAAACCGAACTGAAACGTAGAAAATAATTTATTTTATTGGAAAAATGGATAAAAACATAGGGTGTTTGATATTTATTTTTTTGATATACATATGTTGAAAGTATTTCATCGGTAGCTTTCATAGAAGTAGAGTTCTTATAAAAATATAGTAAAAAGCATCCAATGGTTTTTAGCAATAAAATTAATAATTTTGTACTTTTTAGCTTGGCATTGAAGCGTCCTTTTGTAGTTTACCAAAAAAACTATTCAACTATTTCATAAAATTCATGTCTTTATATTATTATATTAGTTCACTCGAGGAAACACGTCTTATAGCATTATTTTATAGATCTATCGAACTTTTCCGAGAAGTTGTTTACTCTGTTATATAATACTCATGCCTGAAACATACCTTTGTACTCTATCCTATTTTCATTTTCGCACACTATCTAATCTTCCATCAAGTACAATCCAAATATTTTTATATCATATCTTATCACTCAGATTCTGAAATTGGGGCCATTGAGCACTGGCCTCGTGTCCTATTTCAAGAATCTGTTTTCCCCCATGAAAATATATACTTACCTAGAGAGAAATGTTGAATTATTTTATAATGGCACGAAGTATCACTTAAAAGGATAATTATTATTTTATCATAAACGACAGAACAGATAATCGAATAGTTTATAGGTATTGTACCATTGTTAGTATTATTTCAATTGTGTTTCACATCTAATGCAATTTCGCTTCTTATATCGATCATCATTAAGCAGATTGGCTATAGAACTAAACATATATTAAGGTTACATCGTAAACTGGGCATGCTTAGAGAGCCCATTCAGATTGAACTTTCGAAAAGTAGGTACAAAAGTTAGTATACCTAAGTAAATCTGAAATTGGGTAACAAAGTACCCTCCAAGTAGCGCGTGTGCGCTAATTTGTCGACAGCCCTGTTTGAATTCTTCATTTTATAAAATAATTGCATCTAAAAATGGCGAATATCCAAATTATGATATAATTAACTATATAAAAATAATAAACTTAAAATTTGTTTACAGTCAATGGCCCCAATTATCATACTCTTATCATTATATAAGCATTTAACCTTTATTCTGGATCTTTTTGGATATCAAGGACTCGTATACACTATTAATTTAGAAATAGAAAACCTTTATAAGTCCCCATCATATATATATATATATATATATATATATATATATATATATATATATATATATATATATATATATAAATAAACAATATTCGCTTATATTCCATGATGATGGAGGAGTGATCAGTTCACACACCTCAAGTATTGCACTTATAGAAATGGGAGTACCTCAGGGAAGCGTTGTAGCTCCTGTATTGTTCTCTCTTTATGTGGCAGATATAGTATATTACCTGGCCGATTTTAGAGTTGTTTTATATGCTGATGACCTGTCAATTCTTGTATCTAAGGAGTCACATGATCAGAACCAGACAGCTTGTGAGGATCTAATGTCGAAAATTGCATACTGGTTTTCTAAAAACATGCTTTTACATAAATACAACAAAAACAGAGTTCCTTATTTTTCATACAAAGCAAAAACAAATGGATAGTATATCTATGAATATTAATAACAAGAACATCAATCAGAACAACAGCATTAAATTCTTAGGCATGAAAATCAGTGATACATTAGATTGGGAAGGTCACATAAATGATATAATCAAGGTGATTAATACCAAAATATTTCAGATACGGTGCATGTGCAGGGTACTGACGGTTCAAGCACTGAAACACTTCTATTATGCAGAGATCCAATCAAGATTGACTTACGGTATAATACTCTGGGGACATTCTACGGCTGCAAAGACACTCTTTATTGTTCAGAAAAAATGCATAAGAGCTCTGCTATGTAAAACTCAATACGAACCGAGTAAACATCTATTCAGAAAACTTGAGATATTGCCTCTCGCATGCCTTTACATATTGGAAGTTGCATGTTACATCTATGAAAGGAAAAACAATCTGCTTTGTCGCAAAGACATCCATGGCTATTTCACCCTAAACCAGAATTTTCTAAATACTCCACACAATAGAATTAAATTAACTCAGAACTGTCATCTCAGCATTGGAATACGAATATATAATAAAATTCCTCAGGACATAAAAGATCAAATTAACCATTTCAAATTCAAAAAATCGCTGTTAAAACTTCTAAGGGACGGCTTATTCTATACTTTGGAAGAATACCTTACCATGGCATAATGTAGCATAATAGTCTATTGTGAATTTTATGATTGTGTACTCTGTGTATTTGATTTGATAGCCTGTCTATATTGTGTGATGTTTTCAAATTTGTAGTTGTAAATTTATTTTTGACATGTTTCATACAAGTTTTGGTCCTTTTAATGAATAAATTGATTGATATATATATATATATATATATATATATATATATATATATATATATATATATATATATATATATATATATATATATATATATATACATACACACACACATATATATTGTTTCTGTACGTGCTGTATTTTTCCATATTTATTTTTTATTACCAATAACATGTTATTTATTTATGTTTGAGAAATGTTTTTATTAATTGGCAAACGTTTCGTCACGAAATTAGTGTCTTTCTTAAAACTTTTGAATCATACAATAGTTTTGAGAAGGTCGCAAATTTCATGATCCTATCAATAAAATCGGTGTTTAAATATCATTTGCGATTCATTGATAATAGAAAATAAACAATTACTTATATAAATATATGTTTAAATCAGAATTGGGTGATTTTACCTATTGTTTATGCATGTGATGATTATTAATCGATTTTGCCAGCTAATATAATGATAGAATTTTTAGATTAAAACGATTCGATAGGGATCCCATCTTCTTCAGTAAACAAATTAAGATAAAATAAAATAATCTGTACATCAGAAACAACAATATGTCCTTAGTTGGATAATAAATCCTTTCTGTTATCTGTATATATGCTCTTCTATTATGTAATGCTTTGAGTATGTATAACTTTTACCGCAGTTCAGATTGAGGAAATCACATTGTGTTATGAAAAACTGATCTGTAGTTGAAAATTTATATGTGGATGTGGATTAAGTTAACTCTATGAAAGTGCCTTTTGGCGGTACAAGCTTTTTGCCCTAACCACCATTTTTATGTAGATTTCTTCTACTTTCGTAGTTTTGAGGGGTTTGCGCACATCCACAATTCCTACAGATTGAATTAGGGGTTGAAATTCCGTACGCCATTTTAACGTAGAGGTTTCATTATTTTTAAAGTTTCGAACTAGAATAAGAATAAGTTTTTTAATTTCAAAGATTATTCGTACAAATATTAAATGCAAAAAATAAAAATGAAGTTACAAAAAAAAACAGAAGGCTTATTTGGAACAATAAACCTTGAACTCCTCGACCGAGTAAGGTGGTTCACAAAACATTTAAAATTGTTGGGTCTGTGTTGCCTGGAAATTTATTGGTATTATTAGAAGAAATTGTTACAGTGATATGTGGAACGATAGTCTTCTCTGATTTTAGAAGATGACAAATTCATAGAAGATTAAGTGAAATGATGGAGTAAAAAATTCATGTATATGATGCTTATTAGATTGAAGTTAGTTATAAGAAGAATACACACGGAATGAAAATGTTTTTCTATGTATATTCATTACTAATACATCTTGAGTTGCATTATGGTTGATGGTGTTTCATTATGAAAACCACATTTGATTATATGAAAATTATGATTTCTCATTGAATCGATGTAGACAAATGTTTTTCATGAAATTTCGAATATATTTTACTCAAAGTTCTTCAGAAATATTTAATTTTTAGAGTGTGATAAAGAATCATCAATTAAAAGTTTTGAAATATGTTTATTGATAATTGCCCATCATATCTGGCCGATTATAAACTTCCTGCATAAAAAAACTCGAATTAATAGTTTCATATCACTTAATCAAATACAGTTGATTTAGACTAGGTATTTTACACTTACTTACTTACTTACTTACTTCCTCTTCTCCCATTTTACCTCACGGTGTTGGGGATTTGAGCCATTGTTTAAAAGATTGTCTATCCCTTGCAAGGGTTCGGATTTGTGCTACGGTCTGTCCTTTCTCTCGAGCTGATTCATAGATGTTATCTTCCCATTTTCGTCTGGGTCTTCCTCTATCCCTCCTTCCATCACATCTCATCTCGAAAATCTTCTTCGGATATCGCTCATTACTCATTCGGACCAGGTGTCCATACCATTGTAGTTGTTTTATTTTTATGTCTTCTACCAATTGTGCAAGTTCTAAATCGTCTCGTATGCTTCTGTTGCGTACTCTGTCCCTTCTTGTCTTACCCATTACTCGCCTTAGGTATCTCATTTCTGCGGTTGTTATTTTCGATCTTTGTTTATCTGTCATTGTCCATGTCTCGGATGAGTATAGAAGTGTAGGGGTATATATTGTCTTGTATAAATGCATCTTTGCTCTTATACTAATTTCTTTTTTCCCTATCAGTGTGTTGTTTATTTGATAGTATGTCCTGTTTCCTTTGCTTATTCTATGTTTTATTTCTTGGTCTATCCTGCCGTCCTTATTGACTAACACTCCAAGGTATTCGTATGTTTGTACTGTTTGGACATGTTTCCCGTCTATCTGTATATCTACTTCCTCTTCGTTATCCTGTTTTGTGACATGCATTACTTTTGTTTTATTTATATTAATTGTCATTCCACTTTCTTCTAGGTGTTTTTTCCATATGTTTATGTTTTCCTGTAATCGATTTTTGTTTCTTGCCATAAGTAAGATATCATCGGCGTATATTAGGTCTTGAGTCATTACTGGCGTTAAGTTGTGGTATCCTATGTGTGTGTTTCTTATTTCTGTTTTGCATTTTTTGTTTATATAGTCCATGTATATCACAAACAGGAGCGGGCTTAAACTATCTCCCTGTTTGATACCCCTTTCCATTTGAAATTCTTCCGATATTTGGTTATTTAATCTTATCTTTCCGGTTACGTTATCGTTCATGTTCTTTATGATCCTTCGTAATTTTGGGCTTACTTCTAGTTCTTCTAGTGCTTTGCAGATGTACTTATGTGGTACCTGGTCGAAAGCTCCTTTTAGGTCAAGGAAAAGCAGGTAGATATCTTTTTTCTTTTCTAGTAGTTTTTCGATTATGGCCCTTACTGTGTATATATAGTCTTGCGTTTGTCTTCCTGGCCTGAACGCCGTTTGTTCTTCTTCCAATTTATTTTCTGTTTCGTTTCTTAATCTTTCTTCAACTATTCTTGTGTATATTTTTAGTGCTACCGATGATAAACATATCGCCCTGTAATTGTCTCTATTTGTGGTGTCTCCCTTTTTATGTATGGGTACTATAATGTTCTTTTCCCAATCTTTCGGTATCTGTTCTGTATTCCATGCTTGTTGTACTATATTTTTCATCCATTTAGTTATAATCGGACCACCTTTTTTTAACATTTCTGGGGCTACATTATCTTCCCCGGCTGCCTTACCATTTTTGGTTTTCTTCAGGGCTTCTTTTATTTCTTCTTCTGTTATTTCTTCCCCATTGCCTTGATTGTCATATCCTTCCTGGAGCTGTTGTTCTTCTGCTCTCCGTACTTCTGTTTCTTCATCTTTAAATTTGATTGCATAGTAATCTTTCCATGCTTTCAATATTTCTTCTGTTCTTGTTTGCAATATTCCTGTTTCATCTCTAATATTTCGCACTTTCGGTGCTCTATTTCCCTTTAGGCGCTTGACTATATTCCAAAATTGTTTTTGGTTTTCTATGTAGTTGTCTTCTATCTTCCTGCCAAATTCCTCCCATGTGTCTTTTTTTGCTTGTTTTACCGCTTCCTTTGCTTCGTTTCGTTTTGCCAGGTATTCTCTTCTATTTTGTACAGTTTTATCCATTATGTATTTCTTCCAGGCTTCTTTTTTAGTCTTAATTTTATTCTTCACTTCTTGGTTCCACCATTTTGTTCTCTTATGTGTTGGATCTTCTGTTATCTTTTTTTCTCCACAGACATCCTTTGCTGTTTTTAATAGGGTTTCTTTGAAGGCCTTCCATCTTTTATTTAAGGTCCAAATATTCCCTTCTTGGGCTTCTTGCTCTTCTAAGTTGTTTAGGTTTTCGGTTAGTTTGTTCTCATATTCTTGCCCTTTTTCAGGGTTTTCTAAAGTTTCTAATTTGATCTTTGTATAGCTTTTATTTCGTTCTTTGAGCGGTTTCCTAATGTTCGTGTCAGCAATCACCAGTCTGTGTTTCGTATTTAACTCCGCCCCTCTTATTACCTTTACATCATTCACCGCATATCTCATATTTCTCGTGTACGTGATGTAGTCTATCAAGCTTTTGTGGCCTAGTTCTTCTGCTTCGTATGTTATTTTGTGTATTGTTTTGTGTTTAAACCATGTATTACCTATCAGCAGTTGGTTCGTTATACAGCAATCCAGCATTCTCTCGCCATTTTCGTTTACCTCGCCCTCCAGTCCTTGACCTCCCATTGTTCCGTGTCCATGTTCCATGTTATTTCCTATATGGGCGTTCCAATCCCCCATAATAACTACGTGTCTATTTTCATTTTGCATTTTCTCTATGGTTCTTTGTAGGTCTTCATAGAAAGTTTCTTTGTCTTGTACAGCGGCATTTTCCGTGGGAGCGTATATTTGGATTATTCCAATCTTCTCATCAAGTTGTAGATTTACTGCTATAATTCTGGAGTTTACGGCTTCCCATTTGGTTGCTTTTGGTTCAATCTCTTTGCTGAGGAGTATTCCTACTCCTTCTGTTGTTCTATTTCCTACTGGTGTGCCTGCATATCTTAGAGTGTACCCCTTGTCCATGTTTTTGAAACCATTTCCCTTCTTTTTAATCTCTGAGATTCCCAGTACTTGAATCTTGTATTTCTCCATTTCGTCTATAATTTCGCATTCTTTCCCTGTAAGAGATGTGATGTTCCATGTTCCAAGTCTAATCCTGTGTCTCTCCTGTCGTCTTCGTTGTGACCGTCCGTTTCCGAGGCTCATATTATCTCTCTGAATCTTTTTACAATGCAAAAGGTATTTTACACTTCAAATTAAATCAAATCAAAATAAATAAGCAAAATGCAGTAAAGTTCACGATATCAGGCCTCGACTTCTCGTCATTTTTCCCACATTGTTTTATGAATTTGGATCTTTCCAGCCTATATTTTCGCTGGAGTAAATTTTCAACTACATAAAGCTTCACACTTTCACTCGAAACTCACATTGTTATAGAAAAAAACTCGAAAAACTTTCAAATCTCTCATATAATTCGTGTTGAAAGTTGGTTTTGAGACGCCATGTTTTGACGTTATCACCTAAGCTCCGCCTCCATGACAGATCCCTATATATATATATATATATATATATATATATAAATATATATATATATATATATATAATATATATATATAAATATATATATATATATATATATATATATATATAATATATATATATATATATATATATATATATATATATATATATATATATATATATATATATTATATATATATATATATATATATATATATATGTATATAGCCCATAGAAAATGAGGAAATTATGCTCTCTAAATAGACCACGACAAAGTTGTCTATAGTCGGGACGCAGCATAGATCTAACTGTTCGTTTTTGTCAAATGAGGAGCATATTAGAGTGGATGGAGCCTCCCTAGAAAATGTCACCATAATAAAAATAAATTGGTAATTAGCAAAATGTAGAACATAGGAAATGGAAGTGAACCAGATCTCTCAATATGAAAGGGGTAAAGGAGACATAATTCAGCTTCTTTTTAAGCTGATCAATATGAATGTCCCATCTCAAATTCTTTTCTACAGCAATGCCGAGGAAACTAACGGAATCCCTCACCGGTATCTCGACATGACGACCAACATACTTCGGGAAAACAATCTTCAAACTTCGGGAAAACAATCTTTGATCGGTAGAAGACGCAGTTTTTTGTAGATTGATTTTTAGTTTGTTATTATAGCACCAATTTTCCACTTTATTGATAACTGACACTGCAGAAATCAAAGCAGCACTGACATTCCTTGAGTTTATGAGGAAATTGATGTCGTCGGCAAACATAATAGCGAGTCATTATAACAGGAATCGCCCGGCAGCGAATTTATCGAGACTAGAAATAAAAGTGACCCCAGGATACTACACTGTGGTACCCCCTTCGTGAGCAGTCGGTCCTCGGATACATATGAAACACCACCTCTCAACAACACTACTCTCTGTTTACGATTTGTGAGATATCTGGAAATTAAATCCAGCTGTCTATCTCTAAGCGCCAACACGCTTCAAGAAAGAAAAGGAGCAATTTTTGATCGAAAGCTCATTGCTCATTAGATGTTAGATGTCTTTTTTTAGATTTTAAGGTTTTGCCCACCTCCACAGCCACCCTAAATTGACTATGGGGTTAAAAATGTGTGTGTATAAAAGAACAAAAATGAGGGGAAAGTACGAACTTGGTGACGGTGCTCTGCTGCTTTCGTGTTTTTTCTTCTTCTTGAATAAGACTTTTTTTGGGTAGATATGCTTGATATTTCAAATGAGAATGTTTATCACCGACTCGAAGATTTTTTCGGAAGTTGTATCTGCTGCTCACGTTTTTTCTTCTTCTTGAATAAGACTTTTAGGGGTAGAAATGCTGATTGATATTTCAAATGAGAATGTTTATCACCGGCTCCAAGATTTTTTCGAAAGTTGTATCTGCTGCTCATGTTTTTTCTTCTTCTTGAATAAGACCTTTAGGAGTAGAAATGTTTATTGATATTTCAAATGAGAATGTTCATCACCGACTCGAAGATTTTTTCGAAAGTTGTATCTGCTGCTCATGTTTTTTCTTCTTCTTCTTGAATAAGACTTTTAGGAGTAGAAATGTTTATTGATATTTCAAATGAGAATGTTTATCACCGACTCGAAGATTTTTTCGAAAGTTGTATCTGCTGCTCATGTTTTTTCTTCTTCTTCTTGAATAAGACTTTTAGGAGTGGAAATGTTTATTGATATTTCAAATGAGAATGTTTATCACCGACTCGAAGATTTTTTCGAAAGTTGTATCTGCTGCTCATGTTTTTTCTTCTTCTTCTTGAATAAGACTTTTAGAAGTAGAAATGTTTATTGATATTTCAAATGAGAATGTTTATCACCGACTCGAAGATTTTTTCGAAAGTTGTATCTGCTGCTCACGGTTTTTCTTCTTCTTGAATGAAAATTTTAGAGGTAGAAATGCTTATTGATATTTCAAATGGGAATGTTTATCACCGACTCGAGATTTTTTCGAAAATTGTATCTGCTGCGCACGTTTTTTTTCTTATTCTTGAATATGACTTTAAGAGTAGAAATGGTTATTGATATTTCAAATGAGAATTTTTATCATCGACTCGAAGATTTTTCCGTAAAGTGAGCTCGTTACCTAAGTCATTCATATCATTGGCGACTAATGTGAAACTCATGATTTTTGGTTGTTTTGAATAGGTTTTAAACTCATTTTGTTCATTGTTATGTAAGTATGTTGTGCCAGTAACCTCTTCCAACAGACGATAAACTGATTTGCGTATTTGCATGGCATTCATAATTTCGAATTATCATTTATTCTGCATTGTTTACTATTATTTGCATTATTGAGAGGCGGTTATTGTTCTTCCACTATATTAATCTATTCGTTGTTAATTAAAGAATGAATTGATCAGTTATCGAATCGTGTGAAATTGAAACTAATACTGAAAGAAGTTTCGATTGAATATTACTAGTTCCTAGATGGTTTTTATTGTTATTCCTTATATCAATTTTGAAAATTGAATATTAAATATACACTTTATGGACTTTGTGTTTGTGAGTTGAAAAATCATGAAAAATATACAAGAAAAAAATTTGACATATTATATATTCAGTTATAAAATCACAAGAGCATCGAAAATAATAGATTATACTTCCGAGCTACGAGACGTATTTTGCGAAACATCACGAGAGCACAGCTCGAGTGATGTTTTAAGAAAATACGTCGAGTGACGGGGTCAGTATAACGATACTTTTCGTATAACGATAAAAACAAATAGTATATTATGATATTAGGAGAATAAGTGATACTTTATGTGCTGAGCGTGGAAAGTTCGTCTGACTCACTACGTTCGTCAGACAATCCATGCGAAGCACATAAAGTATCTTATTCTCCGAATATCATATACTATTTTTTCTTCAAACGTGCATAATTTCATTCGAAATAAAACAATAAAAGGAAACGAATTTTTTAATAAAGATAACAAGATTGAATCTTTAACTTATTTCACTGTATATTGCCTTTTTCGTATCGTCATGGATACGTACTTGTTTGACATCCATTAAAACAAATATTTCAAATTCGGTGAAGAAAATGAGTTTAGAAATGTGTAATGATCCTCCCGAGGTAGCTAGAATAGCTATACAAAACTTGCTGCCGACGAAATCTGCTGCAGTATATGAAGCTGCGTTTGTTAAGTTCAACAAATGGTGCAATGGAAAAAAAGTAGTGCAATACTCTGAGAACGTTTTGTTGGCATATTTTACCGAAATGGCACTGAAAATGATGAGTTCTAGTTTGTGGGCTCATTATTCAATGATAAGGTCTGTGTTGAATTTGAAGCATAATGTGAACATTGAAAAATACGACAATTTGTGTGAATTTTTAAAAAAGCAAGGAGAAGGTTATAAGCCAAAGAAATCGAGAGTCTTGTCAAGGGAACAGTTCAGCAAATTTTTGTCTGAAGCCCCAGAAGAAAAGTATTTGGCGATGAAGGTAATAAAATTACATTTTGTTTGTTTCACATTGTGCTAACCAACACTTAATTTTTTAGGTAGTTTTGATATTTGGAATATCTGGGGCATGTCGTTGCGATGAACTAGTGAATATGACAGTTGATGATCTTGAAGATATGGGTTCTTTGCTGCTAATAAACATTCCCAACACTAAAACTAATAAGAGTAGAACCTTCAACGTCCTGGGTGATGAATATCTGAGCAAATATAGAAAGTACGTTAATTTGCGCCCTGCCGATTTTAGGGAACGACGTTTTTTTTGAAATATCAAAATGGGAAATGTTATAAAGCTGTTATGGGTATCCATAAAATTGGTAGTGTAGCAAAAGACGTGGCATTGTATCTGAAGATTCCAAATTGGAAAGAATATACAGGGCATTGCTTAAGAAGAACTTCCGCAACAATGCTTGTTGATAGTGGGGTGGATATCACTACGCTGAAAAGGCATGGGGGTTGGAAATCTGATGCAGTTGCCGAAGGGTACATCGAAGACTCTGTGCAAAGTAAAACCAAAATTGCTAAGAGAATTCTTCAACCTAGCTCCGCGGAAAATCTCGAACAATCTTCATTTAATGAACCCGATACAAGTAATGGATTTGTAAATGCCGTTCACTCTGGAAAAGTTGTTATGAATAGTACTGATATTGCAAGAAGTGGAGGATTCTTAAATGATGCAAATCTTCATAATTGTACTTTTACTATAAATATTACGAATAAATAATAAATACCATTGTGAATAAATTCATAGTACTATAATGTGTTTATACGCTTAGGAGTATAAGTACTTATACTCCTAGTCATATAAATCACACTCAATGTCATTGAGGAACGTCACAAAAGTTATCACTTATAATATGACGTTTGAAGAAAAAAATATTGATTTTTTTTGACAAACGTCAAAACATCGTCAATATGAAAACATTCACATTTTGACACGAGGCGAAACACCAAAACGATTATATCACGTCGTCAAGGGTATATTCACTTATCAATAAGCGGTAGTTATGCAAAATTCATGGATTCTATTGGCTCATTCATACATGAGTTATATAATCTTCAATATTTTTCATATACGGTTAATTTGAATTGTGCTTTCATTACAGTTAAAAAGTTCTGACAAGAAATATTCTTTTTTTGTACACCCGCCATTAAAAATGACGATGATAAGGAAAATCCTTATAAACGAACATATTTAAAGAGACAGTTTCACTGAAGTTCCCTTCTATGTTCTTCAATCTACACCAGGCGAGAAAATTAGTATATTCAATTTCGTACTGCTGGCGCGACTTTTTTGGCGGCATTTCTAGTTTGGCTTTTTTGCAGCCTCTTCAATATCCATTGGTAACAAATTATCACTTTCATTTGGATAAGTATTTTTATCGACTGACATTTTTTGAACTGTTTATGAACTGTTTTTTGTCACTTACTAATTACGATGGTTACCACAACCAACAACATACGCTATGCTTGTTGAAAAATCAAAAATAATTAGTTTTCAAGAGATGTCAAAAGTATGCAATTCCAATTTTTATTTTGTTGCCAAAATAGGGAAGGTGTACAAAAAAATAGTGTATGATATTAGTGTAAAAAGTGACTTCATTTTGTTCGTGGAGATGCTCCACTCGCTGCCCTCGTTTTGCAAACATCTCCACTCACAAAATAAAGTAAGTATCACTTTTAACACTAATATCGTAAATAGCTATTTTGCTCCGAATTGGTAGCTCAGCTTCTCAATCGTTTGTATAGTGAAGCAGTTATGGAGTTCACATTACTAGAACTCGGTCAACTCAATTAATATCCATGGAAGCGACGTCCAACTTCATTCTCGTTATCAAGGTTCAGTTAAAATTAATTAATTAGAAATTTCTAGATCTCATTGAGTAATGTATCGTCAAGCCGTCTGTAATTAACATGAACGTGACGCGTTGATGCTGTTATTATATCACAGTTCAAAGCCATAAAATAAGTGGAGGATTAAACTCCTCATATAAGATAATTTTTTCATATTAACTATTAACTACTGCGTATAAAGTATCAGGCAATTATGAAACTTACTTTATATCACGCAAATGTTCGTTGACATACTGTGCATATTTAGTTAATATAGATGGATTTCTCTTTAGAATATATTTCTTATTTCGTTTATCTATAGTGTTGATTTAGTTGTTCATTTTGAAATATAACATCAACGCACACACACACACACAAACAGATATATATATATATATATATATATATATATATATATATATATATATATATATATATATATATATATATATATATATATATATATATATATATATATATATATATATATATATATATATATATATATATATATATATATATATATAAATATATATATATATATATATATATATATATATATATATATATATATATATATATATATATATATATATATATATATATATATATATATATATATATAATATATATATATATATATATATATATAATATATATATATATATATATATATAAGTAAGAATTATTCGTGTTAAACGGAAAACACGCCTGTGGTTATAAAATTAAGTGAACTAGGACATTTATTTGAAACTAATCAAAACAAAACCTCCTAGCGGAGCTGGTTATATGAGTTCACGAAGCATCGAAATATCAACAACAAACTACCCTAGACGGTAATTGTTCGAAATGTTAATTTGATTATCACAACCGATGGAAATTGATAGACAGACTGTTTCGCCCTTATCGGGGCTCATCAGTATCATCCATCCACCGGGAGTGATAACCAAACCAACATTTCAAACGGTCATACATATTTCTTCTAGCAACTCCATGACATATAAATATGACACAGCGCCACCAGTCGGAAACAATTGAACCACGTCTTTCAGAACAGAAGAAAACATTTCGGCCACGAGAACAAATACGCCCGGAACACCCGAAGGTGGCTACCATATTCGCTAAGCAAGAGTAAAGCTGACACATCAATTCGATGTGATTCAACATTACACACCGCAGGCAGCAATCGCCCCGAATTTTATCGCAATGGCAAATGAATATAAGTAAGAATTATTCGTGTTAAACGGAAAACACGCCCGTGGTTATAAAATTAAGTGAACTAGGACATTTATTTGAAACTAATCAAACAAACCTCCTAGCGGAGCTGGTTATAAGAGTTCACGAAGCATCGAAATATCAACAAACTACCCTAGACGGTAATTGTTCGAAATGTTAATTTGATTATCACAACCGATGGAAATTGATAGACAGACTGTTTCGCCCTTATCGGGGCTCATCAGTATCATCCATCCACCGGGAGTGATAGGAGGTTTGTTTGATTAGTTTCAAATAAATGTCCTAGTTCACTTAATTTTTTATATATATATATATATATATATATAAAAATATATATATATATATATATATATATATATATATATATATATAATAATAATAATAATAATAAATATCTTTATTTCAGAATATGCAACATGCTACATAGAATGAAATAGTGTCACAAATATTTGGGACTTCACAATTTTCTTTCCCAATTTAATCAATATCTCTATAACATAACATCAAACTTACTGTTAAAGTACTCAGACAATGAGTATGGTTCCAAATCTATCAGCATTTTTTTAATTTTTCTTTGGAATAAACTAAAATTATTTATCATTTTATAACTATTTGGTAATTTATTATAAATTCTAATACAATTATATGACGGATGTTTTTCACTTAAACTTAGTTTGTGTTTTGGATAGTGTATGTCGAAAGTTCTTGTTGGGTAATTATGTAATGTTGTGTGCTTCAACATTATATTCTTGTTTTTAAAGAAAAATGTCAAGCAATCACACAAATAAATACCATAGACTGTTAAAATATTATTTCTCCTGAATATTCCTCTACATGATTCCAAAAATTTCAACTCAAACATAATTCTTACAATTCTTTTCTGTATAACAAATATCTCACCGACTCTTACACTTATTACAGAATATAATTCCATATTTTAAAAGTGATTCAAAATTTGCAAAATAAATTGTTTTTATACAAGATTGACTCAAATAATTACAGAGAGATCTCATTCCATACCCTACCTATACCTATATATATATATATATATATATATATATATATATATATATATATATATATATATATATATGTATATATATATATATATATATATATATATATATATACATACATATATATATACATACATATATACATATATATATACAGGGTGACCCAGAGCTACGTAATCGGTCCATAACTTTTTTGTCATTGAAGATATCGATATGAAATTTTCAGAGCAAATATGGTCTATTTTTCAAAATTATTTTGAAGAAAATTTCACTTTCGGTTTTGCTGGAAGTCATATCAACTTTGTTATTTCAAATATTTCAAATGGAATACCCTGTATATTTTTTGATTTTCGAATTTCTTATGTAATTTATAATAAAATTGTCATAACATTCTTTATACCTAAAATGAACAGTTTTCGAGTTATTAATTTATTTCGTAAAATTTTGACAGTTGCGTCTTCAACAAAAATAAGCTATAACTTCTTTGTTAGTAGGTCTATTGGTATGCGGTTTGGATTTTTGTAACCTTGAAGCAGTGTTTTATTCATTCCTTGTCAAAATTTTCTATATTTCTAACTTATTACTTGATAAAATTTATGGTGAAGCTGGCAAATTTCAAACTTTAATAACTTTCTTATTCCTAATGGAATGCTATGTATATTTTTGCATTTTCAAATTTGCTATTCAATTACCTTTCGATTTGTATGACCATTCCCTATACCTAAAGTTAATAATAACAAAGATATTTCCCAATTTTGTAATAATTTATATATCAATACACCTGAGAAATCGTCTAGCGTGTTACTTTGACGTATCCATGGATACCAATAATAAAAATTATTTAAAATCTAATTGTGTCACCTTTTCTTGTATTTTTTCAGTTAATAAAATGGATTTTACGCAACAAGAAATGATAAATTTCAATATGGTTTACTGTATTGGATAAGCGGATCGAAATGTTCTGCTAGCTAGTAGAATTTATCATCAAAAATATTCTGAATCTGATTCAACTACGTCAACTACCAAAACAAGAGTGGCACAATAATCGAAATGTGGCTGAATGATGGTGTTATAGATAGTTAATCGTGAAAATGAAGAAAGATTTCTCGCAATACGAGAGAAAAAATAAAGTTTCTTAGAAATCTTCCGTGAAACATAAGAAAAATGAGAGTTGAATGTTAAACAGCTATCCAATACAAAACCCAAATATTTAAATTCTTTTACTATTTCTATCTTTTGGTCATCTATATTAATACCAATTTGATCCACATCAATACTCATTAATTTATACCTAGTTGTTAAGATCATTGCTTTAGTTTTCAGAATATTCAATTTCAACTTATTTGCACTCAAGTAAGAAAATATTTTTTGTAGTGAAACATTTATTCTATCAACAGCCGTATTTAAATCAGCATGAGAAGATGAGAGCAGGGATTCATCGGCAAAGAGATTTAAGAAATCACAGCCATGATACAAGTCAATATCATTAATATATGATAAAAACAACAGCAGGCCCAAAACGCACCTTGAGGAACTCCATATCCATTAACCATAACCTTAGAGTATACATCATTTATTTTAGTTATTTGTTTTCGATCAGCTAAATAATTAGAAAACCAGTCTAAAACTTTACCATCAATACCAATATTTTTTAATTTCATCAATAGTTTCTGTCTATCATTGTCTCAAACGCTCTCTTGAGATCCAAAAATACCACAACCACATAACAACCCTGATCAATGCTTTTTTTCCACTTTGAAACAGCCAGCTGCATTTAGCATGAATATGTTATTTTTTTTAGTACTCCATTACCTGATTATACACAACCAATTCTAGCAACTTTTCCAGAGATGGTAATGTATTTATTGGACGGAAATCACATGCTTTATTTGAATTTTTCACTTTTTGAATAGGCACTACAGTGCTTATTTTAAGTTCATCTGGTATTTTAGCGTACAATAAAGATGTATATACAAAATGCAAGTAAACATGGCCTATTGAATCGAATGTATGTTTTATAAACTTATTGTCAATTATATCATTCGATGTTTTACTCTTTAACTTATTTATTAAAGACCTTTTTTCATGCAGTTTCGTTGTTTTTTAAGTAAGTTCAATTTTTTTAAAATTTCGTGTGACGATATGTTGACAAGATTCAATAAATTCCATATTTCACTCTCAGAAGTCTCAGAAGACTTATACTTCCTTGAAAAGTTGTTTGATGCTATTCAATTGACAAATGATTTTCATCGTTGATATGTGTGAAACCTTTAAATGAAAATGCTTTGAAAGTTTTATTTGCACTTATAGAATATGAGAGATACAAGGAACTATTTATTTGTATCATACCACGTGTTAACATTCTCGTATTTCTGAGTACTTATCACAAATTTGAAGTGTTTTCATATTCAGCTCGATAATTGATAAATAGAGCATGATATTACGCGACCTGTTACTCGACAAATAATTATACTATCTATAGTCCATAGTCCAATTCAGGTGTTCGTCTATCCATTTATCCAAATAGAATACTTCTGATACGGACTATACAGACTAGCGAACCGAGGGTTCCGTAAAAAATTTTTTTTATTATATGATGTAACTAAAAATTTACGGTTTTCGCAATTTTTCCTTTATCTGTGCTACAAGACGTTGCTTCGTACGAAATTTCAAGATTCTGAGTTCACGGGAAGTACCCTGTAGGTTTTGATTCCCTTGCGAGTGTCGGAAATTTGCGGCATAAACGTATCTTTTGATTGCGTTGGCTTAGAAGTTTGATTTTTTCACAGCTCCAAGGAACAGTAGTCCTGAGTCTCTCTCTTGTCCGTTCACTCTCGTGAGAGTATGGTGACATCACGTCTCGATTGCTCGGATCGTAGTTCTCCATTCTTCTCTGTCTTGAGCTGCAAGAGAAGCTTCATGCAGACCGTGACCAATGATTTCTTTGGTTTGATCCACCCAACGCGTCGGAGACCTTCCTCTTGGTCGTTTGCCATTAATTTTTCCCTCTATAATAAGTTTTTCCAGCCCATTCGTTCTTCTTGAAATGTGTCCAAAATAGCGTAAATATGATTGGTAGTCCTGAGTATTTGATATACATTTGATATAAATTCCAGCTCGATACCTCCAAGCGTTCCTGAGAAAAAGGGTCCCGACAGACGGACGGACAACCAAGTGATTCTATAAGGGTTCCGTTTTTTCCTTTCGAGATACGGAACCCTAAAAATAAAGAAATTTAAATTTTTCATCTTTTCTATATATAATTTGTTGAATGTAAAATTGCAGCATTTTATAATAATATGTTGCTTCGGGTTTCATTTCTCCATCTGTTATTGAAATAAAATTTGCTTTGATAACCAAAGAGTCAATCTTAAAGTGTGGTAAATTCCCCTACGTACAGCAAAAATGATGTCTTCAAGGTGGAACTAATGTGCTAATACTTACACAAATTTATTATGATATTTGCTTTTTTCATATGTCTGTATGTGCATACAACATACATTTTCGATGTAATTTTTTGGTATTGGTTGCTTTTCAATTGAAATTTTATATTCAATTTTCCGAAGAAGTGCATTCTGTAAAAAAACTCATTTTCAACATGGCGAGATATTTATGTATATATAAAATATTAGTTTTCAACAGGAACGCAGCCAGTTTTATTCAAGAAATACTCTCTATACTGTGAGAGCTTTCGGATTTGTTTTATTCCTTCTTGTATGTGAGGTTAACAAGCATAGTTTTATATATTGCAACATAGGACAATTAAACCACAATAACAACCCTTAACTTTACTCAAATCTTTAAAATTCTATATTTTCACGTCAAAATGTTCATACTAACTCAGCAATTAAGTAAGTCGAGAATTTATAAACATACCTACGTCTTCATGACAGGTGTCTTGTTTGGAAAAAAATTGCACTTAATTGCAGAGTTAGTATGATCATTTTGACGTGGAAATATAGACTAAGTGAATTTTAAAGTTTTGAGCAATGGTAAGGGTTATTATTGTGGTTTAATTGTCCTATGTTGGAATATATAAAACTGAGATTGTACCCTTACGTACATGAGTGACTGAAGAAAGAATAAAACCATTCCGAAAGCTCTCACCGTATTTGTTAAATCAAACTGGCTGCGTTCCCGTAAAAAATGGATCTTAAAGTACCTAACAGCCATTATATTATCCTAAATTTATATATAAATATAATATTATATAAATATATATATATATATATATATATATATATATATATATATAAATATATATATAATATATATATATATATATATATATATATATATATATATATATATATGTTATATCGTATGTTTTTCTCGGATAGTAGAATGAATCAGAGAAAGATTCCGGGGTTCAATCCGATTTCGGAAGTTTTGTTGGCGCTGAGAAGCACCGTTTGTTTCACGACGTTTCGCCAAAATCTCATTTGGCATTTTCAAGTGCTGCTGTACGTCAGTTGCCGTTGAGTCACCAGACGTACAGCAGCACTTGAAAATGCCAAATGAGATTGGCGAAACGTCGTGAAACAAACGGTGCTTCTCAGCGCCAACAAAAACTTCCGAAATCGGATTGAACCCCGGAATCTTTCTCTGATTCATATATATATATATATATATATATATATATATATATATATATATATATATATATATATATATATATATATATATATATATATATATAATATATATATATATATATATATATCTGAGAAAGATTCCGGGGTTCAATCCGATTTTTTCGAAAGTTTTGTTGGCGCTGAGAAGCACCGTTTGTTTCACGACGTTTCGCTAAAATCTCATTTGGCATTTTCAAGTGCTGCTGTACGTCTGGTGACTAGACGGCAACTACTGTTCGCCTCTGCTTGTGTCCGGGTTTTATTGGCATTGACTGGTCCTGTTTCCTGATTGGCCGGTTCGCTGCATAGGCTCCGCCCCCTCGCTTCTTCGCTTCGATTTCCTTTGTCGATGTTAGGTTTTACGTCTTGTGTTGTTTTAGGCGTTATCGTGTTTTTTAAAATTGTTTTCCAAGTTAGTGGAATATTCAGAGCATCGTCCCGTTTGTTTAGATGTCCTGATTTCTCTATTTCTAGGGCTTATCTTATGGTACGAACCCTGTAGTTTTCAATGGATGCTATTTCTCTTGATTGGTCAAAATCGATTGTGTGGCCTGTTGCTTGATGATGTTGAAATAGGGCTGATGTTGTTTGTTTGTTCCTGACGCAAATTTTATGTTCTTGAATTCTTGCTGAGATATATATATATATATATATATATATATATATAGGGTGATTCACGGTGGATGGCACATTAGACGTTTCTGGTGAACCATACAACGAATCAATTTGAAAATTTAATGGACGGCATAGTCGGACATTCTCTACCCTACTAAAATATTTTTGGTAATGCGATGTTGCCACTTCTATTAGAAATCAGTAGCAAATTTTTAGAATCTCCAACAATTTCCCAATAACTTTTCATGATATTTTCCTATATCTATCTGTTACCGTTTTCAGAATAAAAATTATTTTCATTTTTTTCCTCGGAAATCAAGATCTCCAAAAACGCTGATATCTTTGAGTGGAGAAATACTTCGATATCGAAATTTGGGTTGGAGTTTGGTGATACTTGGGGGTTTCCTACATTTCAGCCTAATCTGCGTTACTTCAATACAGGGTGGTAAAAAAATTCAGTTATTTTGTTTGCTTGAAAAAGCGACTGAAAGTTGATTATTTCAAATGGAATGCCGTGTATATTATTGAAAATTCGAAAAGCTGCTGGAATTTGCTTTTTATCTATGTATATCATTCATACCTATTCCTAACTAGTCAGGTTTCGGTCTTATGAGCATTTATTTGTGAAAATGTTCCTTTTACATGGTATCCCCATTCGGTATTTGGTAAGAATGCCATGATTACTATTGAACAGTAACGTTGTGACAATCTACTAATGATATCGATATTTTCGTCACTTCAGAAATTGCAAATACCTTCAAAAACGATGGAACAGAACTATTCAAACGAAGTTCTTACGTTTATTATTTTTGGACAGTGATGAAATTATCAGGAGGACATGTAAAAGTTCAATAAAATGTATCCGAATCTACCGCCAATATATTTCAAGAAATTTATACAAATTCAGAACAATTTCAATATGTATGGATAAACTTTAAAGAAGCACCAAGAGACTTGATAGTGGAAATATTGATAAAAATAATTATAAAAAGGAAAACAATTATGTGGAATGCTTGCCGTTCACTTTCAAGCACTTCAAAATGCGGGCGTTGACTGATTTTATTCGGATCCAAAGCTTCAAATATTAGGGTAATACTTTTTACCGATTCGTCTTTCGAACGCAAGTTTTTGAAGGTACATATTTGCAACTTCTGAGATGTCGAAAATTTCGAAAGCAAATTCCAGCAGCTTTCCGACTTTTCAATAATATACAGGGCAATCCATTTGAAATAATCAACTTTCAGTCACTATTTCAAGCAAACAAAATAACCGAATTTTTTTACTACCCTGTATTGAAGTAACGCAGATTAGGCTGAAGTGTAGGAAGCCCCCAAGTATCATCAAACTCCAACCCAAATTTCGATATCATAGTATTTCTCAACTCAAAGATATCAGCGTTTTGGAGGTCTTGATTTTCGGAGATAAAAAAAAATAATATATCGTTTAGTTCTGATGATTATATAAAAATAAACTGAGCATAGGTTTAATTCCTGCTTTCATTGTTTCAGTTTAATCTAAGATGGCGGAGGCCCATTCTGCTGTTGCTTTCTCCTTTGCCATCACCCACGAAGGATGGGACGTCAATTTCGACAGGGAGGTACTGCACCTTGTTTGGCAGTCTGGAATGAGATCCTGGAAGAAAAGAGTGGCTAGATTTCAGGTAATTAAATTGGTTGTATAATTTCCTATGCGCACTAATATGTTGTTCAGAAGTTAAGATAAAAACGTTAATAATAAAAATTAAGGACACCCTACTGCGTAGCACTAGGAATGATAAAACCCCTCGGCGCATGTGCATGTCGTCAATATTTTTTGAATGTACCTATTATATAATTTAAATAACAATGAAAGTCGATTTTACGAATGGAATGAAGGAAAATTGCAATAAATGTATTAATAAGTCGATATTACGAATAAAATCCGTGAAAATTTAGCAAAAAAATTCATTGATTGACTGCCGAATTTGAATATCCTATTCCGGCTCATTTTGCTGCAAATTATGAATCAAATTAATAAGATGGGAAGCAGACACAGACGCAGAATCAGCTGAAGCTATCAACGTCGCTTGGTTACCGTGGCACACAGAGCACTTCGATGCATGTTTTGTAGGACTTCGTACATATCGACCTTGGCGCATGCGCATGTCGTAATGCCTATCTAAAAAACGCTATAATTTTTTATTCTTCGTTGGGAAGAATTGGGAACAAAACTTCTCTTATGAAATCATATGTATTTTATCGATATCCGTTGGAATTTTTAAAATCGGACCAGATCCCAACTTTTTTTAGCGAGACTTTAGCTTCGCCTCGGGGTAAAAACGCTATATTTTTTTATTCTTCGTTGGGAAAAATTGGAAATTAAAATTCCCTAATGAAATCATATCTGTTTTATCGATATCCGTTGGAATTTTTAAAATCGGGCCAGATCCCAACTTTTTGTCGTGAGACTATAACCCCTTTAGCTTCGCCTCGGGGTAATAAATGCAATTTCATGAATTTCGCTAGTAAAAATTATGAAGTATACATAAAATGTTAGTTGAAGTGGAGCAAGTACAAATTATTGAAAATTTTATGTCTGACTGAAACAATCGGAATTCATGTTTCGGTAGAGCATTTATTGCCTTCCTATATTGCTCTTTTTATTACTGGTTGAAGTTAATCAATAGATAAAATTTATGAGTGCATATAATTCGAAAAGAGAGTAGAAATAAATTGACATGCTATTGCCCACATCTGATAGAAAACTTTTGCTGTATTGATGAAATTTATATGTAGTAGTCAGGGACATATTTCCCCGTATTTTTCCGAAAATAATACTGTTGCACATCCAAAAAAAATACCGAAAAACGCGGTCCAGATGTTCTAAAACGGATATAAGAACCAAGCTGCACAAAATTCATTTTTACATAAACTACACAGCTGATTAATTTTATAATTCCTTCACATAAAAGCCTAAATTTCTGCCCCCGTCGAACGGTACGCCTATGGCGAGCCTGGTCATTGGCTCGTTACTACGACGCGAAGCCGAGCTGAAAGATCTCGATCGGCGGTAACGCCGTCTAATCGAATATTCGATCGTGGTGCTGTCTGCCGGATTCTATGTAAAACATTCCAAGATCAACAACAATTTATAAATAAAAAATTAAAATGAAATAAACATTTTCCATTGGACCGAATTGTTAATCTGAACCCTTCTCGAATCCACTGGAACACACATCAAACATTTCATCAAAATCGGTCTAGCCGTTTAGGAGGAGTTCAGTCACATACACACGGGCAGAGGAATTATATACATGTAGATATATATATATAATATTATATATAATTCTAATTATATATATATATATATAATTATATATATATATATATATATATATATATATATATATATATAAGCTCCTTATATCCTCCAAAAAGCCCTAAACGGCTAAATTTAGAATATGCTGTTCATATAATATCCACATCTTTAGCCAGTACCTCCGCCACTCTCTTTCCCAAAACTTGGCTAAAATTTCGATTTGAGCCATCAAATCCACTTCGAAAATTGTGGTCTGGTACATTCAAAACGGATATAATGACCACTTCCGCATTTTACTGCTAAAACGTATTTTTTTTTTTCAAATTGCATCAATATATTCAGTAATGTTACCGAAAAGTTAAATGTTCTTGGGAATTTTTATGAGCGGACAATAAATCACAGAACTTCTATATTGTGTTCTTCGAATTTCCCCTCGAAAATAGATGAAAGTATATATTAATGATTGCAATCAAATGTCCGAAATCCTTGAGTTCTAGAAGAATGCATGGCCAACTACCTGGTTCATTGTGCTTGGTGAAGATATTCAAATATTAATTGCATCCATGGCCAACTACTTGGGTCATTGTTCTTGGCGAAGATATTCATATATTAATTGCATCTCATTTTGAACTGAGTCATTCGATAAATCATCTATACCAGGGGTGGCCAATTTTTGTATATATAAGATCTACTTTTTATCACAAAAATGTGTCGCGATCGACTTGTCGGTGTACCTGCGGTCCGACCATGGGAAGAGGTTTGGAATAATACTAAGTTCATTGATACGAGTACTCTGTGTTTTAGTATGAAGTATAGTAGACCGGGAGCCGAGAAGGTTTTTGCATGTATCATAGGCCCCACGCCGAGGCTTTGGGGGCTAATAGACAATGTTATTCCCCACTTTGTTCCAGGTATGGCACCCCTAAGGTGTAGCTTTCAGGGAGGGTGAATTTTCAAACGTGTAATTGATACCGATATGGCGTCACTTAAGGTTCATTTTTCCACTGTGAACATGGATCATAGGCCCCAGGCTGTTGTTTCGTGTTCTTTGTTAACAATGAACTGTAGAATAAAGATCTCAAAACGCCATACCTCTGACGCGTCGCCATACTGTGGCAAACATGTCATTTTTAGCAATGAACATGTATTATAGGCCCCACCATGAAAATGTGTATCCTCTGTTCATTTTGATGTCCTGAACAAAGTTCTAAAAGCACCATACCGAAGCGATGTCGCCAACGTCAGATATTGGCTTAAAAAGTATTCACATTTTTATAAGTTAAGTGTATTAAAGGCCCCACTGCCATACCGACATTTTTATATGTATTTTGAAGTATAAAGCACGAATATATCACTGCCATACCAGACATTTCAATATCTTGGGTGAAATTTGTCATGGAAGACATATATGAGATTTTTTGAATTATTTTCACTGATCTATCAATAGCTCGTGGTAATGCACTTCTTACTGAAACACCCTGCATATGTACTTACGTTGAAAACGACATGATTATTTGGCCAAAGAATAGTTCTATGCGAATTAAAATGATTACATTGTCAACAATATTTATTAATTAAAATTGAGGATAAACTGATTTAAATCCGGACGAAGTTTTTCTTAACCTAAAGCATTAACATGTCCAATTACACTGGTCTATAAATCCGAGACAGTAAGGAATATATTCTTTTTCAAATTTTCGAGCTTGTAACATTGAATCAGTTTGTAAAATCATAATTTCATTTCGTTTTGCTTTTTTATCCAGTAAAATGCTGTCTGAAAGTTTCTGGCTATTATTCCATAATTTCTTTATTATGTATATCTGTACCTACCGCAAATTAATTATACCATAATAAAACAATTATTGTCATGGAATAAATACATTTCGATTCGTTATAACTGTGTTTGCCTTGGAATTTGGAAGATAGCTATATCAATCTACTCAACTATACAAATGTTTGCCTTACATACAGGGTGAATATATGTAAGGCATATATTTGTTTATCCGAAGTAGATTCATGTATCTAAGGCAAATATTTTAGCAGGTTTTCACTTTGAAAACCTTTTTTCGAATTGGTTGAGGAGTTGACCCCCTGGGGGTGGGGGGTGGTTGAAATAAATCTTGTTTACACGAGAAAAGGCGCAATTTTGAAGCAATAGTGTTGAAAGTTTGTATCTAGGTAGTTCGAATTGGTTGGGGGGTTGACCCCCCTGGGGGAAGAAAGAAATCTTAGATGGGATTGGTTTTGGTTCGAATTGGGGGGTGGTTGAAATAAATCTTGTTTACACGAGAAAAGGCGCAATTTTGAACAATAGTGTTGAAAGTTTGTATCTAGGGGGGTCGAATTGGGTGGGGGGTTGACCCCCCTGGGGGAAGTAAGACAACTTGGATGGGGTTGGGTTTGGTTCGGAGTGGGGGGTGGTTGAAATAAATCTTGTTTATACGAGAAAAGGCGCAATTTTGAAGCAATAGTGTTGAAAGTTTGTATCTAGGTAGTTCGAATTGGTTGGGGGTTGACCCCCTGGGGGAAGAAAGAAATCTTAGATGGGATTGGTTTTGGTTCGAATTGGGGGGTGGTTGAAATAAATCTTGTTTACACGAGAAAAGGCGCAATTTAGAAGCAATAGTGTTGAAAGTTTGTATCTAGGTAGTTCGAATTGGTTGGGGGGTTGACCCCCTGGGGGAAGAAAGAAATCTTAGATGGGATTGGTTTTGGTTCGAATTGGGGGTGGTTGAAATAAAATCTTGTTTACACGAGAAAAGGCGCAATTTTGAAGCAATAGTGTTGAAAGTTTGTATCTAGGTAGTTCGAATTGGTTGGGGGGTTGACCCCCCTGGGGGAAGAAAGAAATCTTAGATGGGATTGGTTTTGGTTCGAATTGGGGGGTGGTTGAAATAAATCTTGTTTACACGAGAAAAGGCGCAATTTTGAAGCAATAGTGTTGAAAGTTTGTATCTAGGTAGTTCGACTTGGTTGGGGGTTGACGCCCCTGGGGGACGAGAGAAATCTTCGATGGGTTTGGTTTTGGGTCGAATTGGGGGGTGGTTGAAATAAATCTTGTTTACACGAGAAAAGGCGCAATTTTGAACAATAGTGTTGAAAGTTTGTATCTAGGTAGTTCGAATTGGTTGGGGGGTTGACCCCCCTGGGGGAAGAAAGAAATCTTAGATGGGATTGGTTTTGGTTCGAATTGGGGGGTGGTTGAAATAAATCTTGTTTACACGAGAAAAGGCGCAATTTTGAAGCAATAGTGTTGAAAGTTTGTATCTAGGTAGTTCGAATTGGTTGGGGGGTTGACCCCCCTGGGGGAAGAAAGAAATCTTAGATGGGATTGGTTTTGGTTCGAATTGGGGGTGGTTGAAATAAATCTTGTTTACACGAGAAAAGGCGCAATTTTGAACAATGGTGTTGAAAGTTTGTATCTAGGTAGTTCGAATTGGTTGGGGGGTTGACCCCCCTGGGGGAAGAAAGAAATCTTAGATGGGATTGGTTTTGGTTCGAATTGGGGGGTGGTTGAAATAAATCTTGTTTACACGAGAAAAGGCGCAATTTTGAAGCAATAGTGTTGAAAGTTTGTATCTAGGTAGTTCGAATTGGTTGGGGGGTTGACCCCCCTGGGGGAAGAAAGAAATCTTAGATGGGATTGGTTTTGGTTCGAATTGGGGGGTGGTTGAAATAAATCTTGTTTACACGAGAAAAGGCGCAATTTTGAACAATAGTGTTGAAAGTTTGTATCTAGGTAGTTCGAATTGGTTGGGGGGTTGACCCCCCTGGGGGAAGAAAGAAATCTTAGATGGGATTGGTTTTGGTTCGAATTGGGGGGTGGTTGAAATAAATCTTGTTTACACGAGAAAAGGCGCAATTTTGAACAATAGTGTTGAAAGTTTGTATCTAGGTAGTTCGAATTGGTTGGGGGGTTGACCCCCCTGGGGGAAGAAAGAAATCTTAGATGGGATTGGTTTTGGTTCGAATTGGTTCGTTATAAGAAAGCGAAATGTATACGATGATAATAATTGTTTTATTATGGTATAATTAATTTGCGATATATCAGCTACAAATTTTGGTGATATCAATGCATATGCCTATGCTGTTATGGAACTAATAAATGTATCCGTTCGTTAGACTTTACGATAGTGAAAAATGCATTTTTTGATATACTATTTTTCGCAAAAAGACTGTAACCGATAAATTTCTAATTGTGGTAATAAATTAGCTACAAATTATGGTGGTAGGTATTAGTTTTTTCGAGTGCTTCTGGTAGCTTCATATGAACCAAGCAGAACCACAGGGTTTTTTTTTTAAAGCCGAGCGACAAATTTTTCATTAGGGTAAAAAAATTGCGACAAATTATGGCGGTATTAGATTTTTTCGAAAGTTGATATATACGTTGTGGTTCTTCTAGCTTGATATGAACCTAGCAGAACCACAGCTTTCATTAAAGAAAATGCCGAGTGACAATTTTTTTATTATGGTGAAAAATTAGCGACAAATTATGGCGGTATTAGATTCTTTCGAAAATTGATAGATACGGAGTGGTTCTGCTAGCTTGATATGAACCTAGCAGAACCACAGGTATTATTAAAGAAGAAGCCGAGTGACATTTTTTTTATTATGGTAAAAAATTAGCGACAAATTATGGCGGTATTAAATTCTTTCGAAAGTTGATAGATAGGGAGTGGTTCTACTAGCTTGATATGAACCTAGAAGCAAAGTATTTAAAAAAAAAGCCGAGTGACAATTTTTTTAATATGGTGGAAAATTAGCTACAAATTATGATAGTTCTGGTAGGTTATTGGGGGTTTGTTTTTGGTGCTTTCTCGGCATGTTTTGTTCAACAGAAATATATTTTGGTCCCTTCTAATTAACGAAGAACTAGCTGGCGAAGTACATCAGCCTCCTTATTGTTATATTAACGCAAACCTAATTAAAAACGAAATATAACGACCTATCCTTTGAAAACCTGATTACCTACTTATATTGTTATATCTCTGGAATTTTAACAATATCTTTCCTCCTGCTAAATAATAACATTGTTTGTCCTCTTTTCGATCATATCATTTTCGATCGATCATTTGAAGGCTTTCGTTTTATCTACAAATTCATCAATAGGTCTGCTGGTATATCCGCTACCGGATTATTTTTTGTGGTCATTAAAATATTTCTATTGATGATCAAGTAGATGATTGTTTCTCGGAAAAAAACTTGGTACAAATGGTGCTTCTATGTACCTATCTCTTTAAACTCGTATGACAAAGTTTTTTATGAAGTCATTACTGTGACATTTCGTGTATTAAAAATTGAAATTATCGACTACGGTATTAATTGAAATATTGGCAAACAATTTCTACTTTCTTTTCATACGTCACGCTATTCAAGTTTTAACAACTATTCAAACAATTGCAAAATAAATTTGCTGTTGCTAATAAGACGTATTGGATGGTTACCGGAGAAAGTTGATCATATTATGCAATGATCGTCACGTTTGGTATTTCCATTTTATTATTTGCTTAAGGAAAAGTGTGTCATACATTCACCGAATTGTACCGAGCTAATAGCTGTAACGAGTTTGTTGATGAATTACTATTCAATAAATATGAGCTTTTATATACTGTACTTTCATTCAAACGCTTGATTAATTATTTTGAGCAGTAAGAACGATATATCAATATCTTAAATTTAAATATATATATATATATATATATATATATATATATATATATATATATATATATATATATATATATATATATATTTAAATATATAGTAGTATATATTTATATTTTGGATTGATTGGGCCGATACATGGTGTAACTGTAAATAAATAAACATATTAAAACAATGGTTAATAATAACAATTTACACATTTATTATAAGAAATAACGCATGACGCACGTTTCGGTGAAACTTCACCTTCTTCAGATGCTAAAGAAAGTAACAATAGTCGGCCTGAGAATAACCCCTAAGTGATCAGGGTGGTCCACCCCAAACATTTTTATAAATTTCTTGACAAAATTTTTTATTTTTTTATGATGTTGCATTGAAAAATACATACAACTCTTAATTTTCACCCTTCTATCAACAACCCATATTTTTTAATAGCCATTTTAATAATTTCGACAACATTTGCCGGGTCAGATAGATTGATAGATAGATAGAAAGATAGATAACTATCTATATAGATATATAGATGGTTAGATAGATAGAGATACAACGGCAGATAGATGAATAGATAGAAAGATAGATAGATAAAAATAATTTACATGACAGAACAACGTTTGCCGGGTCAGATAGATTGATAGATAGATATGTGGATAAATAGATAGATAGATAGATAAAATGATAGATAGAAAGTTAGATAAATAGATAGAAAGATAGATAACTATCTAGATAGATAGAAAGATAGATAACTAATTTTGGATTGATTGGGCCGATACATGGTGTAAATTAATAAACTTATTAAAACCGAGGGGCTTTTCACTACTAAAATTTTGTACACCTATTTCCGAAATCGGAAATAATTTCCTAATATTTGCGATATTTCCGAAATATTTCTGAAATTTCCTAATATTTCCGAAATATTTCTGATATTGCCGAAATGTTTCTTATATTTCCGATATTTCCTATATTCCTTATATATTTTCGATATTTCCAAAATATTTCTAAAAAAATTTTCATATAAAACCTTATCGTTATTTACCAACTCATTTATATTTTCCTGTCCTGTTGCACTACATAATGGCAAAGTAAAAACATTACATTCAAAGGCTCAATCTAAGCCAAGGCTTTCATGTCTAAGCCCAAAAAATGTTATTTATGCGTTAGTTTCAAAAGAGTCATTTTTAATATAAGAATTATAGTTCTGGTGTCCAGTACTAAAATAACAAATGATTACCCCACCGTTGAAGCTTTGCGTATTAGTTATTTTCACGCAGTCTCATAACTTTTTCCTCTAGGAGATATATCGGTAGCGTGGCGTTTTATTGAGGGAGCCCTTCAAACTTATGACCGTGGAAAAATAAAATTACTTTAAAGCTGATATTTTTTAGGAGGGATCATTAAAAATGTTTAATACCAAATGGCAATATAGTCCAAAAAAAATTTGTGCGCCAATTTTGATGTCCGACAGCTTAAACTTAATTGTTATTTTAGTCCTGGACCCACAACTATTATAGTCAATACCGAGGGACTCGCAGCTTAACGTGGAGTCAATCCACTCGTGCCACTAAAATTCATCAGATAGAAACGCAAAACTTCTACAGATGGTGGGTATCGAACCCACACATGCTATCACAAATGACATTCGAAAGATTTAAAAGTCTTATAAGTAAAATGGGAAATAACTGAAATAAGCCAATTTCTTGAAAAATAAATTTTTATTCTAGAAGGAGAGTATAGGTAGGTACTTGATGTTATGCTATGGACCCGTATTTCATTTTTTTGTAATTTTTTTCAATTTGCATTTTGTCCGTTCTTTTGAGGCTAAAAGGATGGATTCCATTTAGTTTCAGAGGGCAATAAAATATAAACTTTTTTTCTACATCATATATCAAGTTTTTTTTTTGGCCAAATAAAGTTGCTCAAGTCCTCTTTCAAAAATTTAACAGTACAAATTAAATCGTTAATTTTCAGTACTCGTCCTAATTCCCATGTGTTTTCATAATATATTGCATAATACTGCTCACACCGAGGCTCACACTCTATTTTTGGTGTAGAATTTTCTATTTCTTCTGACTCTGAAATATATTCTCCTTCGCTATCACTAGTATTTCTTTTACTATAATTTTCTTCACTTTCTGTTCCCGAATCAGTTTCAGAATACACCAATTCTTCTTTTTCTTCGTCTAATTCACTTAATCTTTCCTGATGTCTTTTCGATATTTTTTTGTCATTTTTTTTACCCTGAATAGCCAACAGAGGTATTTCTCTCGGTATTTCTGTCCTCTTTATTGTCGCCTTTACTCGTTTTGGGCCCTCTAACCCTCATAATTCTGTCTACTGACAAAGGGTTGTTGTCGAGTATATTTCTCACATATTTCCGAAACATTTCTCACATTTCCTAAATATTTCCGAAATATTTCTGATATTTCTCAAATATTTCCGATATTTCTGGAATATTTCCGATATTTCTGAAATATTTCCGATATTTTTGAAATATTTCCGATATTTCTCAACTATTTCCCACATTTCCTAGAATTTGTACACCTATTTCCGAAGTGAAAAGCCCCTCGATTAAAACAATGGTTAATAATAACAATTTAAAGGCAAACAGTTTGCCTTTAGCATCTGAAGAAGATGAAGTTTCACCGAAACGTGCGTCATGCGTTATTTCATTCAATAAATGTGTAAATTGTTATTATTAACCATTGTTTTAATATATTTATATTTTGCTATTGAAGCGTGCTTTCTTCAGTACGCGCTGCACATCGTGAATTTTTTTCCTCTTTAAAATGAATAATTTTTTTAATTTTTATTTCAGTTTGCTATTCTATGAGCTTAAATCCAAATCTATATTTGCTTGCAAACATCTTTGTCTTTTTTTTGGAAATAGACTCATGTTTCGAAGGTTTGCCTGCTTGAACCCTTTTTGCTCCTGTATAGTGAACGTATTATTTAACATCTTATCGTAATAATGATGTTCAATTTTTTCGCTAAATAAGGATCGTTTTTTAAGGTATCTGGATTAATTTTCTTCACTACAATGTTAACGGTAGCATTGAATCCTTTATCACGTATGCGCAAATCACTCATTTTTCTTTTTTTTACTTTATCAAAACTACTGTGCTGACATTTAAACACTTAACGATAAATGTACTTTTTAGCTGATGGATATGTGTATCTCACAATCTACTCTAGGGGTCACCAAATGGCGGACCGCCGACCCATTTTGTACGGACCGCGAGAACAACGCAACTTGCACAACAGAGTACGTAATTTAATAAAAATGTATCCCCTGCATATACTGACGCTGTGACGACCACGTGTTGTGCGGACCGCGTTGGCCATTTTATATCTTGAAACGGACCCCGAGCGAAACTAATTGGTGACCCCTGTCTACTCTGATGCGCTAGCAGAGCTGAACTTACCTATCCAATCATCACACCATTTACTGTGTTCTGCCTCTCTTTCCATTTTAGTGCGGATCGTAGCAAAATACTTCTTGCTATATTTATATTTATATTCAATAATTATATCGTCTTGGTTGCAAACTGATTTTATTTGATTTAAAACACTTTCTTCCGACATTATTCAAAAAAATCCTGGGAATAGATCTTAACCTACTAACCGAATTATAACAAGTGACAGCCACACGCCAATAATCCAATCAATAAATAATAAGGCTCCAAACACTTGCATTTGCAAACACTTACGACGTAAAATTCATAAATACTGCAGTTGCGTTACAGTTGAGCTGTATCGCAGTAAGAAATGAAACATTAAAAATCCGGACATCCTACTGCGTAGCACTAGGAATGATAAAACCCCTCGGCGCATGCGCATGTCGTAATGCCTATCTAAAAAACGCTATATTTTTTTATTCTTCGTGGGGAAAAATTGGGAATAAAAATTCCCTTATTAAATCAAATGTGTTTTATCGATATCCGTTGGAATTTTTAAAATCGGGCCAGATCCCAACTTTTTGTCGTGAGACAATAACCCCTTTAGCTTCGCCTCGGGGTAAAAATAGCATATTGAAATTACATTATTTACCCTGACACAGCATAAGCATAAGGCTCCGCTGTACCATAGTAAAGAATGTATTTACGCCATCCCCATCCGTACATATAGCGTTACTCATCACGGGAATCCAGCTTTATGATGTATAGATAGTTGGCAAATGTTGAAATTGACATTACGCAACCAGGTATGTAATTCTGAGAATCCTGTGTTTGTTATACTTTGTTTACATTTATCCGTTCGTAATAATATTCTGCTAATATGAGACATACCGGACTAATGGACTAGGTTGTTTGTGACATGTTTTTCAATCACAAATGTAGCTTATTTATTACGCTTGATGCCATTGAATTTATAAGTAATACGTTCTCAAACATCTAGTCGAGGTTTCAATCACGATTGGGCTGATTTGAATAACGATTGAAATCCAGATCTGAATTACTTGGTTTGTAAAATTAAAATCATGAAAAATATACAAGTTGACCATGGTCAGTTTAATGTACTACTTACAGTGAAGAAGGAAAATTCTTCAATAATTTAAAAAAATTATCAAACAAGTTTCCAGGGGAGCTGGTTATTATGTATTCTGCGACAAGAATTCTACATTCACAATCCAACAGTCAATTATAGAAATCGTCGAGTCACCCCGACTCAAAATCTGCATTCATCTGTTTCGATCTTATTATAACTCATCAGTGCAGCTTATTTGACTCGGAGTGAATTAACAAATTTCTAAGAGCGCCCTCCACCAAGGTTATTGAAAACCAACAATTCCTTAGATCGAAAATGAAGAATGCCTTCGGGAGAATACATAACATCCTGACAAGAAATATCATTCATTCTTAGATGATTGTGAATGTAGAATTCTCACCGAGGAATATATATATAACCAGCTCCCTTGGAAAGTTGTTTGATAATGTTTTTAAATTATTGAAGAATGTTCCTTGTTCACTTTATGGTGAAATTATTTTTAATCGTACATTACACCTAGGGTTGCCAACCCTCCCGGATTGCCCGGGAGACTCCGGTAAAAATGGTTAACCTCCCGACCTCCCGGGTTGCAATAATTTCTCCGGTTTTTGAAATTATATGCTACCTTCGCTCTAACAAACTTCGATCTTTAATGATTAAGATTTTGTGGTGAAAAACCTTCAAATATTAGATGCTGCTTGAAAGCAAAAAAAATATAAATTTAAAATTGATTGACATTTCCTTACAATCCACCCCCTAACACTCCTTAAAATTCTCCCGGTTTAGTCCTTTCGAGAGTTGGCAACCCTAGTTACACCCCATACACTAGGGACTAGGCGAACGGAATCTAGACCTAAAACTGTGAAAACGGAATGTAATGGTAACTCTCAAGGCCAGCTGTATTTCTATATTCGTATTGATATGTGTTTTGAAGGGCGATAATTCAATATGAAATTAAAACTATGTAGTATTTCCGAAATATTTTTCCATTCTTCAATAACGGTGCCACCAATGTGTTGATTGAGATTAGTAAGGAGGTGGTCTACTACTTCGAATCTTTTTCTTGAGATAGTCGCATAGATGTTTTAAGGATTTATATCCGGACTGTTAGGTGGCCACACTGAAGAAGGGATATTAACAGCATTTACGTAGCCAATTACCTGTCTACCATCATGGAGACGAGCGTTGTCCTGCACGAATAAAAAATTGTATTCAACTAACGGAGCCAAAGGCGTTACATACTCAACAATAATCTTTTCCGAATGATATTGCGCATTGATATGGTAAGGACCAACTCCGTATGAGCGTCGAAGCAAATTTCTCCCCAAGACATTTCAGAGACTTCACCAAAAGGTACCTTTGAAGAAATATTGCAGGTTGCTCATGTTCATCTGGAGTTTTAAGGCTAACTCTAGTTTCATCAGAGAACAAAACCTGTTTCCAATCATTGACAGTCTAATTCTGATGCAGGCTGGCAAAATTCAATATCTGAACTCTGTGTTCTCTGGTAAGCAATGGTTTCTTGTCCAGTCTCCTGTTGCTATACCCTGCTTCACGTAAATTTCTTCTAACTTTTCGAACATCTGCTCATGCATTTTTCAACCTCAACCGAATGCTGTTGACTCTCCTGTCTCTGAGAATATGTTGTCTCAGGAAAGGATAATTTTATTAGTAAAACGTTTTCGCCTATCTATAAAGACGTTCGGAACCGTCGTAAAACTATAGGTCCCTTCTATTCGTGTATCACTGTATCACGCACAACACGAATAGTTGTAGACAGGTCGCCTACACCCGAAACCGGGTAAGACACTTAAAGAAGAAGAAGAACGTTTTCGCTCTTGCCCTAGTCGTAGTACGATCTCGTTTCATTATTTCGCATCATATCTTACTTGGTTTATTCTAAACTCACTTCCAAACATGCAGTTCCAATCAGAAGCTTACTTCACACAGACACTTTGCTTTAATCACCGCTTTGTGAGAAAATTTTAAGTAAGTTTTAGCCGGAAACGTGGCTTTGCTTTTGAAGTAATGTCAAACCAAAACATTATTCTAGGCCTACTTATAGTACAATTAGAAAATTCAAACTTGAATGACTGAATAAAGATTAAAGTCACACATATGAGTGTTGCTTTAATTTTGTCCAGGAGTTTATATGTATGTACAATTGAATCGGTGATTGTTGAAAGGGCAATAAGTCCAAAAATGAAAGTTTTGAGTAAATTGAAAAAATATGTTTCAGGACTTAGTCCCACCTTGCTCTTGGGCGTTGTGTATGTCCTGAATATAGTAGTTCCAGTTATGAGATTGAATGTTGGGTAATGTACATTGTTTACAAGCCCATTAGCCGTTCGGAACCGGCGTTAAACTGTAGGTCCCTCGAGTTAAAAAAAAAGGTCCGCGACTTAGTACCTTTCAACTCTCACTGCAATCCAGTACGTACGTATTATTAGTGCTTCCTAGAATGGAATTTAATTCCTTTCAACACCAAACAATCGGGGATATAATTTAGTAAAGAAACCCATATCAAATACAATTTCAATGAAAAATGGACTTAGTACCCTTTCAACAATCACCGATTCAATTGTAGACATAGATCGTACACCATAATCATTTTTAAAATTCATAAAAAGTCGGTACAAAAGTGTATAGGAAATTCAAATAATTTTGTGAAAATTGAATACTAGACCCCGGTGGCAATCGAAACTATTTAATTGGATTGGTTGTGTACAATATAACGATAAAATTACGTGTATACTTATTTTATTGCGCTCAAAATAATTGTCTAAAATTACTCAAATATCTTTATACAATGATAAAAAATGAAATTGTATATAATTTTTTTTTATTTCCCCCAAAATGAGTACTTGCAATTAATACTATTTAAATAACGCGGTTGTGTAGTCTTTAAGGATGAAAATACTTCTACAATTATTTTTTTCCGTGACGGGACAAAAGCTTGATATTTCTTGACAATTAAACAAAATGTAAATTCCTTGTTGACACTCCTTGACCTCTCAAGGTTATTCCATAATAAGAAGCATGAAAAATAGTTCCTTTTTCGAGTACTAATAGAAAAAATGTGTTGGTCAGTTCTTTCAACAAAGTTCTTTTGGCATATTCTCGAGAAAACAAGGCGGCTGCAGTTGGCTGATCGAAAGGGCATATTTTCATATAATATGTTCCTTTACACAGAGAATTCCCTCTATGAAAGGTTTCGAGAAAAGACGTAATAATTTTGTAAAATATGCGCTTTAACCACAACCCCGATAACAGTTTTCTTTGTTTATCTGATCATCAATTCCTCGAATCTAGTCTTATGCATATTTTGCAGAAATTTATTTACACATAAGTACTGGAATAACGATAAAGCAAGCTCGAACGGAACAGCTGAATGTAATTGTATTCATTAGAGATTCATGAATATTAATTTCAATGATGCACCTCAGGTTTGAATATTCATGTTTTGTCGCGTATGATGATTGAACGTTTCAAGCTTCGATAATATACCAGCCTCTAGATAATTATAAACGAGTAATAGATACCAATAGATGGTCAACACCGATTAAATATTACTTACTGTTTTGTTCTTTTTTAAGATTGTGAGGTAAACTGAGAAGTAACCATAGAGGTTATTATTATTATTACAAAGGTTAAGAGTAGAGGGTAACAAAACCCCATAAAACTCTAAAAAGAAAAAAATACAATATAACATTAGTGCACACGTGCAGCAAAATATGCATCTAACCGAGCTTTGAAAGTATTTATAGTAGGCGCCGTAACAACGTCAGCTGATAACGAGTTCCATCGATGAAATACTCGGTTAGGAAGGAAGAACATCTTGGACGAGCCCCTAAAAGTTCCCCGCATCAACTTATACGGGTGTCCGCGTTGACGACGATCCTCATTGAGGTGGAATAGGTGTCTTATAGGAGAGTTATCATCGTGTAGTGCCGTGAAAGTTGTAATAAGGTCACCTCTCTCATGCCGATGCAAGAGAGTAGGAAGCTTCATTGTTTGTAGTCGTTCTTCATAAGTCTTGCTCGCCTATATGGAAGTCTAGTGGTTCGTCTCTGGTTATTCTCCAACATATGTTGGTCTCGCAGTAGTATAGGATGCCGTACATTATTTCCAAACTCTAATATTGGGCGTACATAAGACTTATATAGTTTGGCCACCGTATCAGGATCTAGGTTAGTGAAAGTACGAGAGAGAAGATAAATTCTTGAGTTGGCTTTTTTCACTTGAGTAGTCAAATGTTCACTCCATGATAAATCCGAGGTAATTATCACACCAAGGTCATTATATTTGTCCGTATGTGACAAGGCAACATTGTTTATATAATATGTATGACGGGGGTTGTTTTTCCCAAGATGAAGAACTACACACTTTAGAAGGTTCAAAGGTAGTAACCAGTCCTCCGCCCACTGAAATATCCTGTCTAAATCCTCCTGCAACACCACATAATTTTCGTTTGGATCATTGTAAATTTTGGAATCGTCCGCGTAGAGTGAGCAAACCGAGTTTACTATGAGAGGAAGGTCTGATATAAAGATAACAAACAGGAGGGGCCAAGGACCGAGCCCTGTGGCACACCGCTTAATACTGGATTCATACCGCTATAAACATCACCACTTTTAACTGTGAAAGCACGATCAGTCAGGAAGGAAAAGATCCAGTCCAACAATTGACCACGGATACCGACATGATTCAACTTTTTTATTATCTGTCCAGTAGTAGTGTAATGTGAAAATTACACTATGGTGTCCCATGGGAACAAGGGCGTCAATTGTATAATGTACAGCCCTATATAAAGATAAAAGTTTGCTCCGGCTAGCCAAAATGGGAAGCACATATAGTATTTAGCCTGATTTTCTTCGAATACAGAAAATAAAACAAAAATAACGTTTACTAAAATTTCTATTTAAAACAGTCTTTGATTCAAAGATTACATATGTGTTCTAGAAAAAAATAATTAATTTATCGAGGTAAGTTTTCTTACTTAATATTATCTACTATAAAATTATAGAGAAATTGAATTTTGAATAAAAAAAGATAACTCAAAAAAAATTTGGTATATCAAGAGTTGTAATCTCGAAAGTTGTTTATGTTTAATCCTGGCTATGTTCTTCTTATCTTGTTTTGCTACCGGTATCCTTTTCAACTTCTGGGTAGTTTTTGTATTCTTCTAATCCAAGGGTTGTCTAATGGTGTTCAACTCGGTTTTCGATATTTCCGAAGTCCTAGGGTTCTATTCAAAATTACAGTTACAGTTCTGGGTTATTTGTGAAATTCCACTCCTGGGTTTTTTATATAACTCCTAGGATTTTTGTAAAATTCCAGTCTGGGGTTTTGCTAAAACGTACATGAGGTAACTTCAGTTTACGAAACTCAAAACTTGTTTGTTGCATAGATTCCTATCTCTTAAATCTAATCTACAATTCTTCAGTTCTTTGAATCAACAAAAAAACCATAGATTCCTATCTCTTAAATCTAATCTACAATTCTTCAGTTCTTCGAATCAACAAAAAACCATAGAATAATGCCATTTTTCGAGCAAAAATTTCATCAACGGAACAAGCAAAAAAACTCAAAGTTAAGAAAAGAAAGTTGATTTAATAAAATTTCGACTGAAAGTAAATCAATGGAAATATATTATATGATAGGATTATTGAAATGTTCCAGAATACAACCTCTTTTATTTATATCGGAAACTATTATGAATTTTAAAGTGAAAATGGAATTCTACAAAGTTTACAAATTTGATCAATACATTTTTATCGATAGAATTAATCAATAAGAAGAGACACTTACCTCTTCTTAGCGCTTTCAATGCTCAAGAAAAATTTATTTCTATATGAAAACTGAAAACTCTGCCTGTACAAAATTATCTTATTATAACGTAGTTATCTCTTCAACTTTGCTAATTCGGAAAGTTAGCGGCATTTTTGGACTTCTTTCATTTCCCTCCACTCTCCTAGGTAGGAAAAAAATCGCATCAGAAAAATGAAATCGAAAATGACAACTTCGTTTACAAAATTTTCGAAAAATTCGGAATTAAGTAGAAAGTACTTAGTCATTTTTTACTAGCAATATACTTACAATTTTTCACTGAAAATTTGATGGAGAATCCCAAAAGAGAATAAAAAATACTCATACAATATCAAACTTAGTGATCACTTCCGGAAGTAACTCGTAGTTTGCAATATTTCATTGAATGGGGCTGGTTTTTTAACTCCTGCGACCTGCAAATTAAGATTTCAAATCCCAACTACTTTTTGGAATATGACTAAGGTGCCATCGTCGTGACACCCTGTATGTTTCCGTGTACTGTTTCATTATCAAGAATTGTTATAATTATGACATAAGGTAGTTAGTAGGTATACCGAAATATATAACATTCTCATTCAAAAAAGGGTCTTGAGGAGATAATGTGCAGGTTGGGCTTTCGAGAATCCTGCGGCGGAGTTTTTAGATCCAACAGGATAAAAACAGTGTTTGGTCTATTCATTTATCGTCTTTTTGTCTTCCTCAAACTGCGAAAAAGTTATTTTATGCATTAAGTCAATGGAAATAATACTAGGCAAGTTCATCCCTCCCTCTTTCCAATCCATGGTACTAGGTACTAGATTTGAAAGGGGGGGACCTCTGTATATTAGGGTGTATCGATTTTTAACTTTTTTTTTGTTTTCAAATTCCAAGTTGAAATAAAGTAGCTACTAGGCACCACAACTTATCACAAAAAATTTTGGATTTTTAAAAAAAAATTTAGGTCTCCCGCACAAGGCTTAAAGTTTAGAAAATTTACTAAAAAAGTCAATTTTTACGAAAATATTAAAAGAATCTAAAACACTTTTATTCTAAGTTGCAAGTTAAAATTCCTCTAACAATAAGTACAAAAAATGATAAAAAAATTATTTCAAAAATTTAGCACTTCATTTAGGTCTCCCGCATAAGGCCTAAAAGTAGTAAATTTCAGCCAACTTTTGTAATTTTGCAGTACTTTGCTGATTGTATTGTTCATAGTTCAAACCTTAAATTTGACTAAAATCTGGTTGAGCTTGGTTTGAATTATTGTAACTTATTGTAATAAGTGAAATAATGAAGTACATTTCCATAAGTCAAGCGTCAACCTGAAGCGATGGAGTGGGGGAGGGGAAGGCCAAACTGTCTCACCGCGGTGAGGCTCCACCTATGAATCACCACGCAGACATGTAGCTGTACTCGTCTGCCGGCAGGCAGTAGCGGTTGTGTTTTCAGTCAGCTTGTACCGTTTCTAAGACTCGAGTGAGTGTTGTTGTGTTCAAGATGAGTAAAAAACCGCATTTAACTAGACAAACTACCGACATGCCGGTTATCGGGCAACCTATCGATGTGAGTGGCTTCAATGTTCTGCCGACCAAGATGGATGTATTGAAGTATTTTGAGTGGATACGCGTTGAAATGAAACAAGAGGGAATTCATCAGCCTGCAAAAAAGGCAATTTCATTGAGAGTTGCTTCAAAACTTGAGGAGATATGGAAAAGAGCTTCTATTCCTGTTTGTGGCACCAAAAATACAATATTTATGGTTTTAAAACTGCACGAGCAACTTGAGAAAATTAAAAAATGTTCAGGGCCTAAAAGGAAATATCCTGAATCATACAAAGAATCAATAACTAGCTTTCAGTCAAAAACTGTAACTGCATTGTTTGACATTTGTGCTTGCAAATGTGACCTCAGCAATTGCATTTGTTCTATTGACAAAAAAGTCCCGGCATTAGAACACGAGTTTTTGCTCGACCAACGTGGTCCTAGATTGATGTCAATTGCAGAGTGTGACAAAAATGAAACTAAAAAACTTAAAAAGCGATTAGAAAGAAAATCTAGGTCACAAGCTTTAATGCAGGTTGTTGTAAATAAAAATGAGGACCAAAACTTAAAATCTGTTGATAACATTGATTCTAGTGATAGTTCAGATGATTCAATATCTCAAACTTCAAGTCAAGGTGGTGATTTTGAAAAAAATTTACTTGATATGAGTGAAAAAAGTGTTTCAAGTGTAGAAGTAAAACAAGAACTGCCACAACGCTTATCTTCATTTTCACGAGCTTGTGACCGCAGAGGCATTTCTAGTAGAGCTGGAGCTCAGTTAGCTACTGCACTTTTGCGAGACTTAAATGTCGTCTTTGCTGAAAACCAAGAAGCAGTAATCGACAAATCAAAAGTAGTACGTGAAAGACTTAAGTCTCGTAAAGAAGCAAGCTCAACTCGAACCTCCGAACTGTTGGCTATTTACTTTGATGGTCGTAAAGACGAAACCATAACAAAAGGAATAGTAGCTGGTAAAAGCGTCAGAAAATCTGTATCGGAAGAACACATATTAAATTGAAATTTCATTAGGGAACTGTAATAACATTTATAAAATTTTGTAAAAATCACTAGGCTTACGTAAATACTATACATAACTTTGTTTTAAGGTTTTGAAGCCAAGATGAAAGGACGAATACTTAAACCAGTCAGTAAATTTGCAGTAGAACAAGAAAACTGCCACTCATGTCGTATGGAAAGTAATCAGCAACATTTTGTACTTAGTTATTATACTACATTTTATGACATGTTATAACCATTTATACTTTTGTAATAAACAACAGTAATAGCAAATAACATTAGTTTCTTTCAACACCTTTCTCATACAATTTACACGGTCCAACTATCTTTTTTCAGGTATAAAACATATTATATATATAGTATATATGTGGTATATATTTTTACTATATGTATATTTATATATATATATATATATATATATATATATATATATATATATATATATATATATATATATATATATATATATATATATATATATATATATATATATATATATATATATGTATATATAATATGAATTATGTATATATATATATTGTCTCATTTTATGCCTTTAGTAACAAAAGTACAATTAATTCCGCTGGTTTAAAATTTGAAAAAAAACATGGTTTATATACACAAAATTACAAAATTTCATCAAAATTAACAAACTTTAGGGCTTGTGCGGGATACCTATAATCCATTTTTTATTTAAAAAAATCGTTTCTTACTTATTTTTATGCCCTAATATTACTGTTTTTTAACTTGGAATGAACACAAAAGTTACGATTTTATTTTTTTAAATTTAAAAAAAAATTGGAATTTTTTGAGAAAATTAAAATTTTAGGCCTTGTGCGGGAGACCTAAACATTTTTTTAAAAATCCAATTTTTTTTGTGGTAAGTTGTGGTACCTAGTAGCAACTTTTTTTCAACTTGGCATTTGAAAACAAAAAAAAAGTTAAAAATCGATACACCCTACTGTATATGGCCATGCGTTTGTTTAATTTGCTTCCTAAGCATTTACAAGTTATTGAAGATTTTATTTTATTTAGAAATCGCATTTATAGTTTCATCTAGAACTGCGAACCTTATTCAATAAATGAATTTATTACTTTTTGTAAAAAATAAGTTATTTCCTTTTGTCTTGTCTCTATTTTATTCAGTGCAATATTATTATATAATGTAATGTGAATAATTGTTGAGATTAGTAAATATTATTATTATATTTCTAGTAGAATCGAGTAAAAAGTTTAATTTTTATGATGTTATAAATAAGTTTATAAAACTTCGTAAACATCGATAATATAATTTTCTGCTAGAGATTATTATTTTTATAATTTTATAGTTATAGAAGTTTAAATTTTGTTTTTTTTTTCTATTTACAGAATAGTATTCACAATGGTGTTTACCCGGGGCATATGTGGAGCTTGTGCCTCTTAATAACACTAGTCATGGCGGTCCATTTTTCTGGTTATAAGGTACCCTTCGATCTTTGCGTATTCGTACTGAAATATTTACCAGGGTAAGTATTCACTTCTGTTGAGATTTGTATCCAAAAAAAAAACGCGTGTTCAGCCGAGCTCCGTCACTACGGTAATAGTTTCCCCTCATTTTGTACTTTTTAGCCTAAAATAATAGACTATTAGCAGCGCATCTAAAGTCAACAGTCTGGCGCGGGTGTAGTTTTTTTTCAATCCATTTTAGACCTTCTTTACAACGATTTTCGAAACTTTTTCTTCAATAAAATAAATAATTTTTTAATTTTTATCACGGTTTGATATTAAAACTTGATTCTTCAGAACGCGATACACTTCGCGTTTTTTTCTTCTTTCGATGAAATGAATAAAATTTTTTAATTTTTTTTCGGTTTGGTTTCAAAGCGCATCTCGAGTCTGACGCGATGCACTTCGCGCGAAGGATACGACCTTATCGACGGAGCACTGCTACTCACTCGGTTTTCCTATTTACTAATACTGACTGCTTTATCTCTGGTGCGTGCTAATGTACTATCCAAATTCAGTTATGCAAATAATATTCCAAGTTTGTAAACATAAATTCTGAATGTTTGTCATGTTGAACTTAACATAATTAAATGGCACATTTGATTATTTATTTATTTGACGTACTATGATAACGGTTATTCAACACGTAGTGTGTATTTGAGCGTTTTTAGAACAAACCGTTTAATTTATCGTTTCATTTAATGGGTAATGAATTTTCATTCTGTCACACTATTTAAAACTTATCGGATACACTTCGAATTATAGCATAGTTATCGCCATCAAAACAAATAATGCAAAAAGCAATTCAATTAGTTTTATGGGCTCTTGTCGTCATTTTTATGAGGATCCTTCTCCCTTAGGGTTAGGGAGTTGTGTTATAATCGAGCAGATGTCGCATTCATTCAATAATTACATTTCAGACGTAACATCCATTTGGTGGTATTCTGATGACTAATTGAAAAATTGTATGATATCTAGTGTTAGTTAATTTCCGGGAATTTATTTTTTTGGGAATTTTCGGGTTTTTTTTCTAACTGAAAACCCCTATTTATATTAGAAGAATTATAGAGTCATGGGCTAGATGTGCAATGAAACAAATTTTTTTAAGTCATAATAAGCCGAGCGCCGTTTGAAAACGGCGTTTTAAAATATTTCTCTATAATCCTTTCCATTTAATAGCATAAACAGTCTTACAAATTTCATTTAGCCATTCTATTGTTGATATTAAAACACTTATAATATCAGACTAAACTGTAGCTGGCCAATATACGGACAAGTCGAAATAAACACTGGCAATAATATTAAAACAATGGTTAATAATAACAATTTACACATTCCTTAAAAGAAATAACGCATGACGCACGTGTCGGTGGAACTTCACCTTTTTCAGATGCTAATGGCAAAAAAAGAGTATTTTTGCCATTAGCATCTGAAGAAGGTGAAGTTCCACCGAAACGTGCGTCATGCGTTATTTCTTTAAATAAATGTGTAAATTGTTATTATTAACCATTGTTTTAATATGTTCATTAATTTACACCATGTATCGGCCCAATCAATCCAAAAACTGGCAATGACGTCGTCAACAACAGACGTGTATAAACTAGCATAAAATATAAATTTCCTTCAAAGGAAATTTATTTTACTTTTGAGGAATATTCCCCGGAATATTCAAATTTTGGAAATATTCCAAATGGAAATATTCTCTCCTCCCATCACTGATGCTATCGTATCATTGCAAGAGGGAAAATGCTGTTAAGGTTATGTTGTTCCACCGGGGGTGTGTGGGACTCAAAAGGACATGCCTAAAATACCCACTAAAAACCCTTTCAGGAACACAGACTCACTGCCAATGTTGGTCTGGCAGCGCTTCTATGTCCTTCCATTTCATGAAATTAAACCATGCGGAACATAGTCATATGACCACATAACGTCACACCGCATCATCCTTTGTGTTCAGCTTCCAGTTGCCTGCAGGCGCTCCTGCTCTATTCTGTCCTCTTTTTCCTTCTTTTCATAACTTCATAAAATGAACAAAAAACTAACTTTTCACAGGTTATGAGTAAACGCGTTTCGTCATAACATTGACTTCATCTCGTACTAAATTATGGTATTACAAAACAATCTATTTATACGAAAAATTGAACATAACACAGGGGTTCTTAGAGAAACTAAATAACAACAAGCAATTCATTCAGAGCTATTGGTAGGTACATTGGACAGATTAAGAAGAGGAGAAGTTAACTAAATTTCCGGAATTTTTATATTTATTGATGTATAGGGATTCCCAACAGTTGGTTTTATGGAGACTATTTTCAAATTGTAATATATTATAATTGTGATTAAAGGTATGGTTTTCTTGAATAAGATGGCGCGCATAATTAGAGTCAGTTTTCTGCTTAATATAGCTACGTTGGTGTTCGTGTATTCGAGTTTTGAAATTTCTAATTGTACGTCCTATATAGTTCTATATAGTCCTATATATTCACAATTTCCTTCTTTTGCATAATGGACACAATGAAAACATATAGAATTTTCCACTGCTCTTGGTCTCTAAGCATTGTATCTATTATATTATCTGCTGTCGGTGTCCTTCCAACTGCTCTCCAGGCGTTTTTTCTTTATGCTGCCCATCTTCTGCATTTGAAAACTGTATGCTCAGGCGAGTCGACTACCCTACATCGCGCGCACTTGTCTGTGATTGACTTTCCAATTTTTTTCGTGAAGGTCCCAAAGGACCCGTGGCCCGTCAGGAACTGCGTGAAGTAGTAAACTTAAAATGTGCAATGAAACAAATTTTTGTAAGTCATTATAATCCCAGCGCCGTTTGGACTTCGTCAATTTTTGAAAAAATTGTTTCTCATTTCTGAAAAGCTTTTAAAACATTTCTCTATATTCCTTCCACTTTAGTAGCATTTAACACTTCATAAACAGTCTTACAAAATGCATTCAGCCATTTTATTGTTGATATTAAAACACTTTCTAATATCAGCACGTTTTTTTATTTATAGTAAGTTGCACTTGTTGATTTCGAATATAACAAATCAAAACTTGTTTTATTTTTTAACAATCACCAAAGACTATAAACTTTAGCTGGCCAATATACTGACAAGTCGAAATAAACACTGACAATAACGTAATCAACAACAGACGTGTATAAACTCGCATAAAATATAAATTTCCTTCAACGGAAATTTATTCAACCTTTGAGGAATATTCTCGGGAATATTCACATTTTTTATATATTCCAAATCGGAAATATTCCTTCTGCCCATCATTAATGCTATCGTATCATTAGCATCGTCTCTCAAAGATATTTCGAAATTTCATTCTCATCACCAACAATATTTCTTTTCACCTAAGTCCGGCCAATGATTTTTCACATTTCAGTAGTTATAGTTTCGTAAGGCAGACGCTGGTGCATATAGATCAGTAATTTTTTACCGCCGAGTAGAACCTCGCGATCATGCGTTATCGGCTCGTTCCTACGCGATTGGACCTCTTCGAGTCGAAAGATCTGTTTCGGCCTGCCGGATCTAATGTAAAACATTCCAATACTAACAACAATTTATGAATCAAAAATTAATTAAATAAAATTAGTGGACTCAAATGTGATAACAAAAATTCCAATGATAATTCTTCTTCTTCTTACAGTGCCATACCCGGTTTCGGGTGTAGGCGACCTCTCTACAACTATTCGTGCTGTGCGTGATACAGTAATACACGAATAGAATGATAATTAAGAAGACTTAATTTTTTTCTCTTATTTTAGGTCATGTACAAAGATGCAGATACTATCGTGTGTAATAGTAGCGTTAACTTATTGGCTGTCGGTAGTGTTTTTAATTAGATACACTTTCAAAATGTTGCTCATGTACAAGGGTTGGATGTACGAGGCCAGAGGGCAAGGTAGACAAGTTTCGTCAGCCACGAAATTGTGGTTGTTTTTCGTCAAAATTTTCAGCGGGTGGAATACGCCGGGGCTGTACAGTTACCAGGGTTCTCTTCCGAGATTGCCTCTTCCAGCTGTCCATGACACTATGCAAAGGGATTGGGGGGGGGGGGGGGTGGGGGGGGGGGGGGGTGGGGGGGGGGGGGGGTGGGGGGGGGGGGGGGTGGGGGGGGGGGGGGGTGGGGGGGGGGGGGGGTGAATTTTTACCTAAAAGTCACAAAGATGTTGCGCAAAGTACCGGAAAGTTGCTAAAATACCGTTTTTATTGTTTCAATCGTGTTTTCGTTAATAATAAACAAAACAAGAGATTTTTATTTAATTAACAATCATACATAATGTGATATGTTGAAAAGGGCTCAAATTTGTTCTAATAAACTTTTACTACTAATCTTACATTTAATTATGCCGTTTTCCTGACTTAGCCCTGTCGTTGCATACATTTTTCTTCATGCATTATTCAATTTTTCGTTTCATGACATTTCAGGATGCTTGGCATCAAAAACCCAATTTCAAAAGTCTCTCTTTCTCTACATATGTATATAATATTTATATATATATATATATATATATAGATATATATATATATATATATATATATATATATATTTATATATATATATATATATATATTTTTTATATATATATATATAGTTAACTAGTGCTCCATCGGATTTTACTTCTGCTGAAGAAGAGACTCTCATCGAGTTATCTTGCGACAAAAGTTTGAAAGCCTTATTTGACTGCATTTGTTTGACAGAATTTTTTATTTATGTGAAAGATGATTAGTGTAGTGTTAAAACCCTGTGGATTTTTATTAAATTTTCGACGACGTATCTGTGAAAAACTGGATTTTCGGCGGTGGCTGTAATCAAAACAAAGTACATATTGAAAATCAACTTGTGAAGGCAATTGAGGGTGACCTATTTATATCAGGGTAGGGCGCCGTGGAATCATTTCAATTAGAAAAGGGCGTCGCGACTCAAAAAAGTTTGGGAACCCCTGCTATAGTAAAATGAATAATAATCACTGGTTACATATTTCTTACTCGTTAATGAAGTTAAAAACTAATAAGCTGGATTTATAGTTTGACGGACTGTAAACGTAGACGCACTGAATTCGTAACAAACGGACTGTAAAAAATTTTAGAATTTATAATTCGACGGAACGTAAATTTTGCGCATGGGTAGAGGTTAAGTTGATGAGTGACATTCAACATAACCTACATATTATATTAATCGTAAATAGCCTGTGTTGGTTTGAATTTGTATTATAATATTCTTATTATTAATCTATTGTGAATAATTAACAAACAAGAATAAAAAAACAAAGAACTTCACTAAACTGAAGGCGGAACAAGTGACATCTGACAGTGACGCTGACATCACACAGAATTCTTTATTTTGATTGGCCGGACGTAAGAAACGCACTGTAAAAAGTTGAATGTTGTTCAACTCTTCCGTTCCAGTCCGTTTCACTTACTTACGTTACGTCATGCGTTTACGTTCATTTACAAACAAGAGTACATACATTCTATAGTTGATATTATTGCGTTGCGTCTACGCTTACAGTCCGTCAAACTATAAATCCAGCTTAAGTTAATTTGCATGAAAAAGACCCCGCACGGGAACCCATATAAAATGGTTCTCGTTGGAATTTCTCAATTTTTTTATATGTTTTTATATCCTTTGTTGTCACCAACATGTGAAAGTTTTAAACAGTTTCTATGTCTAGTTTCGATTTTATGAATTTTTGAAATGTTGCGATTAAGCCAATTGCGATAATTGTTTAAAAGAATTTTTCCATGTGCAATTAATTTATTGTAATATTTTCGAGAAAAATTATGTAAACAGTTTCCAGAGAATATATATATTTTATCATTTTTCTAACAATTTCAGATCAGTACCTACAGGGTGACTCTGAAATAGTCACAAAGTTGGACAAAAATTAAATTTCATAACATTTTTTGAAATATTTTCTTGAAACTTTTATAGGTATTATATTAAACTCTTTGAGAAAACATAAGGAATTATGTAAGTACTGAAGGTATCCTGTTCATATTATAATATACATATAACGCATTTATGATGGTAATTTATTCAAACTATATTTAGATAAAATTGAATATTAGAATGATATTCACAATAACAAAAAACTGTTTATTAACTATGGTGGCCTATTACCTGCATCTAAGATATTTTCTAAAAGAAACCTACTGGGATATTTAATATTATTTTGGTGACGTGCATAGCCCAAATACCACAAGACACTACAAATATGGGAACGATTTTTGCTAGTTTTGTAACTGTCATGTTGAGCTGTTTTGCTTACCTATGTAGGTCGGATTAGAATACAATTTTATGGTTTCTATTTAGGTGGATGATGAATAAAGTAGCGTCTTTAATATTTAGATTTTCTCAAAAGTGTTTAATATAATACCAATAAAAATTTAAGAAATTCTGTTATATAAATTAATTTTTGACAAACTTTGTAACTATTTAAGAGTAGGGAAAAGAATCATTTCTGATCTGCAATTTTTAAAAAAAGAATGAAAAATATATATTATTCGTGAAATATCTACAGTTGGTCCCAAAGTTATTATAACAAAAATTATTTCACACTAACAAAGTTTTTAGAGCTTTATCACATTTGGCCTAGTCGCAACATTTCAAAAATTCATAAAATCGAAACTAGACATAGAAACTGTTTAGAACCTTCACATTTTATTGATAACAAAGGATGTATAAACATATAAAAAAATGAAGAAATTCCAACGAGAACCATTTTATATGGGTTCCCGTGCGGGGTCCTTTAGACAAGTTATCAACATTTTCTTAGCATGCAAACTTCAAAGAGTTTGAGAGGTAGTTTTGCTTTTCAAGTTCTCGCCAGGCTTTCAATCAGTGTAGTATGAAGTTATATATTCATAAAACGCTTAAAAACGTGAGTTGAAAACAAAAGGCAATTGAATGTAGATATTATTTATTTTTTTTTTGATAGTGGTACAGGAATTTTTTTTGTCTTCTAATAAAAGATCAATACACTTCTCGAATGATTATTCAAATTTAAAAATATTATCGGCAGGATTGTATTTCATGCTTTCTTGAAGTCTTATTTGAAATAAAACTTATTATGTTATATTATAAATTACTCAATCATCCAGGGGCTGTTGAAGAATATTTAATTGTATGTAAAATGAAATATTTAGATTGGTCAAAGAGCCAACGTATTATTTATGTTATAGGGCGGACGCAGCTGTGATGTCGCACCTTTGGGAAATGATTATAGTACTAGAAAAAGAAGATCCGCGGTAATATTCTCAAATATCCTGAGCACATCACGGCGCTGGTTTTCTTTGCTAATACTTTTTCTTTATAGGTGTGGCGATCCTCAATCCTTTATCCCGCATTACCTCATCATCTAATAAGGTTCTACTGATTGATCTTGTTATTATTTGGTATATTTATCTACTAATGTATTAATTACGTGACTTTGTCTTCAATTGTTATGTATTCGTTCATGAATCGGTTAATATTGTATCATACCAACGTTCCTTAATCGTCGAAGTATTAAACAAAGCAATATAACTAATTACGTAAAGGAAAATGATGGTCATAGCGCTGGTACCGGCGGCCCAATCGCGTGGGCGTTAATCGAACGCGTCGGATAAATAACGAGTGTCGAACGATTTGTTCCACATAAATGCTTGTATTTTCAGATAGTCGAAAAAAAAGAAGTAGGCGGTAGCGTAATGCCATACTTCTCGGGTTTGACTTACATCGACGCGAATTCATTAATTTAAATAAAACAATTCAACCATTTGTACCAGGCTAATTTTTGCATTGCTAATCATCGTCGAGTAGCCATTCACGAAAATCACATTGCCATACTTTTCCGATAGTTCCCAATGGCCGCCATACCACGATTCGAACGTTTTGTACCAGTATGGCGCCACTTTTTCCCTCTACTAAAAGTATGGCAAATATAATAATGGTCACATAGTACCGTATAATTTCCAAAAACCCAAATGCCATACTGGTACAAATCGTTTTTTTTTAGGTACAATTGCATCCAAACGAAGAGAATACAATGATGCCATGATGTAAAAAATGATTTTACAGTCGTATTTTTAAAACGTGTCAAATAAATAAGTATTTCAAGCATGGCAGGACTTTTTTTCCCTTACTAGAAGCATGGGAAAAATAATAACGGTCACATTTTGTCAACTACTTTCTAAAAATTCAAATGCAATACTGGTACAAATCGTTTGGCGAAAAAAAAAATTACTCCTTTGCAGTGGTATGGCGGCCATTGGGAACTGTCGGAAAAGTATGACAATGTGATTTTCGTGAATGGCTACTCGACGATGATTAGCTATGCAAAAATTAGCCTGGTACAAATGGTTGAATTGTTTTATTTAAATTAATGAATTCGCATCGGTATTGCTATTGGTAGGTTTGGATGGTGACCGATGCGCTGCGACCTTATTAGATCTATTGTGCCCCATCTTCTTCTGCTTCTCGATGTGTTCTCGTTTTACAGCAGCCCCTCAAGCCTCAATACCTTCAGGAATTTGAGGATTTTAAGGGGGTCTATTCGTGGTATTTCTTCTACAGTCAGCTGGTATGATCCCAGTGTGTTCAGTCTTTCATGGTGCACAGAATAGCACTCCATCAGTATATGGTGAGGTGTTTCTGGACGTTCCTTGCAGAATCTGCAGGTGCTGTCCCCCTCTAAACCTAGCTTCCTTTGATGTTCTTTGAGTCTGCAATGCCCCGTAAGAAATCCTGTGATTGTCTTTAGACTAGTTTTGCTGAGGTTAATCAGTGTCTTCGATCTGAATTCGTCCTTACAGAAGGCAAGCAGCATCGGGCGTAAGCTATTTTTTAGTCCTGTTTTTTATGAAATAATAGACTTTTGCATTGTTCTTGCAATCTGTACTTGCAATCTTCATTGACCTACATAAAGCATTCGACACTATTCATATTAAAATATTGATAAGTAAACTCAAAAAAATGGGAATTCAAGGTAGAGCTCTGAAACTAATTAGCACTTTTTTAACTGGTAGACAGCAATATGTCCAATTGAAAGAAGTAAAAAGTAGACATAGAACAACAAAAACTGGAGTTCCACAGGGGACTGTGCTAGGTCCGCTATTATATTTAATATACATTGAAAGCATCGCCAAATTAAAACTAAATGGATTATACTGGATGTTCGCGGACGACACCGTACTAGTTTACAGCGCTACAGATGAAAATTTATTACAAAAAAAAAATTAAAAAGGATATGGAAAAGTTTCTATCCTGGCTCTCCGACAACAAACTAATAATTAATGAAAACAAAACAGTTTATATGATCTTCACTCGTAAGCGAAAAAACCTGAAATCAATAAAAATTCAAATAAACAACAAAAAAATTTCAAAAGTTCCGTCATACACTTACTTAGGGCTAAAAATTGATGAAAGGCTAAACTGGAATGATCATGTTGATCTCATTATAAAGAAATTGACCGGGTTGGTGGGTGCATTGAGAAAAGTATCAAGCTATATGACAGAATAATGTAAAAAGTCAGTTTATTCATCTCTGATATTATCTGTTCTAACATATCTAATGCCAGTCTGGGCAAATGGATCTCAAAATAACTTAAACCGTATCCAGCGACTCCAGAACAAAGCCCTAAAAGCAATATATAACCTCCCTTATTACACAAGCACAATACAACTATATAAAAAACTTTCTTTTGGGACGATAAGACAGATAAAACAACTCGAACTTTGCAAACTATTACATAAAATCAAACACAATATGTTGAAAACGAAAATATCACTCCAGACTAAATATAATCTCCATGGAAGAAGCTTAAGGAATGCAACCGGTTATGTAAGCGTTAGAGCCACTTGTGAAAAGTCAAAACATGCTCCTCCAGTCTATGCCAGTATAGTAGAATACAACAAATTACCAGATTATATTTCTTCAGAAAAAAACTATAAGAAATTTGTTAGAATGTTGAAACTTCATTTGAGTTTGTAATTAAATATTTTATATTGTTACAATATATTTAATAATATCATATCATGTCAAATAATATTAATACTCAAAAATAGCTATTTTAAGTCAGATTATCTTTATCTGTTTGTAGCTTATTCTGAATAAATAAATAAATAAAAAATAAATTGTAAGAGCGAGGTGTGGAAGTTTTCTTTATTGCCACGATTTTCGCATTTATATAATTTTTTCCTCGGTTCATTTTGACATCTTAGGCAGGTTTCACTAGACCTAATGAAAACAATTTTTTTATCTGGGGTGTTTCCTGATGCACAACAGAACTATCAAATTTGGAAATGGCTGTGAGGGTGTGAGGCTCAACATTTTCAAACCGGTGGTAAGATATGTGAAAATTAATTATCTTCAACATATCCGAATTCAGCGTCCTACAGCTTTTGGGAGGGTGCATAGAGGTAACCCTTCACTTTCCGTTTTACTAGAGGTTTATTCAATTATTTTTTATTTATTCATCAGAAGTTTGTCGTATACTCTTATTGTCAGTGTTTCCAAAAATTAAAACATTTCCAAATCCTTTCATTAAGTGATGGTATTACACATTTTATGTTACGTTTGTGAAATTATATTCATCGAGACACATGTTAATATATTAATTTAGGTACCTACTTTAACTCTGGATCAATCAGTGACCTATTTTATCAAGTTTGATTTTTTTCTTTCCCATCCAATCCTGCGACGATGTTATACTCTCCTCTGTAAATAATTTTTACTCACATTTCTTTTCTGTTTATTGCTAGGGCTGACGCACCGGTTATGGGCCATTTGTGGGAACACATAATATTAGATGCAATTCAGCAACGGTAATTTGATAATATTAAAGGGACTAACAAACTCTATTGATTTATATTTCATTTGACCCGGCAGGAGTGTTTTCTAGTTCATTTCTGCAAATTTATGGATTGCAAATTTACATTTAAAATATTTCTATTCATTTTTCTGCTTCATTACTGTGTAAATCAAAAATAAGTTTTCATATGATCGAATTATAGTGAAATTTTTTATATGATGAAATAACCATGCATTAATATGCAAATCGGCTAACTGACTTTCTCTGGACCCTATAAATATATACTTATACATATATATATATATATATATATATATATATATATATATATATATATATATATATATATATATATATATATATATATTATATATATATATATATATATATATATAATATATATACTATATATATTAATATATATATATATATATATATATATATATATATATATATATATATATTTATATATATATAATATATATATATATATATATATATATAAATATATATATATATACATATATATATATATATATATATATATATATATATATATATATTTATATATATATATATATATATATATATATATATATATATATATATATATATATATATATATATATATATATCGCTTATTGTGAACTACTAAAACATGAAGTGATTTACCTATTAAATAAAATTTTACTGCAGAAAAATGAATAGAAGATTAGTGTTCAATTTTAGATGTTAAACTCTGTGATGGTTACCTGGTGCAGGTTTTATAAGGTTTTCTGTTAATTCTTTTATTTTGGTAAAGTAAGTGTTCACCCTGTTTGAGAGCTCACTATATATAATTGGGATTGCAGTGGTAAGGATTCAAATGAGTGTACTCTTCTCCTTCAACTCAAGCTTTCGAGAATTAAATATTATTTATTCATCATGAGCAGCTAGAAGCAAATGGAAAGTATGAAAACTCACAAGTTTAGGTTTAAATCCAAAGATGTTAAAATTTAAAAACATAACCCAGGAGGTAGCAAATATTCAACACAGGGCATAAAATCCAGAGACTGAATATTCAAAAAATCAAACCGATTACTCATAGTTCAGAAAAGTATAAACGAAGTTGACCACAATACTTCAGCACAGGACTAATGAGAAATGTCACCAGGGTTCTACATTTTATGCCATTTTAATCCTTACGTTTGCAATCACAACTATATATTTCCTCTTTGTTGTATTATCTTATACAAGTCAAAATAAATATACTTATTATTCATATATGTATAAAAGTCATTCTGGGATATAATTTCATTAATTTTTATCTACTCCAGTTCTATGGAGGACTTGAATATAGAAATAGCTGGTACTCAATAAGGAAACTCACAATTTTTTTCAGTCCTGAACTCTCAGTAGCCTTCAAATAAATTGTTTAAAACAAATCTAAACAGACTTTGCCAATAACGGATCATACACATAAAGTGATATCATTGATTTTCTAGGTAATCACATGATGCGTTATTCTGTTAACAGTTATTCCAAATTTTTCTGATGAATTACATAAAATGCATTTTATTTTCACTTCCTTCAGAATTTACCTTGAGAAACAGGAATGTTGATCATGAAATTATGGACTGAATACTGCGTAACTATTAGTTCTTCTTTCAAAAGAGATTATAGATGTAGATATTGATTTCATTGGAAAAGCAATTATTTAATGTTTTCCTCAAATAGGCTCGTCAATTACCTTACAAGATGAATAATGGAGAAACTTTCTAATCTGAAAACCTGAACAATTCTGTGGTTGAATTAAATTTACTCAATACTCTTGAATCTTGCTGAATTATACAGTGGGTAGGGGTATTGATAAGCTAGTAAACTTTACACAAATCTTAGTAACATCCAATTCATATTTTCTAGAAAGGGTTCCGATGGCAGTCTCGAAAACTGAGTAGTTTAATCCAATTATTGAATCTATGTCAATGTTGCAATTCATTTGAATAATCAATTGTTCTCACGTAGTATATAATACTAAATAAATAATTGCTTCGCCAAATTCGACTTCCCAAAAATTTTGGCAAACTTATGAAGCCGAGATAAGGAGATCGGCCCCGAATCGCGGGCCCCGTCGATCGCCCGCGTCCTTTCCGTAGTGCTTAGGCTACGTCTCGCCTCGATCCGAGACGCCGATTTTCGATATCGAACGTTTAAAGTTTGACGTTTCTCCGAAATTCGCGAAAACGGCTGCATTCCCGACACTTAAGAACTATTTTCGCTTCACATGGTCTCGAATTCACGTGACCGCCTTTCGAGCCGACAGTTGGACGGGTCGAATTCTATCGAGAAGTTTCGGCAAAGCGAGGCCCAACAAGTATAGTAGTATCCTACCGATTCCGCACGAACTACAGATTGCAGTGAGCAGATGGCGCGCCCGTTCGACAGAGGCAGGGACGGGCTCAGCACTTGACGCGTCGCGTACCGTTCGACAGAGGCAGGGACAGGCTTTGCGCTCATCGTGGTTCGGGAACCTATATTTTCATCGATCTATAGTTTTCACGGATCTATTTAATAGGCGGGGGAGCCTCTCACTAGTATACTTTACTATAGACAGAAATAACAGAAAACTATTATATGCCTGTACTCCAGTAGTAAAAATGTAGATCAATTGAATTAACCTCACAAAATGTATTCATCCCAATATATCAACATCATGTAACATTTTTACTGTGGAAGACTTCTCTACAAATATGGAAAATTGTAGTCTATGAGTAGAAGTTACTTATCAGGATAACTTATAAGTTCCTCATTTGTATTTATTCAAGAGAATTCAGAAAAAAAAGCTCCCTTAGACGTGGTTTACTTTTCAATACTAATGATGATATTGCGTGATAAACTTATCACAGATCTTGACATGTAAATATTGTAATCCAATTAATTGCGTCACAAAATTTATCAATATTCAAAATAATCAAAAAATTATTTCCACAGTGTGCCAAATTTTTATAAAAATTCTGAAGATGATTGAAAAATTATTTCCACAGTATGCCACAATTTTTTTCTTTATTCACATTATTGCTTACGCTTGTTTGATATTTTTCACTTCACAATCATATATTTATATTCATGTATGCAGTTTTTAATGGTTTCGCCCTCCATTTAAGTTAACAATTTTTATATTGCATTTAATTAACATTCTGAAAAACAAAATAATATTTTATTGCTAAATTTGCTCAACCATGGAGTGATTGAACAGTAATGAATAGTATTTTCATTTGATTGAAATATTGTAAATTGAAGTTTCCACTTGAATTACTTCTTTTAAAAATCTATATTATGTATATTTGACAATTTGAAAAATTAGGCCTTTTGAAAGTAGAGTACACTATAAGTTATGGAAAGATAATGACTGATTTGAAAGTAATTCTAAAAATAGATCCAAATATGGATTTCACTAATTTGTGAATTTTCATAATAGAAATGAAAATATTTTTAATAGATCAGAGTTTTATCATGGACCTGTTTCAGTTTAATTCTCCATGAAGTTTGAACATTAAATTGTGAGTTCAGTCAATAATCTCGTTTAAACATAAAAGTTAATAAAAATGTATGGCGAAACTAGGAAAACTTTCATCTCCTTTATGAAATAATTACTTGCTCCTGCCATTTGATGCTTTTATATTGCTCTCATGAATTGCATTGAGAATAAATTTTTCATTTCTTGCAATATCTTCACAGATACGACGAAAGTGGCAATACAGTTGGAACTCCAGGGTTATCCCCTCCAATCCCAGTTCGATTAAATTGGGAAATAAAACATGAATGCAGAGCGGCCATCGAAAAATCCGTTGATGTGGCGAATGGGTTGATCAGAGATATCGATCTAACAATCTACATTCACAAACATTTTGGCAAAGGTTTCATGAAAAAAATTAGATTAAGTCCTGACGCTTTTGTACAAATGGCACTGCAGCTGGCTTACTTTAGAGATGCCGGCAAATTTTGTCTGACGTACGAGGCGAGTATGACTAGATTATTCAGAGAAGGACGAACCGAAACTGTCAGACCTTGTAGTATTGAATCTGCGGTTTGGGTGAAAGCGATGGAGAGTAAAGACAGTACAGACGAGGAAAGATTGAAGCTATTAAGCATAGCTTGTGATAAACATCAGGTGAGTAAACCTAACTATAAATGAAAAACAATATACTTTGTTTTTTATCACTATTTTTACCCCGAGGCGAAGCTAAAGGGGTTATAGTCTCACGACAAAAAGTTGGGATCTGGCCCGATTTTAAAAATTCCAACGGATATCGATAAAATACATATGATTTCATCAGAGAAGTTTTGTTCCCTATTTTTTCCCAACTAAGAATAAAAAATTATAGCGTTTTTAGATAGGCATTACGACATGCGCATGCGTCAAGGTCGATATGTACGAAGTCCTACAAAACATGCGTCGAAGTGCTCTGTGTGCCACGGTAACCAAGCGACGTTGATAGCTTCAGCTGATTCTGCGTCTGTGTCTGCTTCCCATCTTATCAATTTGATTCATAATTTGCAGCAAAATGAGCCGGAATAGGATATTCAAATTTGACAGTCAATCAATGAATTTTTTTGCTAAATTTTCACGGATTTTATTCGTAATATCGACTTATTAATACATTTATTGCAATTTTCCTTCATTTCATTCGTAAAATCGACTTTCATTGTTATTTAATTTATATAATACATTCAAAAAATATTGACCGCATGCACATGCGCCGAGGGGTTTTATCATTCCTAGTGCTACGCAGTAGGGTGTCCTTCATTTTTATTTAAATGTTTACTACTGAAATTTTGTAGTACTACTATATTTTTGGCATTGTACAGTTTTAATAATGGTAGACAGATATACAGAGGAAGGTGTTGGAAGATTATCATTACTGGGAATTTCCTATTTTAAGCTAAATAAATAAAGTGCTTGCTTCTAACATTGAATTCTAGAAAACATCTAATAGAGAATTCCGTAAATGTCTTAATTCATGTAACAAGTCATGTATTTCTATAGATTCTAAAATATTTAGTTCTTTACGTTTTGGAGCTGTATGTGAAATTTTTATATTATTTATGTTTGCAAATGTATGACCTGAATCTAGAAAGTTGTGTTGTAAAGTTTGAGTTTTCATTTTTCATCTGAAGGATTGTTGATGTTCTTTAAATATAGTTGCAAAACTTTTGCCTGTTTGCCTCTGTAACAGTTATAAAACTCATTACAACTAAGCTTATAAACTCCTGACTTTTTATCATGTATAATTTTATCATGTCAGTGTTGTTTTATGTGCTCTCTAAATTTAATAAATCTAATGTGTCAGGTATATTTTTTCTTAGATATATTTTCATTTTAATAACAGATGTTGAATACAAAATGTGACTTGTGTTTATACAGTTGTATGTTAACACCAATAAAATTTTGAATTTGATCATTAACATAAAAAATATGTTTTTCGCGTAGGTTTGAAAGCTACTTTTATATTATTTTTGGATAGTATGTTGCCGATTTTGTTTGAAATTGAACCAAAATAAGTTAATGATGTATGTGTTTGTATGGAATATTTTATTCACTCTAGTTCAAACAAATTAGCAGCAAATCGGTGTATGATACATAGAGCTTACACTCGAAGTAGATAGGCGAAATACAGAACTTGACAAATTTGAACAAATAGCAAGGAATAATGGTTATGATAATGCTGTTATAAACTCATCAATTATAAAAAATAAATAACACTTAACCAAATATACCCACATATCAAATTATAGAAAGATTTGCTTGAAAATGTTTTAGTACTAGGAAACAGGAGTCGCAAACATTTAAATAAAAATAGTGTTAACAAACAATGTAGGTATATTGTTTCTCATTTATATTTATAAAATGTATTATATCAAAGTATCGCACAAATCCATCCAATATAGAGTAAAATTAAGTTTTGTTTTCAATATATTATTTACACTAGTTTAATCAAATTCTTCAGTAACGAGGAATGTATTTCGACATTTAAAAGACATTAATTATTTTCTTTAGCTTGCCTATCAAGACGCGATGAGTGGAAAGGGAATTGACAGGCACTTGTTCTGCCTGTATGTGGTATCGAAATATCTAGAAGTGGATTCGCCTTTTCTTCGGGAAGTGCTCAGCGAACCGTGGAAGCTTTCTACCTCTCAAACGCCACATGGTCAGACTGGAAGGTTGGACCTGGGTAAAAACCCCGAGTGTATTTCAGCAGGAGGCGGTTTTGGTCCAGTTGCGGACGACGGTTATGGCGTTTCATACATAATTGCAGGAGAAGATCGAGTCATCTTCCACATATCAAATAAGAAAAGTAGCAAACAAACAGTAAGTCAGATTCTTAAAATCATTTTGTTATGATCGTTATTTATAATAGATAAATCTAGATAGGCCAAATTAATTTTGATTAGAAACCGCAATTTCTTGAAGTGATGATGCAAATTAATTTCATTTTTTCGTAAATTTAAAATTTTTAGTGGGCACCAACATGGATTTCTACCAGATAAATCTATTGATACTGCCATTTTTGACCTCTTGAATCAAATACTATGTGCCTTGGAGGAAGGCAACATTCCCTTGGGAATGTTTCTTGACCTGTCAAAGGCATTTGACAGTGTTAATCATGAGAAACTATTAACAAAATTGGAAGAATGTGGTATTCGTGATAATCAATTAAAACTGATTCGGAGTTATCTCAGTAATAGGAAACAGAGAGTACAGATGGTTAAGGATGGTATTACCTTTTTGTCAGATGATCTTGTTATAGTGAGCGGGGTGCCACAAGGAAGTGTCCTGGGACCGCTCCTTTTTTTAATATATATAAATGACCTTCCAGACGTTATTGACAATTTCTCTTGCAGGATGTCATTGTATGCTGATGACACTAATGTCATCATCTCAAATGGCAATCTTGCATCCAATGTATTACATTGTAAGTGAATCTATTTTGTGTGTGACGTGATACTCAGTATTTTGAGAATTTCAGAAAATATCGTTAAAATTGAGTTTTAGTGAAATTTCCAAATATTTAATTTTCAATTGAAGGTGGACAGATTATTCATTTCTTTCAAATGAATATTTGTTTTACCGCATGGTGCACGAAAATTTATCAGATTATTGTTCAGAGGTTTCTAAGTAACACTGAAACTTGTAAATTTTTTCTAAAATGTTTGAACGTTTTACGCACTAAATAAGTATAGCAAAATAATATTTATAGATAGATAGATAGAAGATAGAAAGATTTATTCGTTCACATGGGATCCATAAGGATATTGAACTTGTCAAAATACAGTTATTATAATACATTGTCAAAAAATATATAAATACAAACATTAACAAAATATCACAGTCATTTACATTGTTGAAATATTGTCCTCAAAATATTCATTAAGGGCATAATATGCTCTGGAGACCAGGAATACTTTTAGTCGTTTTTTGAATTGGTTCAATGGTAAGTCTCGTATTGCTTGAGGAAGATGGTTCCAAATCTTCCTAATCGAGAATTCGACATTTTTTTTTAGGTACTGATATTTGTTGGAGGTCGGCTGAAGGTTGTTTTTATGCCTAGTATTATAATTGTGTTCCGCTATGCTTTCCGAGAATAAATCATAATTTTTTTTATAAACATTGAAGACTCTAAAATATATAGGTTCATGGCGGTCAGTATTTTTTTGTATGAAAACCGGTTTTCAGCTCTCTCTCATTCGCAATCCACACATACTTCTTAGGCATCTTTTTTGTAGTATTAGTACCCTTTGCATACACGACGTATTTCCCCAGAAAACAATTCCATAAGATATCCTTGACTGTACAAAGGCGTGAAATGCCAACATAGCAACATCCACACTCACTGACATAGACAGTATTTTTAGAGCATAGTTATGTCTAGCTAGGCCCAAACACAATTGTTCAGTGTGTTCTTTCCAGTCCAGCCTACAGTCAATTGTCACTCCCAGAAATAATACTGATTTACATGGTTTTAAAATTCTATCATTGTACACAATTTCAAAATTTTCGGCATCTCCCCCTCTGCTAAAATTGACAAACTGCGTTTTGTCAACATTCAGCAGCAGGTTGTTCCTGGAAAACCAATCTTCAAGCTCATTCATACTTTCTTTCACCCTTGTCTCACATTCATTCCTTGTCTTTTCACTTATAATCAGTACAGTGTCATCAGCATACAATACGATATTCTGGCTAACCATGTTTGGCAGTTCATTTACATAAAGTATATAAAGAAGTGGGCCCAAGATTGAGCCTTGTGGCACCCCTCTCAGAACAGTCAAATCATCTGATTTTATTGAATTTCCACTCATGTCAGTCTCAACTACACGCTGCTTTCTATTAAAAAGATAGGACTGCACCAAAGCCAATGCCACCCCCCTTATTCCATACCTGCTAAGCTTGCTACTCAGTATTGAGTGGTCAACCGAGTCAAAAGCTTTGGAAAGGTCTAAGCACAGCGCTACTGTATCCCTATTGCCATTAAGCGATTTTAAAATATCTTCTAAGGCCTGATACACGGCCCGTACTGTACTTTTCCCTTTTCTGAATCCACTCTGCCTGTCCGTTAAGATTTTATGAGATTCAAGATAGGTCACTATGCGATCATACATTATTTTTTCAAATATCTTATTTATGTTAGACAGGAGGGTGATTGGCCTATAGTTCTCAATTTTATTTTTTTCATTTTTTTTGTATATTGCCCTAACACAACCCAGCTTTAATGCCTCTGGATAAACTCCTGTTAAGAAAGTCAAGTTAATGATATGAGCAATAGGCTCTGCGATTTCATGTACTGCTGTTTTTAGTACTGAAACAGGTATCTCGTCATATCCCACCGATTTTTTGTTCTTCAGATTCTTTACAACCTTTGTAACTTCATTTGCGTTTGTTAGACTGAAATATGAGCGTGGAAACATTTGGAGTCTGCTTGATATGTCAGAAATCAATTATCTCATGAAAATCAATTCATACTCATAAATTTGGCATGGAAAACTGTACAACTGTTTTATTTATAGTAATAGAACATAATCATAAACGAGAAGGTTATTGGAAATCAAACAAAATCGTTTAAATCGATAACTACCCTATTGAATCATTGAAGTGGTTACACATCTTCAGTCCTTAGACATTGATATCAGTTTAGCCAACTTTATCCATACAAATTTTAATTCGAAACAGTCCTTTGTAGTTATCAGTACGCCCTTTTACTTTATTAATTTACATGTCATAGACTACAGGCCCATGTCAAAAAATGGATGGGTCATATGAACCACCAGGTGACGTATATAGGACGATATAAGAGCATAAAATAACAAGATTCAGCACTATGCCGTCACTTGTAAGCTGTCCAACTGAGTGCTGGTGAGAATTCAAAAGTGCAGATAGAGTGAGTACATTTTGGTCATATATTTTTGTACGGCATTTTTACCATCGATAGATCCATGAAAAATAATAAGAAAGCGCGCAGTGCCGTAAAAAAATGGTGCGCCACAAAGTCGGTAAATTTTTTTGATTTTCTGACAATTTCCAGGGTGAATTTGGTCCTTTCATTCTGTACGGCATCAGTTTCATACTATTTCAATACAGCTTCTAATCCACTATTCCGCAACGCCGTACAAAAATCATGCGACAAGGGGAAAAAATCGAGGGTTGCAACCCCCTCTCTTTCCGTGGTCCGGGGGATGATTTGAAAAAGTACGGCTTCGGTTCCAAAACATTATCTAGCACTCAAAAGTACTATTAAAAATAATGCCGTCAAAAAATTATTTTTTATTTGAATGTATATTAATAATTATCTTAATTTCATGGTATACTTGATTTATAAAGCTGTAAAATAATTTGACCCTGTACGGCAACTTTTTTTTTTAACATGATATTAAAATATAATTGTTATATAGTATTGCCGTTCAAAAGAAACTGTCCAAACAAAAATTATAGAGAAATACAAAAACTGATTTTTTTTTAATCATTGCAAAAATTCAAATATTCATAGATTAATCAAATATAGCAATTTTCTACATTTTTCCCTTGTTTTAAATAGTATTAAGATAAATAAATTAGGAAAAAATGATGGCGTACATTTTAATGCAGACCATATATTTTAGGCCGATGAAAATGACGATATATATGTAAATTATATTTATTTATTATTTTTATTACTTTTTTATCAATATGAACTTTCAGATTTGTACGGCATTAACTTTTTATAAATTATTGCATTAAGTACAAATAAACTATCTAAATGCCGTATAAAAAAATATCGTCATGAATTTAACCTTACATTTCGTTCTGTGGATTTTCCTAAAAACCTTGGACCAACGAAAATGTACGGCATGTAAAAAAATATTATCTATGCATAAAATACTTCCAAAATAAATTAAGTTTATTTTGTTTCAAATCACCCCCCGGACCACGGAAAGAGAGGGGGTTGCAACCCTCGATTTTTTCCCCTTGTCGCATGATTTTTGTACGGCGTTGCGGAATAATGGATTAGAAGCTGTATTGAAACAGTATGAAACTGATGCCGTACAGAATGAAATGACCAAATTTACCCTGGAAAATGTCAGAAAATCAAAAAAATTTACCGACTTTGTGGCGCACCATTTTTTTACGGCAATGCGCGCTTTCTTATTATTTTTCATGAATCTATCGATGGTAAAAATGCTGTACAAAAATATATGAATTTTGAATTCTCGCCAGCACTCAGTTGGACAGCTTACAAGTGACGGCATAGTGCTGAATCTTATTATTTTATGCTCTTATATCGTCCTATATACGTCACCTGGTGGTTCATATGACCCATCCATTTTTTAACATGGGCCTGTAGTCTATCATTGATAATATCTGATTCATGTTTTTCATATGATTTTTTTTTCTCAGGATTGTCACCGTTTTGCAAGAGGAATCGAAAAAGCTTTAAATGATATAAGAACTTTGTGTTCTTCCAAGCATGCTGCCAATGGAAAGGCAAATTAGTTTTAACAAAGGAGCGTTTAATAAAATGTGCACCTGGTTGTTGGTAACATGTAGATAATTAGGATAACTTTATTTAAGTTGAAAGTTGTTTCAAGGCCCCAAACATGATACAATTAAATAAGAGAATTTATGGAGATCAATTCGGATATATGCTCAAGGTTCAGTTTTGCGTTAATTTAAAAAAAAATTCCAAAATCAAACTGAATTGTTGTTTCTAATATTACTGACAGTTTTCTCAGTATTCAAGTTGGGTACTCTAATTTGATTAGTATTAATCTGCATATTGCAATTATTGGAGTTCAGTTTATTTAAAAATTAATTGAATATACATATTTGTAACTATCTTATGGTCAATCAAAGTTCCTTTTAATTCTTCTAAAGTTTTAAATTAAGTCTAGGAAGAAAATACATGTAACATATATGAAAAATATAATTGCATTGGAAGCTTCTTTCTAAAATCAAATTGTTTTGTTTTTAAGATTTAACTCTCGTTATGTTGACAATTTTTATAAGGCATCTGGTAGATATAAAGAAGTAATACATAATTAATTAAAAAAACTTGAGAACAAAAATATTTTAGTTTATGTACTACTTTCATAAAAATCTTTGTTATGAGAAGAGGTTGAATTAAAGTAAATGCCATTGATGTTATTAATTTCATATTTTTATAAATTATGATCAGCATATTATCAATTATGATCTCCATTTTCTATATACTTACTATTATTTTGATATCTTGAAAATATTCAAGTTAAATAAATGACGTTCCCAATTCCTAGATTGACTTAAAATTGCTATGAAAGATTCATGTTGCAAATACTTCATAATGTGTTATTGAAAAAAATCGAAGATCAAGTTTTGGAAATTTTTATATTTCAAATGTATTAATTAAATTTATCATTGATAACTAAATTACAGTATTACTTCAGAAACCTTGGTGTTACAAATTCAATCTAATTTATTTCTTCATCAAAATGATTTTTCAATTATTCAAGCGAGAAATATGGCAGTTATATAAATTGAATTTGTTTTTGAAAAGATGTGACATTCTGGGATAAAATTTTGTGTCGTCAAAATTTTATTTGTATTTTCAGCTGAGTGTTGAGTACTCCATATTTCTTGTTATTTCGCTGGGACCAGTTTACTCCGAATATGATCATTTTATGAAATCCAAACTGAATTAAAAATTGTATATATTTTTGACAAAAAATATTTCTATATGCTTATAGTATGGGGTGCAAATTGTGTGTTTTAGTTATAGTTCTTTAACATTGTCTTTATTTGAAAAAGCAAAATCAATGCAATAAGAAAGATTTGTTCGAATAATTTTCTGTTTGTTATGAATATATTATTGATGAATATGTGGTTTTTAATTAATCCATAATGTTTGTAGATCCTCAGAAGGGGATTATTAAGTTTCACCATTTTTCGAGCATTAAGTGTTTTCACATTTATAGAGAAAGCAAAGATTGTTTAGATACGCTAATCAGTAGGTAATTATTTCACTTTAGCTCTTTTTTTTTCACTTTGAGATTTCTTCGAAAACATATTTCGAAAGCTGCAGGCATCGTTCTATTCAAGATTTTGGAACAAGAATTTTATGCGGATTCGATTGGGGTTGGCTCGTAGAAATCCTCATGTAACAAACAGCGCTCCATGCGAATTCCTCTTTCTGTCTGTGTACCGCACGCACACTCGCGCAGTATCGAGATTCGAGCAGACGACCTTATCTACATTTCCTCGGACCATAGGGTGACCAGATGGCTGAAGTGGAAAAAACGGGCACCCCTCCCATTAACCCCCCCCCCCCCCACTCACCTACGCTTTCCCATGTATCCAAGTAGACAGCGAAATCTAATAAAAATCTATACGCTAAACCTAGTAATTTTCATTCGCTTTTGAATGTGAAGTTTGGAAACTTATTTCGGCAAAATATAGGCGCAACCTATTTTTTCGTCAAAAACGCGAAAAATACGGACATTTTACAAAAAATACGGACTAACGGACACAGAGCTGAAAAAACGGACATGTCGGTATTAAAACGGACGTCTGGTCACCCTATCGGAATATAGCAACATAAGGTTGTCGCAACGCTGAGAGAGTGAGAGATAATATACGTAAAAAAGAAACAAAAACACACAAAACGTGTCATTCTCTTTCTGAACATTACGAACTTGAGAACTTTTGGGGATTTCTATGACGTTTTGCGAGCACAATTATAAAGCTGGATTTATATTTTGGCAGACTGTAAAAGTAGACGCAATATCAACTATAGAATGTATGACGCATGACTTAACGTAAGTGAAACGGACTGGTCAACTTTCAATTTTTCACAGTGCATTTCTTGCGTCAAAAAAACGAACTCTGTGGCTGGCTTCAGACTACGCGGAAATGTCAAATTCCGCCAATAAAAGTTGACTAAATTTCAACAATTTAACGCGGATTGACCTTGGGAATCGTTACGAACGTTTCGATTGGTCTAAAATTCAGATTTAACATTTCCGCGTTCCGCCTAGTCTGAAGCCAGCCTGTGTATGTGACTGTGTGATGTCGGCGTTAAGTCAGATGTCACTTGTCCGCCTTCTGTTTAGTAAAGAAGCATCCTTCATGTATTTCATAATCCATTGTGTCACGGAAAACGCGTCAAAATTCAAAGAATAGATGAATTTAATACAAATTCAAACCAACACAGATTATTTACGATTAATATAATTTGTAGGTTATGTTGAATGTCAATCATCAACTTGATCTCTACCCATGCGCAAAAATTCCATTCCGTGGAATTATAAATTCTTAATAAATATTTTACAGTCCGTTTGTTTCGTATTCAGCTTTAAACTTCAATATATTACTAGGAACAATTTATATATTGCTTTTTTTTAAAATCATACTTGAGTTATTTTGCCATTTTGTAAAGAAGATTCGAAAAATGGAAATAGCAGCAAGTATGTTTATCTACTCCTATTGAATAATATATTCATTATTCAACTGCGTTTTAGCAATTAATAGTATCTATTACTAAACAGCGTCAGTAATAATAACTCACTGCTATAACTCACTATAGTCTACTAAGATGAACTAAGATCCCAAGTAAGATCTACCGTCACTCATCTGCTTATGTCACTTGAACAATTCTGACGTTTTCAAATTAAGTTAATACTCCCTAATTATTTGTACTTGTATCATAGTATTTATTGTTATAGTCGTAGATAAAGTATAGTATTCAACTTGCGGTAATGGTCATAACTCACTTGATGAATTACAGCACTCGCTTGCAGCTCGTGCTGCAAACTTCATCTGCGTGAGTGTTATGACCTACATTACCGCTCGTTGCGAATAATATACTATTAATTAACATTTGTTTGATGTACATGTGATTCGAGACCGAGTGTTTACTATTTAGATACATCACAGACACAGAAATCAATTGTGAAATCCTACTTTGCTCAACATCAAAAAGACCGCGCACGTTTTTCTGTTTTAAACAATTTTTATTTGTTTCAAACTGTTAAAATACTTAATATAATACACTAACGCATAATATGAATATTATTCTACCTCTTCAATATATATATATTCCATTAGGGAGAGTTGGGTGTAAAATAAGAATGTGTTTATTCGTTGATCCAATAAGTGGCGGCTCCTACCATACGATACGCTGCATAATTCCTGATCCTAAGACCTAAAAATACCAAATAGAAGTTAGATTTAGCCCGCTGCGCAGTAAACAGTGATTCATGTATTAACTATTGGTGACAAGCTTTGAAAGATGACCTAAATGGCAAATATTGTTTAACATATTCATTATGCAACAGTTTCGTCTTCAGGAGATGTACGACTTTTTTAAGTAAGGATTACTGAAATTCAAGATAAATAGAGTTATATGTAACGTATACATATATTCTTTATCTCAACAAATATTTATTACTCGATCATTATAATATTATTATCGTAACCTATTATTCATCTTCTGAATCAAAATAATAATTATCTATCGTTTTCCGGACAATAAATGAAAAGTTTTATGAATAAAATGAAGAAAAAATTTTTTTTTACTTTTACATTTTCGAACTTCCACAATGAAAGCTGAAAAAATTAATATCAAGTTTAAAGTAAAAAATCATGTGGCCACGAGTTCCTGGCGGCCACAGCCATTAGAACACGCTTGACTGCATGGCAGCCCATTGGCTGTTCCCAACTATAGCGAGTGTGGACGATTATATGTGAAATATATATGGCTGCCGTCAGTCTCCGCGCACCTGCAGCCGCTCAATATTTCGGCTGCCGCAGGCAGGCTGCGGTGACCAGTCTGTGAGGTGCCCACTGGACCAACCCGAACAGATTGGACCCCGCATACTGCTACATCGAAACTGTCGGGTTGGTATCTGATATCCAGTCGTCCGATTGCTACTTGTAGAAGAACATGCTTAATAGGGTTTTATTCAAATTATTGAACAGTACTGTGGTCTATAAGAGCTACTTTGATTCCCTTTATTATAAAATTGAGGTTGAGGAGAATGATTAAGAAAAGAAGCCGATAATGTTGGGTACATCCAATACACAGTTTTAGATTATTCTGAGGAAAGTTTAACAAGCTGCATTATAAAGTACTTGAGCGTTAAAAAAAGTTTTTCGCTTTTTATAAAACGAACATATCAAGTTCAACGAGCTTGTGAAATTTTTTCACCTATCTTGTGAAATGAATTGGGCCAGCAATAGTAAAACTGTATACAATTACAGGTACTATTTGTAGAAACAGATGAAATAATCTACGCATTATCCGTCAATTATGAATACTTCGAGTGTGCGCACTCGCATATATCTCCATAGTAAATTTTTTTTTTAAAGGGAATTATGGGACAGGCGAATGGTCGCCTGTGTTCCATCATCTACCCTCATGGGTTCGTAAACTTTAGTACATATACCCAGATACACGTAGAATCTTCGTCAAATTGTAATGGGACAATCACACCATCCAAATCTTACCCAGGTTTCGAACCCGGTACCGTCTGTGCCCTAGGCAATCTCTCAACCATCTAGACCACAGACGGTTGATATCTCGATCAAATAAACTATCGGTCGATGAAAAGTCCGTCGTGTGTAGTGATGGGAATAATCGGGTATTTCCAAGAATCGAGTACTAAGGGATCGAGTACTTTGAGGAATCGAATACTTCATTGAGTACTGAGTACTTTTAGCGATTTGTTTACATGTTTTAAGAGAGTAACATTTATACGATAAATTTTAGGTTTTCTATTTTGCTGGAAGAAAATCGTTGAAACTACATGAAAAACAAAAGCTAATTTTTTTATGAATATAAAAGTAATAAAAAAATATGTTTATTACTGGTTTACAGTATTGTACTGGTTTCGATAAAATCTCTGGTAAAACTTCGCATAACTTTATTTCATTCTCAAATTAATAGACAACAAAAATAAATAAATTGAATGTTTTATTTTTCTAACAAATTTTGTGAAAATAACATATTTACAACTTTAATATTCTAAACGACATATCCGACGAAATACCTCTTTTGTCCTCTAAATTATTATTAGATCTATTGAATAGGTACAGTATAAATGTCTGTCCAATAAGGAGTATTATAATAAATAATTTTGATTTTCGGTTTCAAATATAAACTCTTTATGGAAAATGAGAAAAGGAAAATACTTGGCGAAATTCAGTTAAGCTGAAATAGACATACTACATTTGTGCAAGTATTTTCATTTTTCCCAAAAATAAAGTATTCACGCGATATATCATTTCGCATTCAAAACCTACCAGGCATTAGTGCACCACACAGTTCAAATATATCCAGTAATATCTCGAACCCAACCCGATTCCTTTTCAAGCAGTGAGTAGTGAGTGTTAGTAGGAATCGAAAAGTACTCGATTCTCAGAAGTACTCAATGCCTGAGAAGGAATCGGTCGGGTTCGAGAATTGTTTCAGTACTCAATGCCTGAGAAGGAATCGGTCGGGTTCGAGATTCGAGAATTGTTAGTTGAGTAGAAAGTAGATTCGCTGGAAATAAGGATCGGTGTTCGGCGTTCGGCCGCGGTTGTTCGGTGTCGGAGCTCCTCGTTTTATTTGGCTGATGATTGGCGTACAGCGCAGCGACCAGCGTTGCCGTTTGCGTTATATTATTATGAAGGCGAAGGATCGCGATTCGCAGAAGCATAGCATAATAAAGAATGAATCGGAATCGACTCCGATTCTTGCCGTCAGGAATCGAATACTTACAATTCTTTTAGGAATCGGGTATCGGTCGATTCCAGTACTCGAGTACTCCCATCACTAGTCGTGTGTAGTGTGCGCTGTCTCATTCGTCTACGCATTACCTTGCCAGCAGAGTTGCTTAGTATGTACAATAATTCGTGTATTGATATTTGATAATCCAATGAACCAGATTATTTTAAGAATATTACTTACTAGGTTACGAATCAGTTAATGGATGGAATACACTAAAATGCTGAAAGATCAAATTTTGGAAGGTCCGTCGGACCTTGGTAGGGACGTTCTACCTGTCTGCTAGGAAAAAGAAAATTTTCTATGGAAAGGCAACTAGTCATAGAAATGAAATCAAGGATCTTGTGACCAGTGTTCTCGAACCTACCGATTTTTCGGTATTTCTACCGATTTAAGGTCCGGCCTACCGAAATACCGAAATGCAACGATTTTCTACCGATTTTACAGTTTGAAGTTTGCGACTCTTTTCATGTCGAAATATTTTATATTTTATTACTGATTCGATAGTTTCGATTATTAGACTCTTTCCAGATATTGTTCACAACAATAAATTCTAGAAAATTGAAACAGAGTGGCGAATTTTAAGAAATTTTGAACAAATCAGAACATTTCCTGATAACGTAGAAATATTTTGGGACAAAGTCAGCGTGCAAATGACACAATTATTTTCTCTGTTGTCTACCTTTATCTTTCATGTTTTATCATTGCGTCATTTATCCACAAATGTTGAGCGTATATTCTCGCATATTAATTTAATGAAAACAAAAGTGCGAAATAGGCTCTCTACGAAGTCTATCACTCATAAAAATCATAAAAAATTACTCTATATATATATATATATATATATATATATATATATATATATATATATATATATATATATATATATATATATATATATATATATATATATATATATATATATATATATATATATATATATATATATATATATATATATAGCGCACCCTCAATAATATAAGGGCTCAAGTCAAAATTTTTGTAAAGTGTGATTTTAAATGATACGGGCACAAGATGGAATCATCTACCGGTTAGCGCTGACAGAGCGAGAAAAAGGTCAATCATGACTCGGTAACTGTATTTGTGCCTCTCTCACACTGTCCCCTCGCGTCTACCGTTCTTACAGCTACAAGGTCGCAATCAGTAACGTGCCCATACTTGTCGAAGGCGGATCGTTAAAGCTTTGTGCAATTAGTATTTGTGCCCTTCTATGAGAAAAAATCAGGAGAATTCTGTTCTGAACATTTTGTGTTATATGGAATAATTTGTAGTTGCAGCGTTATATTATACAAAATGTTGTAAATTTTTAATAGGTGTAATTAATAATAGGTCTCTATATTGCTGAAAACAAACGATGTTTTAAGGAATTATATCTTATTGGTTCGTTATAGTTTTTTAATTGTTTTATGTTGAATCTATTAGGCCCTTACTCACATGAAATATCCAAAAAAAAATTTGAAATTCATTCAAATTCCATTTTATTTTCATGGCTCTTTATAGTGTAGTTATCAGTAAACAAATCAGCAGAATTTCACATTTATAACACAAATAATAAGCATTTTATACGAAAAATAAGCTGAAATGTAGGGAACCAGAATCTTTAAACGCGATTTCCCACAAAACTACTTTTTCGTATTATGCCCTTGTATCACTAAGGGTGCGATATATATATATATATATATATATATATATATATATATATATATATATATATATATATATATATATATATATATATAGTTCTTTGTAAGTTTTTTTTTTCCATAGTGTTTATTTGGCCTTGATTTCAGTCATTAGCCCCGTATTTTGATATGAGATAAATTTTGCTGAATGTTTTCTGCTGGCTTATGACTGTTTTAAGTAAATCTGTATGTTGCGTTTTGATAAATAAACTTTATTTGATGGAATATTGCTTTTTTTTTCCATCTACCGATTTTGAGTCCAAATATACCGAATTCTGTGGTCGAATCTGCCGATTCTGCTCATTGACTTTCGAGAACACTGCTTGTGACGTTTGTCAATAATAATCCGTCAAACAGAAATATTCATCGTGTCGTATTCCACAATGTTGTTATGTCGTTATCATTAGGTTTGATGTGATCTGGCTATTGAAAATCCACTTTAAAACAATGATATCTAGTTGAGACTGCTCATTTTTCATTTTCGGACTGTGTCTCTTGTGTAACTATAGTCGAGTTGTTTCAATGGAAGGGCGTGCAACTTTAAATATCACATCATTTGAGTAACATATATCAATTTAATTAACCAGAACAGCATAATGAAAAAATTATTTTCGAAAATTGAAACAAAAATTGACAATACTTCCAAAGAAACAAATAATTTTATTGGCAAAATTTTTACTGTAGGGCGTCAGAATGTTGTTGTTGAAGATGTTTTGGCTGAAGGTAAACGGATATAGATAGGGGGTGGATGTTAAAGATTACTTTTTCAAATTGTAGGAGGCTTTGCAATCGTGTATTTGGTCAAAGGAAATAACGGCTGCAGATATGCTCTCAAGAGAATGTATGTTAACAATGAATCTGACCTCAATGTGGCTAAAAGAGAAATACAAATTACTGTAAGTACAGTCTTACATTAAAAAATTATATATTCCTATCTTCAATGTCTTAGTAGTATATATTTCTAATGACTTGCTTATGTCATTATGCTTTACTGGATATATTAAGTAGTTACTGTTATATCTTGGCGAGCATACCTTTATGATTAGGGTATCTTACTTTTCCTTTCTTAATGCTTTTGAAAACAAACATAATATTCTTCTGTTGTCTTTTTATACTACTTTCATGGAAATAAGAGAGCATTCTGTTTTGGCAACCAATTCTTCTTCTATGTGGTAGTGCTATCTTAACATTCTGTCAAGATAGCGCTACCACAACATTATGTTAAGATAACAAGGAAATTAAGAAATTGAGACAAAATCTGTAAGTAAATAATAAAAGTAAAAAACTTAGAGTAAATATTGATCTCAAATGTTTATCATTTCTATGAGGTACATATTTATGTTTATTTCGCATATCTGAAATGCTGTAAATTTAGAATTTAACATTTTAGGAATTGAATATCAGGTAACTAAGTGTAATAAATTTTGCAAAAATCTCTTCTAATTGAAATGGATTTACATCAAGTAACGACCTCCAATATTAAATTACAAAATTTATTACTTTCTGACTCACGTTTAAAAAAAAACTTTATTTTTTCCTCATTGGAACAGATATACAACATGTAATGACGTCCAATATTAAATTACAAAATTTATTACTCTGTGACGCAACTGTTTTTATTTCCTTTTTACTTGAAACAGATTTACATCAAGTAACGATTTTCATTATAAAATTGAAAAATTTATTAATTTGCGACACATTTTTAAAAGAAGCTTTTTTTATTACTTTATGAGTCACGTCTAAAAAAATCTGTTCTTATTTCCTTTCTCATTGGAACGGATTGCAAATTGCAAAATTTATTACTTTGTGACGAACGTTTAAAAACAACGTACTTTATTTGCTTTTGCAATGGAATGGATTCACATTTAATATTAATTTTTTTGTACCATTCTAGGAATTCTGTCTTTCATCTTGGTCGTATGATCCTTTTTCAATTCTGGAAGCCACATATTTAGTCGTTTCCCCGAAAATATTAGAATATTGCAGCGTATCCAAAGTCCACAGTCAGTTGCGGGAGTAGTTTTATCATCCGTTTTAGACCTCCTAGATATCACGATTTTCGAAAAATGTTTGATGTCTGAAATATATATATATATATATATATATATATATATATATATATATATATATATATATATATATATATATATATATATATATATATATATATATATTTATATATATTTATATACTAGATGACCCGGCAAACGTTGTTCTGCCATATAAACTATTTTTATCTATCTGCCGATGTATATCTAACTATCTATCTATCTACATATCTATCTATCAATCTGTCTGACCCGGCAAACGTTGTTCTGCCATATAAATTATTTCTATCTATCTATTCGCGGAAGTATCTCTATCTATCTATCTAGATAGTTATCTATCTTTCTATCTGTCATAAATCTATCTATCAATCTATCTGACCCGGCAAACGTTGTTTAAATCATTAAAATGGCTATTAAAAATATGGGTTGTTGATAGAAGGGTGAAAATTTGGATCTATATCATAAAAAAATAGAACAGAAAATTTTGTTAGAAAAATGAAAAATAATTAAGGGACCCTCAACATTCAGAGGGATGAAAAACAGATGTTGTCCGATTTTCAGACCTAACCGATATGCAAACAAAATTTCATGAGAATCGGTCGAGCTATTTCGGAGGAATTTAACAAATAAACAATAGGGGTTGATCGTAGAGGGGTGAAAATTTAGGGTTGTATGAATTTTTGAATGTTGTATCATAAAAAAAATAGAACAGAAAATGTTGCCTGAAAAATAAAAATAAAAATTGAAGGGTGGACCACCCTAAACATTTAGGGGGATAAAAAAATAGATGTTGGCCGATTCTCAGACCTACCCGATATGCACACAAAATTTCATGAGAATCAGTGGAGCCATTTCGGAGGAGTTTAACTTCTAACACCGTGACACGAGAATTTTATATATTAGATATATATATATAAATCCACTAATTTTTTTTTCTCCTGTACATATTGGAATCTGCTCCCAAGTGAGCTTAATTTTGGCATCTGAGGTTGTTTTCGAGGCAGAACGAATCTATCGACTTTTGGATACGTAGATATTGCTTTTTCATGGGTTTTGAAAATTTGCTCTACTCCACAGCTTCTATGATTGAGGTACATGGTTAAAATTTGGTAAGTGAATTGAGTTCATGTTGAAATACGATGCTTTGTGGGTTTCAACTCTTCCTCAACGACGCTGCACTTCGCGGAAACTTTTCCGTTCGAATCGCATCTCGACCTGTTTCGCTACCAGTGCGCCACGCGTTTTTCATTATTGTACATGACAATGAAGGATTCTTTAGTATGTTTTCTGTTGTCTGTGGAGCTAATAAACTTTCATTTTTTCAAGCCATTTCGCAGAAAATCACTGTTATCCTCAGTTGTGTGCCTTACTTTTAACTCAAGCTGGTGTTTTGTGGTATTTTACTTGGAATAATATAAGAAAACTAGATAAAATGTTTTTTCAAAACACTTTTCAAACAATATTTACAATAATAGTTATTCCATTTTTAAAATTCCTATTATTTCCTGTTGAATGTATTCATTCAATTTTCAGAGTAGTCTCAATGGACATAAAAACATAATAGGTTATGTGGACTCCAACCTCACACCAAAGGGGGGCGGGGTTTATGAAGTGTTACTTCTGATGCCTTATTGTCAAGAGAACGTGCTTAATCTTATGAAAAGTCATGGTAAAGCTAATATATCGGAATCGGAAATTCTGAACATTTTTTGTGATACCTGTGAAGCTGTGTCCAGGCTGCACCACTGCAAAACCCCAATAATCCATCGTGATTTAAAAGTGAGTATTCAAACTAGAACAATTGGGTTGTTAAATTAGGGCAAGAGAATATTATATTACACTAAGTATTTATTTGTCTATGTTCAGAGTATAATAATAATAATAATAATCGTTCTTTATTTTAAAATAAAACATATAATATTTATCATCATATTGCACAAATGAAGTTGAAATAGAGTCAAATCAAAAAGTGAACATTAATTACATTACACAATGATGTTCATACAGTATAAACTAAATCAAGATCACTCAAATGATTCAATTGATCAATGTAAAAACACTTATCCAGAAGTAGAATCCAAAAACTCCTTTACCATCTATGGCTACAATTCCAACAACATTTTGAAGACTCCACTCTTGAACCTCTGGATATTTGTCTCACTGCAAATATTTAATGGAATTTTGTTGTAACTCCTTGTGCAGCTATATTCAGCCTTTTTCAGTAGAACTTTTCTTGGGTTGGGGAAACTTATGTTGTATGATTGTTGTAACATAATTGCTGTCTGAAAATTTCTTACTTAATACCTCGATATGTTTACGCCAGTTTAAAACATCATCAATTTCTATACCCAAAAACTTCAGTGACTACTCCAGGGGTTCATTTGCCAGATTAACATATTCCGGGGACTCAAATCCTACATGAGAAGTTAACAATAAGTAAATTTTTCTTGAACCACATGTCACTGGAAGTCAAAGTGGAATCAGCTAGATCAGTTACTTTTGGAAATATTTATGCTTGTATCAATAGGTTTGTGTCATCAGCATAATTTACCATAGATATCTTTGTAGAATCCGTCATAATATCAGCCAGATCATTCATGATCAATCAATGAAAATAAAAGAGTACCCAAAATATTCCCTTGAGGGACACCCCATTTTATAGTAATAGGATCTGAGATAACAGGGCCTGTATTCTACTTAATTGATACTCTTTGTGTTATATTATAAAGATATGAACACCACACACACACCAATACAATCAAACTTGGCAAGTACGTATTCATGTTTTAAGCTGTCAAAACGCTTTTCAATAAAGACAATAATCCAAGAGTAATATCTGCCTCACTGCTCAATTAATTACTTTTATCGTATTGACATAGTAAATTTAATGGACTAAGTTTTTAATGAAAACTGCACAAAGAAATATTGCTAATAGCGCCTTACGTGGAGTTCGAGGACAACTGATACATTGATAATGATTTTTTTTTCTTACTTATATTCATAGGATTCAGTTTTGTATCTGCTAACGTTTTGTGTTGCCAATGAAACATTTTTTAACGCTTAAAATTAGGGTAGCTTTCGCCCTGATATGAAACGAATGTTCTAACTCTGCAGTTTAAGATATTTTGGATGTTATTTAAGCATTCTAAATATCTCTGCAAACTGATTCCTTCTGTTATTGCTTTATTATTATTTACTATAGAGGTTGAATAGCTTTCAGCTATACTTCGTCTCTATGTTTTCTTTTTGACAATAAAGGCCATTTATTATTATTGTTATTATATATTTTGGGTGATATCCAATAATCCTAAACAGCTGTTGCAAGATATTTTGAATGATATCCAAGCATCCTAAAGAGCTGTGCAAGATATTTTAGATGATATCCAAACATCCAAAACAGCTGTGCAAGATATTTTGGATAATATCCAAGCATACTAAACCATTGTGCAAGATATTTTGGATGGTATCCAAAAATCCTAAACCATCGTGCAAGATATTTTGGATGGTATCCAAAAATCCTAAACAGCTGTGCACGATATTTTAGTTTATATTTAAGCATCCTAAACAACTGCAAGATATTTTGGATGATATCCAAGCATCCTAAAGAGCTGTGCAAGATATTTTAGATGATATCCAAACATCCAAAACAGCTGTGCAAGATATTTTGGATAATATCCAAGCATACTAAACCATTGTGCAAGATATTTTGGATGGTATCCAAAAATCCTAAACCATCGTGCAAGATATTTTGGATGGTATCCAAAAATCCTAAACAGCTGTGCACGATATTTTAGTTTATATTTAAGCATCCTAAACAACTGCAAGATATTTTGGATGATATCCAAGCATCCTAAAGAGCTGTGCAAGATATTTTAGATGATATCCAAACATCCAAAACAGCTGTGCAAAGATATTTTGGATAATATCCAAGCATACTAAACCATTGTGGCAAGATATTTTGGATGGTATCCAAAATCCTAAACCATCGTGCAAGATATTTTGGATGGTATCCAAAAATCCTAAACAGCTGTGCACGATATTTTAGTTTATATTTAAGCATCCTAAACAACTGCAAGATATTTTGGATGATATCCAAGCATCCTAAAGAGCTGTGCAAGATATTTTAGATGATATCCAAACATCCAAAACAGCTGTGCAAGATATTTTGGATAATATCCAAGCATACTAAACCATTGTGCAAGATATTTTGGATGGTATCCAAAAATCCTAAACCATCGTGCAAGATATTTTGGATGGTATCCAAAAATCCTAAACAGCTGTGCACGATATTTTAGTTTATATTTAAGCATCCTAAACAACTGCAAGATATTTTGGATGATATCCAAGCATCCTAAAGAGCTGTGCAAGATATTTTAGATGATATCCAAACATCCAAAACAGCTGTGCAAGATATTTTGGATAATATCCAAGCATACTAAACCATTGTGCAAGATATTTTGGATGGTATCCAAAAATCCTAAACCATCGTGCAAGATATTTTGGATGGTATCCAAAAATCCTAAACAGCTGTGCACGATGTTTTTAGTTTATATTTAAGCATCCTAAACAACTGCAAGATATTTTGGATGATATCCAAGCATCCTAAAGAGCTGTGGCAAGATATTTTAGATGATATCCAAACATCCAAAACAGCTGTGCAAGATATTTTGGATAATATCCAAGCATACTAAACCATTGTGCAAGATATTTTGGATGGTATCCAAAAATCCTAAACCATCGTGCAAGATATTTTTGGATGGTATCCAAAAATCCTAAACAGCTGTGGCACGATATTTTAGTTTATATTTAGCATCCTAAACAACTGCAAGATATTTTGGATGATGATATCCAAGCATCCTAAAGAGCTGTGCAAGATATTTTAGAATGAAGATATGGATATCCAAACATCCAAAACAGCTGTGCAAGATATTTTGATATTTTGGATAATATCCAAGCATACTAAACCATTGTGCAAGATATTTTGGATGGTATCCAAAAATCCTAAACCATCGTGCAAGATATTTTGGATGGTATCCAAAAATCCTAAACAGCTGTGCACGATATTTTAGTTTATATTTAAGCATCCTAAACAACTGCAAGATATTTTGGATGATATCCAAGCATCCTAAAGAGCTGTGCAAGATATTTTAGATGATATCCAAACATCCAAAACAGCTGTGCAAGATATTTTGGATAATATCCAAGCATACTAAACCATTGTGCAAGATATTTTGGATGGTATCCAAAAATCCTAAACCATCGTGCAAGATATTTTGGATGGTATCCAAAAATCCTAAACAGCTGTGCACGATATTTTAGTTTATATTTAAGCATCCTAAACAACTGCAAGATATTTTGGATGATATCCAAGCATCCCAAACAGCTGTGCAAGATATTCTGAGCCTGACTATTTTGGTAACCCTTCATAGTCTTTAGTTGGCAGTTTTTTTGATACAGATATAGACGCGATATATCAAGACTAGGGTTGTCATGCTCAGTACTTTTTTCATTGGAACTTTATAAACTGTTTGAACTAGTGAACGACATGTCTAAATGTATTGTCAATTACAGGTAGAAAATATTTTGAAAAGTGATAGTGGCAATTATGTCATCTGTGATTTTGGTTCAGCAACAGCTAGAATTTTGAATCCCTCTGAGAATGGAGCTGCAGCGGTAGAGGAAGAAATTAAGAGGTACACGACCCTCAGTTATAGATCTCCTGAAATGGTAGATATGTACTGCGGAAAACCCATAACTACCAAAGCTGATATTTGGGTGAGAACTTTAAGATGACTTATAGATCTACAGATATTGGTTAGTATATATATGAACCGAAACATGAAAAAAATATGATATAAAGTGGCTTCAATTTGAAATTACATCAATTTATTTCAATTGAAGACTGTTTTATTATTTAATATATTTGTGAGACATCAAGCCGAGTGTTTTTTTTTTAATATCAGTATTTAATCATGTTTCAAGTGATAAGCGAATGTATATAAATATATACACTATTCCTATTCCACAAAAAATTATTGTTATGGCAGTAATTGATGGTTAATTTGATGTTCTGAAGATGTTGATGGTGTTGGATTATTATTTGATAATCTTTGCGGATTTAGATTCCTTAGAGAAGAAAACTCTATTTGAAGTTGATCTTTTCGAGATAGAGGGAGGGGAGTTAGTTGAGTGAATGATATTGAAAAGTACTTGAATTTGCTGGTGGTTTGATTCATGAATAGAAAAAAAAATTCAAAATTTATATGTTTTATAAGTGCTGAAGTTTGTATTTTTGCATATTAGTATGCTTTTAATCCTTTTTCTAAAGTTTGGAATGTTCAATATTCGATTTATACCAATATTTGCAAGGTATACTATAAAATAAACAATTTGCGATTTTCTTGAATGGAGTGTTTATTTTTCCAATTTAGAACTGATTAGTTTAATTTGCTTTTGAGTAGTGTGATTTACTTTGATATTATGTGGGTTCAAAATAAGTGATATTTTGTTAGTTAATTGTGGAATATATAAGGTAACGGAATATATTATTATTTTGTTTTTCTGATATTACTTATATGTTGTATACCTATAAAATCTATTTTTGTCGTTTTCTGTGTGACTTGTGAGGGATGATATATTTTGCATGACTAATGTTTCGAATCTGTGTGCTGGTGAATAAGTTTCAGAGCTTTGTCTATGTATGCATAATGAAACTTTTCTTTTGTGAAAAATTATGTATTACTCATGAAATTTAATGTTTTTGTTAAAAAATTTCTTTTCTGTCATTCATGATTTCATTGTTTCAATGGAAGAAAGTACCTAATATGACAGTTTAATATGTTATCTGCTTCTTTTTATAGAAAAAATTAAAATTTTTCATGTTGCATTTTTTAATTATTGAATAATTCTGAACATACCTTAAGATGTCAATATTTTTTATATTAATAAAGGAAAAAACAAGTGGAAAATCCAGTACAGATCAAAAATATTTCATAAATCCAATATTGGAAATTTCGGATGGAAAGTGGAATTGATTGATATATGAAATTGAAGTTTTTTTTATAGAAATGTGGGGATAAGTTTATTGTCTGTGAAGTCTTTAGGTTGTCAGACATCTTGACGATCAGAATGAAGGTGCAAAAATGCTTCTTTGGTTGGCAAATGATAGTTTATATGGGAATAGATTCAGATACAATGGCGTAGTTGAAACCTTTGTAATGGGCTTTTATGGTGATATTGGGAAGACACAATAGAAATTAACAATGGAACAGATATAGTATAATCATGATATGGGCTTTTTGGGAAGCAGTGTGTGTGGCCAGTTTGTCTTCAGGGTTTGAGTCACTTGGTCGAAAAAGTGTTGTGCTTTGTAATTGAATAGAGTTTTAAAAAGTATTCCCCTTTTAAGCAGTACAAAACATGTACTGCTTGTTGTTGAGAATATGATTGATATATAAAATGTTCAAAAAATTTTACGCAGTTGAAAAAATATGAAAAACTTGGTTCCCAAGATGAACTACGTTAAATCTCGACGTTTCGGCTTTATGCGAAGATATCTTTAGGAGTTAGGGAAGATAAGATGTTATTGGAGTACGTTGTCTCATTTTTCCTTTTCCGCTGTCCGAAAGGAAACTGAAACAGGTCATAAGTAATCGGATTGTGTGGCCTCAGTCTGCCTACTTCACGAACCGAATTGCTTTTATTTCATATTTATCAAACAATATTTATCCTCCTTTTTTGTGCTAGTTTTGTGTGAAAATCGATATTTAATAAAAACTAATAAGTGTGTTCTTTCAGGCATTAGGCTGCTTATTATATAAACTGTGCTTCTTCTCTCTTCCCTTTGGAGAAAGCCTTCTAGCAATTCAAAATGGAAACTTTTACATTCCGGATAATTCCAAGTATTCTGTAGGCTTACACCAACTTATAGGTTCGTTTCAACAAAGATTATTTCATAAAATAGTACTATATTCTCAATACAATAAATTATGATATTATAATAAATAAGTTTAGTTTACTATTATAAAACTTCGAATTAATAACTCAACAAAAACTCATTAAATATACTTTATCTACAACCGTGCGTAAATTATGTTTTTACACACCCATATTAGTGCGGTAACTATTACTTTAACGCACTAGTGCGGTAAAAATCAGTTTAACGCACTAGTGCGGTAAAAAATTATTAAACTAGCCGTGAAATCTCCATATTTTCGACTGTCATTTTGACTGACAACTTCAAAGTGGCGTTGCTTTTTTTGTCGCTATGACATCCTAATTTTCATAACAATAAAAAAAGTTAAAACATTGCTGGTGACCAAGTTGGGAAATTTTAGACTATAATTAATTTGTATTTAATCAAAACGAACGGTTGTAGATAACATAGTATACATAACTCGCGTGGTAAAGGTTTTTAGCACACTTAAATGAATGAAAAGACTCGCCTGCGGCTCGTTTTTCAAACTTCACTTAGCGTGTGCTAAAAACCTAGTTAACACACTTATTATGTAATATACTATTATGAGTCCTCAATTGTTACTCAATTTGTGAATTAATAGAAAAACAGAATTCAGTTCTACTTGGAATAATTATTTATATAAATTCTCTAAAACGGTTATAAAAGATAAATGTTTTCATTTATTGAACAGTAATTTAATCTCTTGTTAAAAATGTCCTATGTACATACACAAAGACGTGAAAAGTAATCATAACTTTTCACAAACTTCAACCTAAATTAATTGTGATTGTTCCAATTTTACTTAACTATTCGTTTGATCTGTTATTTGGTACTTACAAATTGATTTAAAATTGCTATTTCAATATACAATTGTAGTAAGTTCGACGTGCAATTGTAATCTAACGAACTTGGATTTGTACCTTGGAGAATATATATCTCATTATTGGTACTTTTACTTAGTGTGGCATATTTATGCTTTACGTTTGGATAGCATTTATTTGAAGGTAAAATAGTAGGGAAAAAGGCTCAAAGTTTTCTACACAATATTTAAAAGGTATATTGGAAACATGCTTTGGACTTCAAGTAAGTCCATTCTCAGTCTATATTAGTAAACAATATCTACAACAGAATAACAGTTGTAATAAAAATTCCAAATTGGCTTAACTAAATCACTCGCTTGTAATTCAAGAGTATAAATCTAAATCTTAATCTTAAAGTGTTAATTGTCCTGAAACATAAATTGTTAAACTTTATCAAAGAACTTAATGACAGTTATAAATGCAATATGGCTCTAAATCCTTGTTGAAAAACTGAAAAAAAAGGAAGAATACTGTACCAGAGAACGATTGTATGACATAAATTAAAGAATTTAAATGGTCAACAACGTAGCATCTTTGTGTGCTTTTCATATTAACAAATAAAGAAAATTAAAAGGAAGAACAATAAAGGTTAACACATAGTGCATTTTGATCCATATTCTAAGGGGTCAAAGAAAATAATGCAATCAAAACCAATTTATTCCTTCAAAAATACCATTAAAGAAATAACAATGGAATTTTCAGTTGATTAATTATTCTCCAATATTTATTCGAGTTCGAAATTACAGTTATTAATTTATAGATACAATTTTAGAAACCTGTTACCTTTAAAATGAAATTGCAGGATAATTTTTTTTTTAAATTAAGAAACAGTTTGATGGCCTTTTTTTAGTTAGTTCCACTAATAATACAAGGTGGTGTATATTTAACTGATGCATTACTAAATATGTGGTTATAATTTGTTCCTTAATTTTCTCTTTTGACTCGAACTTGCTTTGGATGTTATATTTTGTGGTTTCATATAGTAATTTCATACGAATTATTGATTAGTCTTTCAAATTATTTTTGTATTGAAATCATGAGAAGGTCCTCAATTTATATAGAACATTTGCATACTCTAACTGATATATTTGCAGTTTGATTTTATTTCTTCTATGAAATACCTTGAAATTTGACAATCTGAAACATATTTCAGGTTATATGTTAGAACCAGATCCAGATAAAAGACCAGATATTTATCAAGTTAGTTCTATAGCTTTCAGGCTGTGCAATAAGGAAAATCCAGTGAAAAATTTAATGGTAAGTTCATATAAGCTATATCAAAAAAGCCTTTGAGTTAAATAATGTCATCTGAATGTAATAAAGTGAATTGTGTGGAATCAGTTTCATATTCAAGTATGAAATATTTTATTTGAAAGAAAATATTATTTTTTCAGTATCGTCGTCTCATGTATTAATTATACTATATTATAACTATTTCTTGATAATTCATATTTGTGATTCGTAAGATTTAATATGACTCGAGCATCATTATGACTTTTCATGCACATATTCTAGAATTCCGCAACACCAGTATTAGAAGACCTACCAACTCCTTTAACAGAGTCGGAAGCAAAAAAAACAGCAATTAAAATATCTTCATCAACAACCAGCTGCACCAAGCAAATTCCAGCCCCCTTAGTGGAAGGCACTAGTGTCATACCACGACAACGACCAAAAGGCACTGCTACCACCCCTCTCAATCTGAAAAACTTACCCTTAAATATCAGTCCAAGTCCTACTGCATCAAAAAAATCCCAAAGTCCTGTTGCCGCTACCGTTTCTCCCTCCTATTCAGTAAGTACCTCTTCCTTACCTCCTCAAGCATTTCCTTCATCTGGAGCCGAAAACCTAACCTTTGTTCCAGAATTCCAACAACCTGCAGCTTCGTTTGCGCCGATAAATTCCAATGAGCTACCGCAAGAGAATTTGGATCAGTTATTTGAATCTGGGTATTCGGATCCATTCAAGGACGATGGTCATTCTACTAATTCTCCCATCAAAAGTGTAGGTAAGATGAAACAAGAAGCAATATCTTGGAGAAACCTTAATGTGGCTTAACTTAACCTAACCTTAATGTGGCTTGATCTTATTGATATCACTATATGAATGGAATATTCACTAAGATCCATTAGTGTAATAGAAGAAGACACTGTGTCCTGAGATAATTATGATTATATATATATATATATATATATATATATATATATATATATATATATATATATATATATATATATAATAATATATATATTTTAAAATAAAAACACACTTGGCTTATGTTACACAATAAAAAAACATTAGATACTGTACAAAACAAAAATAAAAAGTAAACATAATTCGAGCTATGAACTCATTATCAAGACTGACAACAGGAGAGTATTGCATCGTAATTTATAAAACAGACAAAAGCAAAGGTGATACCTGAAAATCAATTTGTTCGTTTACAAGGGGTAATTGACTATTATGGGCGGAACTTATTTCGATAATTTCGAGAAGGTCAAGACGTTTACCCTTGTTACCTGAATGTAACAATTTGGTTTTGTTGAAATCCAGGAAGTGATTGAATTTTATACAATGTTCAGAGAAGCCAGTGGTATTTTTGTTTTGTAAAATTGACTTTTTATGTTCTTCAACACGAATATTTATATTCCTTCCTGTCTGTCCAATATAGAAAGCAGGACATTCGTCGCAAAATATTTTGTAAATACCACTGTTTTCTCCGATGTTAGATTTTTCTTTATTATTGACCAAGAGTGACTTCAAGTTTCTTTTATTTGTACAAATTGTTTTAACGTTATTTTTCGATAGTCTGTTACAAATTTTGCTACTCAAATTAGGCACATAATTTATTGGGAAGTATTTTTGTTCTTCATTAATAGTTTGCGTGGGGTATATTGAATGCAACAGATACTTTCTTCGTTTTTTCCCAATGAGCTTGTCGATAAGACTTTCATTGTAACCGTTATTGATGGCTAATA